>VXBW01003602.1:83861-183938 GCA_013400375.1 Thinocorus orbignyianus | reverse complement strand
CTGGACCCCACCGCGCTGGGACAGCGCAAAGGGTTGTTTTAAAACAAAAAGAGGCTTCTTCGCCCTCGTAGGAACCGCGTCTGCCCCGGGCTTGTGGGTGAAAGGGGGTGGTGGGGCGGATGGCTGGAATTTTTTGGAGCTAAAGTGTTGGGATTTCCCCAAAGTGCGTCGGGGCACCCCGGCCAACGGTTTTTTCCAGCTTCCAGATGTATTTTGTGAAGTGGCCCAGGATGCTCAAAAGCCGGCGGGTAGCTCGATGGATGGCTGCGGAGTTGGCTGAGTTCGGTGCGAGGCCTACCTGCCGTTGCCTCCTCAGGACCACCAGTGCATCCTTGAACTTTGAGGAATCCAGGCCTGAGTTTTCCCACCTGAGCTCAAATACAGATTGCCGGATGGGTTGCAATCAAAACTACCTGCTGCCACATCAGTTGCAATAATTACTTAGCTGATATTTGCACAATGTTTGTAAATGAATAGTGTTTTATACTTACATGCTCATTGCACAAACAAGAGTGACGGCTCTCACTTGACACATGCGAAAGAGATTTCGCTCATCTCCGCTCCTTGCAGTTTCGTTTTATAGGGGATATACATGGGATGTACTCGGGAAGGGACTGGCATGAACAAACTCTCCACAAAAAATTCCGTGAGTTTTGCCCTCAGAATATTAATTTAAATTCTCAGGTTGGCTCTCTTTTCCGCGGTAATCCTGGCCCCTCCTGAACTCGGGAGCAAAGGGGAAAAAACAGAACAAGGCCTGACTTCTTAAAATAGTCAGAGACCCTTTCATCAAGCCTAGTGCCTCTTGTCTGTTCTGCCTCACCTTGTGATCACAGGCAACCACAGACTTAATTTTGGCCTTCAGCCTTGAAATCTGAAGTTACTCTTTTGTGATACGTTAGCTTTTTAGGCCTGCTTTCCACTTAGATGCATTTATAGTCCGGAAATCAGGCACAGCTAAACTAATGTCTTTTCAAACTCTTGACAACATTTTTTAAAAGGTTCGATGTATAGCTAGATGAATAAAATACTTCTCAGAGGCGGCATAAGTGCCAAGGTTATTGCTATGCACGCCTCCTCATGCCTCTGCGATACAGAAGAGGAGCAAACCCCCAGCTGTGGTCAGGCCGTGCTCAGTGCAGGTAGACAAGGCATTGGGATGGCTTCAAGCAGTTCTACTCCTCTCTGTGCCCCCTTTGGTTCAGTTTTAAGGATTGCTCTGGTGTTCCCAAGTTCTTTACAGTCCCGGAGGTGTGAATCACCACAGACAAGTTTTTGACCAAAAACCTCATCACCCCCTCTACACTTGGGATAAAAGCGTCACAGCACTGCTCCGGGTGCATGTGTGTCGCACCCTCAAATCTGGAGCAGAGCAGAGCGCTGGGGTGTCTGTCTGGAGCAAAACTGTTTTCTATGGAGGCACTAGCTTAGGTCCCAGCAATGAAACACCCCTGTGTGCCTGCTGCTGGGCCTGATTTACCAAACCCTTTCCTTGGCGTCTGTCCTTTATCCTCACAGTGTCTTGGAGAGGCAAAGCATCGTGACACTCAGCTTCACAACTGGGTTACTCAGGTGTCAGGGCTCAAGGAATCCTTTGAAATGAGGTACATAAACATTTCTGTGAAGAAAGTCTGCAGAGATTTGATGAAAAGTGTATGGAAGGGCTGTACCAAAACAGCCTGCTCTGCCTGCGTCCTGTTCCTAGAATTTGCTACTGGCCACCTCAGGAACAGGGAGGCTGTAAGAAGCATGAGGCTCACAACGCAAATAAAGTGTAGGCTCCTTAGTCATGGCCTAAGGATCTGCCATGGAGCGAGGACTTCAATGCAAGAATTTCAGATCCCAGAGAACCTGACTACCACGCTGTTTATTTCTGTACGTGCCGTGAAAGTATTGTGTGTCTGTAATTTATTAATTCCTTTGCACTCTTCTTTTCTTTTTTTTTTGGTGTTACATTTGCTCAGTTTTCTCTAAAGGTAGAAGAGGTGGTCACTCTGAGCATCCTCTCTCTGCCATGTATTTCCTATGCCCCCTGGTTCCTTGATCTCTTTCTCTCCCCTTTCTCTGTTCTTGTGTATCTCCTTTTTTCCATCTGCATTTTCCTCCAGCAGCACCCATTTCCTGTGGGTTTCATCACCACCCCCACCCTGCTTCCATCTGTTGAAGAGATCAGCCACGAAGTTAACTTGCAATTACACTACCAGTGAAATTACACCAACACTTAACAGCAGCATTAAAGCGAACCCCCTGATGAAAGGAATGGGAGAGGGGGGAGCTCATCCCTCTTGCAAACAGGTTGTCAGCAATCTGAGGTTGGTACAACAGCAGCAGCTTCGGAGGTGTATTGAGGCCAGGGTCCTCTCTCTTGGTAGCCTGGAGAGGCGGAATTGCTTTCCAGCAGCCCCGCTACGCTCTGCAGCTGCCTGTGCCGTGAGAGGCAGGGAACTACATCAAATGACTGGCCACAGCTGCGGGCTGCAGCGCTGACACCTCTGACAAAGCAGTAATGGAAATTGACTCTAATTTCTCTGTAGCAATGGTCCAGTATAGCTCCACCGACTCGAACTCTTTAACGTGATAATTTCTCTCTCTGGTATGTAATTTAATAGATTTGTCAATGTTTGTGGGCTGTGCTTTTTTTCTCTTCCCCCCACGCAGAATTAGAGTCTTACAGAAGTCCAGTTTCAGGATTGAGGCAAAAAATTAGAAAAGCAACTTGAGGTACAAGGCTAGATGAGCTGCATACGCCAGCAATTTTGACAGTTACTTTATGCGGTATATTTAATATTGTAAAAATTCAATTAATTCAGTTGTTTTAATAACGCTTCAATGGCTCATGCAGACTGACATATGTGGAGTGCTGTACAATGGTATAAAATGCTCTAGCTGCCTCCTCAAGTTTTGCTGTGTCATATCCATGTAGATTATATTAATAGTTTCAACAATCTAATTAGAAACCAATTGCAAATTTTATAAATTAACTTCTCAGTTAAGCAGAGAAAAGTTCTCTGCTTGCAGTGAGTGTTAAAAGTTAGCATTTAACTAACTTCTCTATACAGAAGGAAGATAGCTTATGGCTGATTTTGCGTAAGGGCTCTCCCTTTCTTCATCTTTGTAAGAGAGAACCTACCACCCTGAGAAAAGCCTGGTTCCAACTTTAAATCACGAAGTCAATGCCATGGGCTTAAAACTAGGGTATCAACAGGTATTTAGCCACTCGGATGTGCTTGGAAGGCCCATTCAGCCCTTAGCAAGTGAAAACTTTGCGAAGTGTTAACATGATAAATGAGATACCTCTATTTCTGGTGTCCAGAGAGCATCTATTGATCAAACAACCCAGAATGCTGAGAACTGGGGAGGAATTGGGGTGATTGCTCATCCACCTACCTTCGCTTCACCTGGATGGCAGCAGCGGTCAGTTAAAGATAGAGATTTGTTGGCTGTGTTGGATAGAAGACACCGCCTCTAACATAAACATGGTTGTGGGAATAGCTGTGCTTTTTCCTTATGTGTTTGGAAAGCTTTGCCCTGTCCTTTGTGCCTGGTCCCTGGAGCGGTCACACCTGAACTGCACAGTGCCTGCGAGCCACTGGGGTGGGACTCCGTCCCCCATGGAATAGGACGGGGGGTTCCTCACACTGTTTGGTTTCACTGTCAACACTGAAGGCGATGCAGGCATACCCAAATTAGAATTTCTGTAACTTGGGTAGGGCTAGCAAGGCAGTGTGGTGCGAAACACCAACCCTCAGACCCACTCAAGAAGCCATTTGAGGATAGAGAGCTCTATTTTGGGGATTACGTGGCTCCCAGCCTCAAGGCTAGATGTTGTAAAGCTGATTCAGGTGACCTAAAGCCGGGTCGTTAACTCTGTTGTGACCATTCACTAAAATGAAATGATGAAACAAGGTGGGAGAGTCCAAAAAAAGTAGAGAGGTGCACTCACATAAAACCAGGAGAGGCTGGAGGAAGATGCAAACTCTGATTCCAGGCTCTGGGCTAGGTTTAAGAGCAGAAAGTCAGTGGGACTCACAATCTTTCTNTTTTTTTTTTTTTTTTTTTTTTTTTTTTTTTTTTTTTTTTTTTTTTTTAAGAGATAAACAACTGCTTCCATTTTATGAGGATTTCTGATAGAACATTGTCCGTAAGCCTGCAGTATTTTCTGGACTCCTACAAGGAAAACATATCTCTAAGTCTTCATCTCACCAGCGTATCATTCTGGAAGAAGAGAAAGCTGCCTGGACAGAGGCAGTAGCAGATCCCCTTTCTAAACTAGGTTCTTGAAGTACGGGAATAGATCACCCTTAACACTAATTTTAATGAGCAAGATCTTGCTTTTTCTGTGCTTCATTTTCTGAAGTACTTTAATGGGAGGGAAAGCATAAAAAGCATATTTGCTCCAAGATAACGGAAATCCCTCAGTCATCATCTATAGCGCAGTCCTGTTTTCCAAGGGCTGAAAGTAATAATACAAGAGGCAGCATAAAACCCAGGAAATTGCAGAGCGTATTCCAACGTCTTCAGATGCTGCAAAGGGTTCTTTTGCTTTCCTTTGACAAACTGTAAGAGATAGAGAAGGTTTTCAAGAGTCAGTTCCACAGGTGGGCTGGATGCCTCCATCCCTGGGAAAGGTTATTATGGTCATGATGCTTACAGCTGCACTGTGTGCATCGCGAGCCATATGAACTTTGTGCAGTGTGTCTGGACACTGTAACGAACCCTGGTCTCGAGCGGTGACTCTCTTTGGATTGATGGATATGACTGAAAAAGCACTTGCAAATGTGGAGCAGCGAGAGTTTGCCATTTTTAGTGCGAAAAAGCATACAAAATACGCTTATTCACCAGCCAGCCTACACCTTTGTTATGGGTTGCTTTCAGTTCGCCCAAAGCCAAGCCCACAAAATATGGAGTGAAGGAGGAGTGTAATGGAATTAATAAATTTGACAAAATGCATCCAAGCAAATGATGCTAAAGCCACCGTTTAAACTGCCCCTCTGGGAGATCTGGGAAGGCAACAGGCAAGGAAGAACTTGGCAATTCTCTGTTTTGATGGGAAGAGATGGCTAGAGGTAAAAAATGCTTCACCAGGACTGAAGACAGTTAGCTTTGGTAGCTTTCTATGTTGGAGTTTTTCTTTCTAACATATTTTTTCTTTATTAGCCAACAAAAATAACAGAATAATAGCTAACTCCTATTAAAAAATTTCTGGGGGAGGCAAAGCAGTGCTTATGATAGAGTTATTGCTGCAACCTTAATTAGGGCATAGGGCCAAATACCTCTGTGGTGAAAAAAAAAATCAATGTAATGATGCTTTCCCATTACTTCTTGTTGGGGAAATGAAATGTCACAAAATACTTTGCACAATTCCTATTGGGGACCAGGGCATATGGGACTGATTTGCAACAGAAGGCGAAAGGATTTTGTTCAGAATTGGTGCAGGTAGATAGGCAACTTCTGGAAGTGAAGTTTAAAGTACGTTTTCATTTTCTAATGACAGCAAAGGATGAAGCACTTACTGACTATAAAATTTCAAATATAATATAGAATCTGACTAGGCTAGGTGTAGTATATCTACTTTCCTTTTTCATCCAAACAGACATTGTTTCACCTAAACTGAAACTGCTCTGGAAAGGCGAACTATTTCGTTTCATTTAGTCCTGTGCTCCATGGTCCTGCACATTTAAAGTGATTTTTTTCCACATACTGACAGCTAAAGAACCCCACCTCTGTTGAAGTCAGTAGGTGTTTCGCAGGCTTTCTTTCACATCCTGAGCATCTTATTCACTTTTTCCTCTATCTGTACTCAGGCAGGCTTTCAGAGGAGTTTATCCACATAAAGGCTGACTAAACACTGAGCAAACAGTTCAGAATTTGGCTGTCTTTTATAAATAATGATTCAAAGGTTTGATTTAGCTACAGATGAGCCTGAGCCACAAAAACTGCATCTGGCTCCTAACTGTGTCAACTCCCATGGCAGAGAATTTTTTTTCCCAGCATGTTTTATTTCAGCCAAAGCTTGGCCTGAAAGTTCATGCAGAAAGACAAACTGTGAATCAGAAGTCCGTATCAGTGCTCCGGGTGAAGTGCGTACCAAGATAGCCTGCAGCCACATGCCAGCTCGCCATTGACCTTTTATCTGCATAAATAGTCGTGACCTTTGGACTGCTCAAATTAGTGCTAGCTGCTCCAGCAGTCAAGTATCACAACCCTGTTCTGCTCAGGCCCCATCTCTTTGCCTCTAAACCGCTCCCGCCGTCTCCTTTGCCAAGCGGTGGAGGTAGTTGGGGGCACGGGGCAGCTTTTGTACCTCTGTGGACATCCTTTGTCTTGGAGGAGATCCACTGCTGGCTGGGTAAGCCCGTAGTGAAGCTTCATTACATTGACCAAGCCACGAAGAGAAGTTCAAGTGAAGGAGCTGACAATCCACCTTTAGATTGATGCTTTTCTATAGGGGACAATAAACGCTCGCCTTCGCTCTTGCTTTAATTTATCCCATATTCTCATTAAAACCTCAAACCAGGGCAATAAGTTCTAAAAGAGTTTTAAAATCAGAAGAAATAAATCGTTACCAAAATAGTTATTCTTTTGCTAAGCATCGAAAGTCAGTTGTTTTGCTTAAAAGCTGCAGTAGATCACTAAACCACAGCTCTCTCTCTAAAATATAATCTACTTTTTATTCAGTGGACTGTAAGCTGTAAGGGTTTAATGCCCATTATTGTCTCAGTAGACCAGAGCTAGCATGCTCTCTCATGTAAATAAACATTTAGCCCTACTTCAGAATGCATCATTTGTGTCCCTGAAACCACAGCAGTTTTAGTTATTTTTGGAAGTAGGTATTTGCACGGTTTTCCAAGCACTTTTTTTCCCAATTGTTTAGAAGAGAGCCTTTGGTTGCTTAAATGACAATATTGNAAAAAAAAAAAAAAGAGTAGGATACTTATAATGATAGAAAGTAGGAAAAAACCACTAACATTTTCAAATTTCTCCAAGACAACAACTGCACAGATTTATTTCAAAGGGAGGGTACTGTCCCTGAAATTTGCTCTTTTTTTCTGATTTCCTTTGACTAGAGCTTTTTTCTCTCTGGCTGTTTCCCTCATGGGCTAGCAGATACCGAGTGTGTTTTTCAACCTGTTGTACATTGTCTGCCTGATGCTTTAAAAATTCAGCCAGCTCCTATTATACACACTGCAGACATTTTTAATTGCACCCAGGCAAGTGGTGAGACAGCCAGTCACTAATCCCCGTGCTTTTAAAACTGAGTTTGAAGGAGCCATCCTGCAAGTAAGAGTGGGATCTGCCCGCTGAGGCACAGCCCTGCTGTCTTTGGCAGCCGTGTTGGAAGGGGACTCATCACTCTACTGCACCAGGTCCTCCAGGGTTGCCCACAGCAGCTGGGAGGAGCTGAATCTCACCCCATGTTCCAGGAATATCTTCTCACTGGCAGGGATGCAGTGCCGCCTGTATGGTCCTCGGTCAACCACCCAAAAAACAAGTGTCTGACCTACCTCCCAAGAGGATAATCTGGGACAAGGGCCATGAGCTAAGAGAACAAGTCAGGAGGGTACAAGACCTGTCTGTGTGGTGCGTGGTTGCAGTGGGTGCAAGAGAAAGTAAGGGCTTCTTGTTCCTATTTCGGTGAAGAGTTGCAGGGAAACAAGGCCCTATGACTCTCAAAGTCTGTTTGCAAATTACGGCATCTCTCTCTAGATGTACCTAAGAAAGGATGTTCATCTTTCACCAGAGAACATGAAAGGAGGGCTGCTCTGCAGCCTGCTCCTCTGCACCCAGCCCCTTATACACAAGCTGCATTACAGCTGCAAGGAGGGAAAAATGTGGGCTACCCTTGCTGAAGCATTGGCAGCACATCACTGTTTACAACTGGAATTCTTGCTGCCTGCTTTTACCAATGACAACTCAGGACAGGAATAGGAAACTTCACATGATGATGAGGTCAACCTTTTTTCGCTTGTCCAGTGCCCCCCGATGAGCACAAAGCTGCTGAAGTTAAAATTTATGATTGCTTGCAAAAAATTGAGCTTGAGCCACGATTTTGAGCTGGCTCTTTTGTACTATCTTTTGTAGCACTTCCAACAGCACACTCATTTGAAACTTTGAAAAGCAATTTGGTTCGCTTTCATTTCTTCCTCATTTCAGCTCTCCCGCCTTGATTATCTGTGGCCGTACCAGGAGCAATTTAAACTTGAGCCATTCTCCAGTGAATGAGAAGGCACCGCGTGTATTTGCAAAGCACATTTAACTTGTGTTTCTTTCATCTGTGATTAATATTAAATCTATTAAGCTCCATAAATAAGTAATTCACTTACAAACCTGTAAAACGAATATTCATTTCTTCCCCTCAGAGTTTACAGCTCTGAGGTATCTCTCCTAATGGTTTTGTTTCCTTTTGAGTACCTGGAGGGGAAAACCAGTCAGGTAGACAACTTTCACGTGTGGAAGAGGGAGAGCTGCTCAGCTGTTCTCCTCTCTTCCCCATCCTACTACATACAACGTACATCAACGTGCAGAAAAATGTAGAGCAGGAATAAAATAACTACTTTATACGTCACTTCTGTTGTGGTGGTTTGTGCATGCGAAGTAGACTCCTGCTCGACCTTCTGGTTTGGATCACAGCCCTGTAAAATAATTTCTACCAAGAGACTAGGGATCTGTTTCTGTTCTCATGCAAATGAAATTAGTGGAATTACATAAGCATAAAATCAGGGGCAAATGAGAGGAAAATCTTGCTTGCTCTTTTGTGCTTTTATGGAGTCGGGCTTCTTGAACACAAAGGAGGCAATGCCCTGATAGAAGATTGGAAGCACGTCATCAGGCACCTGGCCTCAGGAGGACTAGACATGGCATTTAAGACTTGCAGTCCATGTGATTCATATGGATACCTGGGTGTGAAAGGGTGAAAATAAACTCCCAAAGTTGGGAAGCCCCTTAGAGCTAAGGCGAAGGAAGCACTGAGAGAGGTTCAGGGGTGTAGATGAAATCCCATCCCCTCTCCAGCGTGCCCTGGTGCCTATACCAAGGCTGTAGGGAAGGGTCGCCTCATATCCAGGGATCCTTTTCTAAAAATACTTATGTAGGATCTCTCTTTGGAAGCGTTGATGGGAGTGTTTTCCCTCAAAATCCACCCCAGCACCGTTTCAGGCTGTGTGCTGTGCTGGTACTGGGCTAAAGCTCCTTATCCATGGGAATTCTCCTCCCTCCACCATTAGCTGCATATGTAAAGCCCTGCATAAGCCATTGTAGTCTCTGGGATCTGGGGGTGGAGAGAGGAATGGAAGAAATCTTGTAGCAGAATATATTTAGCTTCCATCTCTTCCAGGATGCTCCTTCACACCTCTCAGTTAAGAGCATCCAGCCCTGCACCGAGCCGTGGAAACGCAGCAGAACCAGCAGAGCTTTCTGCCTTGATGAAGAGGCCTGGATTTATATTTCAAAAAAAGCAGCCTCAGTACTGAAAACGTAAAAGGGACCCCCGCAAGTTGTCTGACAAAAGACATTTTAAATACAGTCCACAGGAGAGAGGCTAAGTTAGTTCCTAATCCTATTCAGCTATACTGAAAGGAAAGTAAAATTTTATGGCTGTGCAGAAATAAAAAATGGGCTCGAGACTGTTGGCCAAGAGGACAGAAATCACAATTCCTAAGCTGCCTTTTGTCTGTGATGTTTGGCCTTTACTGTTTTTTTGCTTAACAAGACAGCAGAAGTTATTACTTGTCCTTAAGGAGTTCTACTGTACGTAGGGAGTAACCAGCTCGTGGTTATCTGCTGTGACCAAAATGCTGACATTTTGAAATGGATGTTATTCATTGCAACCGCTTTGACTGAGGGCATTTCATATGGAAACAATTAAGAGGCAGAAAGCATATCATAACAAAGGAATGAGAAGAAAGATCAGGAAATAGAAGCAGATTGGATCAGTCTCTAAAAATGGATACAGTATTTACTCTTAGCGATTATAATAAATCTAAAACTTGAATTACCACAGGAGAGCAGACGTGACTCTGAATTGTACATTTTCTTATGCAACCTAAGAGGAAACCATTCACATTAATGATGAATGTGAAACTTAGGTCCAAGATAGAACAAAATGTAACTTTTTTTCGTATGTGTGGAGAATGGAGGGAGTCTGAAAATAATGTATTTGAAAAGTGGTCACAACAGGAGATTACAGAGAAATAAAAAGAAAATAGAAAAGAAAAATATAGTCTGTGTGCATTTCTGTAAATGCAAAGTGAAAATGTAAATGTATGTTGAAGAGCACTCTCAGACAGTCTTCGTGAGACCCATCTAAATGCAACTGGAAACCAAAAAAAGGCTAAAGAACAAAATCCATTTCTAAGAGGTGTGTATTCTTACAGGCAGGAAATACCCAGGGGAGGGCTTTTCCCCCCACTACTATGGGAGAATGAGCAAGGTAATTACTGGAAAACATATATTGTAATAAAGAATTCCGAAACATCATTTAATACTTCTGTCTGGTTGAGTAATTAAATGAACAGAGTATCAGCGCTGAGCAATGCGAGATAGGCGAGACACTGTCAGTCACACACAGCTGGGAGCCAGGATGTCCACATCCCTCAGTTCCTAAAATAATCACCTGTATTTGCAGGAACGTTTGGAAATCACTTTCAGTAGGTGCAAACAGCAGCTCTCCGAGTGCTGTAACTGCCATGCCTCGGTGCTCTATGCATGCACACACACAATTTCAACACGTCCCAAAAACTCCACTGAATTTAACTTAAACTTGCGCTGTTAGGCGATAGCAAACTGCCGTCTAACTCCTCCCTCTTGACCACTATCTAGGAGTCTAATTTCTCTTGCTGCAGAAATCAATTTGAGTTTTATGACTGACCTCACTGGAGGCAGGTTTTGGCTTAATGTCTTGATGTGAGCAACTAATGGTTCTGCTGACAACAGCTTGGAGCTGGCGTAAGTCAGAGCAGAAATACTTAATGCCTTGCGGCTTGGTGAATATCCCATTCATGCTGTCAGCTTACCTGGCAAAGGGGATATCAGGTGTTGATGCCTTCATTCCTGTTCAAACACCTTGCTTTCTCCCTTAAATTACAGTAATGCCTAAGTGGAAGGCATCTCACAAGCTTCAGGAAGATGGGAACTATGCAAATGCCCACTAAAACCAGCTTTAATTACTGAGGGCAATCACTGAAGTTGCCGGCTGGAAACCCATGGAATTTCCAGTTCTTTCCCAACTTTGGAAAATGCTTTCTCCTAAGCAGTAGAGAAATGGAGTGTGGCAGGAGGTAGGAGGCTGGGAGAAGGGATAGCCCTGCACAGGTTGGGAGCTTCATCCAGCTTCCGTTCAGCCACACAAAGCAGGAGTTGCAGAAGAGATAATGTTGGGGGGCACCGGCATTTTAGAACGAGCTACGTATTTGACATAGTTTCTCCAGAAGATCCCTTTAAATAGTAAAACTTTCGCACATTTGTATTCAGAGCTCTTGCAATTTTATTTTTAAAGGGAATGTAGGTGTTCACAAACAGTGGGTGTGAGACTGACAGCACTAGACCACAGACCTCCATTTGCAGAATCACTGCTGCATCGATTACTATACTGCAAACTCCTGTCATGAAAATACCCAGGATTGAGAGGGTCTTCCCATCCCTGTGCTTATTTTGCCTTTGTCCTCGCAGCTGAAGCTGCCCCAAAGGGGACCAGCAGCTCAGATGGCCCGTGCACGTGTGCGTGATCAAACACTTGCTAGAACTAATACGAGATTATCAAGCCTTCCAGGCAATAATTACTTTTAAGTTTTAGCAATGCATTTGGATTTTGCACTCCATTGCCACAGAAGTAGCTTTTTGCATGACGGCATGAGCTCTCTGACACATTCTTAAGTAACATATTTGGGTCTATTTTTTCTTTATTTGCTGCCTTATTGTTCTTAAAAATAAACAGCTTAGAGTCAGTACCCAACTTTGGAAGTATCAAAGGTTCTTACCAGGTTTCCAAGGACTGAGGAGACACCCAAAAGCATGCATGCTGATCTCTTAAAGAAAACAACCTGAAATATGCTATTTTCCATAGCTGGGGTAGCTTATGCATCTGAGCATCATTGAATAGGTGACTCTGCAAATGAGAGTGATCACATGATACAGGTTTCCAAGCCTTCATCCCACTCTCCCACTCAGAAACACATTCTGAAAAAAACTCCACGGCAGAATCCCTCTGAACATTTAAAAAACCCTCTTTTTATTCCTTACCTGTTCCTTGAGCCATCTGTTCCGCACATGATAAGGTCAGGAGTGGTGCCAATACTGTGTAGAAACTTTTCCTTTCTTGTGGCATGCCATGTGTGTTACTAAATTAAGTGAATTCCTACATTTTCCTTCAGGATTATAGGCATGCAATTTCTTTCCTGCTAGTTCCCTGAATGCAGTCCTCATACGTTAATGTGCTTTGGCTTCTGGTACAAGTTATTAGGACAAATTCTTCTTTAGTCTGTATTTTATTTCTTTGCTTCCTTTGAATAATTTAGGGCCAAGTTATAATTTTCTGTCACTGGCTGTAGTCTTGCACAGAGAAGAGCAAAATTTTTCTCATTTTTGTCATTTCCCCCCCCCGGCTAATTGGAGTGGTTTCATTAATGTGCTATGCTTGTATGTTCAGCCCTCTGCTAACCGTCTTAGGAGTTGTTTTTCCCTTGCACATTCCATAGGCAAAATCAGAGGTAGATCAAAGCATTTGCACCAGTTCTGGATGCCAGAGAAAATGTAGGCAGGTGCTGCCTGGCACAGAGTCCCTCCAAAGTTCCTCTGGCATCTGTCTGCCGGATTACAGGGGGCTGCCATCAGGCTTCAACTGGAAGAGACTAGTGCCTCGGACCTGCCTTTTCATGCTCCACCTGGGAAATCCGATTTCCAAAGTTTGTCTGCTTTTGTAGTGCTAGAAAATACCGTTATACAGACAGAAATTCTGTTATAAAAGCGACATAAATGCTGTTATGCAAACAGATCAGGCCTGAGGCTGTGAACTAGCTGTGAGCCCAAAGACTAGGTTTGGGCTGGTCCGAGGTTTGCCCCTGCAGAGAAACCATGCGGAAAACAGCAACAGACCCACTTGCTGCGAGGTCATCTAAGGCTTCTTGTGTGTTCTCCTGATTTTATGGTGGGATCTTTTGTGATGAGTTTCAGCCCTGCCTTCCTTCTGTTCTTTTATTTTTATATATATATATATATATATATATAATTTTTTTTTTAAGTACTTTTGCAGTAGTCAGTTCTCTGCAGCACCTTTTTTTTTCGCTTTGAATTGACCGAGAATCTGGGTTAAAGTGACTGACTGATGTGACAACAAAGGAGCGATTGTCATCAGGTCCAAAGGATTTGATATGGTGTCGGTTATAAAATGTACTCGGACAGCCCAAGTTCTGTGCCAGATTAATATTTGATGTCATTGGACCTGACTGGCTGTAACGGAAAGAGCTGGGGCCGTTGTTGGGAAAATGGCCATCTCCCTTTCAGGGGGAAGTTTGGGCTCATCGGAGCTGACAGCCTGACAGCCTCATCTTCCATTTACCCAGAAGCGCCAGTTGGTGCGAGCAGTGACAATGCAAGTTTCCCCATATTTAATCACCGATAGGTCAAATTCTCTTTGCAGTCCCTAGTTATTGTGTGTACTTTCTATTACCAGCAACAACTTTGCTTCTTCCAGCAGTTCAGAGGGGATCAGCTACTCCCTCTCCCTTCCTCCTCCCTCCCCAGCCATCCCCACCTCTCCTAGCCCCCGAGGTAGCAGCAATAGTCAGTCCCCTTTCTCCCGGCGAGACAACGGGACCTGTACCAATCTGCCTCAGCCCCCTCTGCTCCTTCAGTAGTGGCAGGCACTATTTAATCTTGGTCACAGTGACAGCCACCCACACATCGGGTAAAGGGAAGCTGGAGGGGGCGCATCTGGTGGGTGAAACGTCCCAGCCGCAGGCTTCCACGAAGAGGCCCCCCCACGCCTCTTTGTGGATCCGCTCCCAGCATCAGCCTTTCAACACCAGGAGGATTCTGGCTTGATGCCTCGCAGTGCTGTGCTGGGCACCACATGGTGCTAGGGGAGTGCAAGAAGAATCGTGCTGGAGGACAGAGTTTGTCCTGAGTAACACTCTGGCATTTGCTACCGTTATTTGTCAAGAGTCGTTAAACAACACCTAGGATCCAAAAGTGTATGTCTGGCGCTCACTACATACATGTAAATCCCCCCATACATAGTCTATACAGCAATATAGTAGTCAAATATGCTCAGAAATCCTAAGCTCTCTCGCACAGGGTGAAAACAATTTTGGGTTGCATCATCAACACTGTCCTAAATGGCCCTGTTTTGTTTGCTTGCTGATCCTTCGTCTTAACTTACCCAAAATATCTCTAGGCTAATGAGCACCATGTGCCAGTGACACTTCATTTGAAAAAAAAAAAAATTAAAAAAAAAAAAAAAGAAGTTGGGGTTGGGGCATGTAGATATTAAAAAATAAATCAAATAAAACTTGGCATTGTAAATGGAAATCAATGGACTGCAAAATTGTATTTGTTCTAGCTGGCTAGCATACTTGCCGGGTTCCAAGCTGTTTGTCCCTTTCTGAGGAGAGATAGGGTCTGCTCTGTTTGTACTGTAATTGCAAGGCTATTGTGAAATAAGACTTGGACCTTTCCACCTTCAAAACAGCTTACGCATACAAGAAAAAAACCTTAATCTCACAACATCCCACCAGACACAACTCCTAGCCCTCATTTAGAAGGAGAATGAAGGCAGAGTGGATATTTTGTCTGAAGGCACAAAGCAAGTCTCTGTTAGAGGTGAAATGTTTGGCTCCCAGTCCCATTCTCACTATGTCCCTCTTAAAATTCTTTCAGTATCTATGAACTGCAGACAGCATAGTATCTGAATAATAATAATTAGCGATAAAGCACTGCGGTGGATAAGGCTAGCAGGTATATGGTTGCCCTGTAATTCTACGTGACAGCTGGCTAGCTGTAACTTCCAGCTCAGGGTGCCTGAGGATGTCCCGGGAGACAACATTGTCTCTCATCTGCACTGCTCTCAACTTTGCTGCTTTTCTGCAGATCTGATTCTTGATTTTTCTGTAAATCTTCAGAAAACTGCATATGACCTAGAACTTTGCTCAACTGAAATATTTGCATATTACCATGTGGAACAAATAAAATATTCCTGTTATGAACAGCCCCTTATCACCAATGTATCTACGGTATCTGCTTTTTGTCTTTTTCCCTATCTTGTGATGTTTATAATGATGATTATTCATATTATACATAAAAAAAAAATAGCATTTCTGATATGTCCTCGTTGACTCTCAGTACCTTATGATTAGCATACAAAAGCTAAATTGTTCTAAGGATTTTTACCACACCAAATTGCATTGCTGAAAAGCCTCCCAAAACTCTTTTCCCAGGATTTTCACATGTACAGTCCTGAGAACTGAAGTTTTCATTTGACTTTCCAAAGACGGGGCGGGGAAACTTATCACCTTGAGAATGGGAAGGCAATCAAATGTACCTTGTGAGGCTGAAGAAGGCTGTTTTCAGGCTGGAGAAGGTACAACTGGACAGGAAGAGTGGGAACCAGAATACGACTTGCCAGCTCTGACAACAGGATAAGGTGAAAGCTAAAAAGAGGAGACAGGTAAAATGAGCACAGCTTATTCTTTGAAGTTTGAACAGGTGATGCTTGAAGTTAGAACAGTGCAGTAAAAGATTATTAGAACAAAATACAAAGAACCTGGAATTTGTGACTTTTAGCTCTGTCTGCAGGAGGTACCTGTTCCAGCCACCAGGACCTTCCTATCAGAGAGATGTATCTTCTAAAACCATTCTCCAACAATGTTAACTGTGTAGAGTATGCTATGCAAAGCAGTTATCAAAAAATAGATACTAGCTCTGTCCTTGATATTAAATAGGATCATTTGGATTACTGCAATCAAATATGAAAAAAAAGGTGTTCATTATTAATGTGAATTTGCATCCCCTCAGTTGTAGAAATGATCAGAATATCTCATTTAATATTAGTATTCTTTCAGTAGGACTTAAAAATTGAATTTATTGGAGAACAGCCTATCCAACTCTTTGCTGCCTTCAACTCTTGCATGTATTTATTACTGAAGTCTTTAAAATAAGAATAACTTTTTCTTAAGAAAAATATATAGACTATTATTATTTTCAGCCCGTATCAGCGACACGACCCAAATCAATCTGGGGCAAGAGTTTTTTCGGGTTGGTTCCACTGGAGTCCCAATCCTGGTGGACTCAGGTAATTCCTTACATCAGCACTCTTGATTAACACTGAATGCACAAAGCCCTTTGTCCTTGAACTTTTAAACCAAAGGCCATGCAAGAAACAGGAGTTATGTTTGCAATTTCAAAGTGTCTTTTACTTGAAAGCGCAGTGCCCAAAATGCCCCTCTGGGCTTTTGGTTGGGGTCATGCTGCTGAGGGCTCCTCCAGCTACACCTGAGCCTTCCTGGCTGTTTCCGTCCCTCTTTTACCCCACAGGGAAATTGATGCAATCAAGGTGATCTCTACTTTAATGGGTAGATTAGCCTCCGGCCAAACCACCCTGCTGTTCAGTCCAGACTCCCAACAGAGGTTTACAGGGAGCTTGCCCAGCTCTGATTTTTTGTTACCTGCAAGCTAAAGAATAGTTAATTATTCTGTTCGCAACTGAATGGTTGGCATCTGTCAGGAACATCAGCCCAAGCCCGAAGGATATACTCAGTCCTTTCAGAAACACCCTAAGCTCAATCATCATTGCTGTTAATACTGTCCTACAGCTGTCCAGACCACAGCTGGAGAGCTGAGGCTCCTGTTTCATCCAGCCCAGCACCAGGGGCTCCCCACACCTTTTACACCCTGCTGTTGCTTCTGGGTGCTGCTTTTCAGAACAAGAGGTACAAGGCCATGGGGAACTCTTTGGGAGTTGGCTTTACGGCTCCTGCTATTACCTTAAATTTGAATGTCTTCCTGTGATGGCTTTTTGTCTGTCCCCAACTTCCAGATGTGCACAGGTAGACACAACAGTGCAAATTCTGTTAAATGGGAACCTACTGAAGACTCCTGGGCTCCATCATGCCCAGAGGTCATCCGCTGTGAACTTGGGCCCTCCTTGACACTGTCACCCTTGCACCAAGCTCTCCAGGCTGGAGACAAAGCTTTCAGTTGACCTATGGACAAAAAGGGCATTTATTTTCTTCTTTACTGGCTATATAAAGGGAAATACAGGTTATTATGGTAAAGGATGTCTCCAGCATATAGACCAGCTCTGGTTGTCAGCATAAAATGTTCATAGAGTATGTGCTGAAGGAAAGGCAGAGTATTTCTGGGGGATCATAGTCTTTCTTTTCAGATTCAGTGGTTTCTTACTCCATTTCTTGTCTGTTGGCAAACTAATTTCCCTTGTATTTCAGAGGGAATGCGCTGAATGGCAGATCACAGGCTAGTCACTCGGCTGATGCCAACTGACATCTGTACGTTTTGCTAAATCAAGTGATCTTTGGCCCTAATGGAAGCAAAAGTTAACTATATGTACACAATACATACACACACAGAGGGCAGGGAGAAAAAAAAACAACAACAAAAAAAAGGAGTAAAATCTAAACAACAGAAAAACCCAAAGCACACCACTCCAAAGATTATAAGTAACTAATCAGAACAAAGGTCTACCCCTAAATGCTAAAGATCAGTGTAAGGGTCTTTTTATGGCTGATAACATACATGCCCCACTGTCAGGCTGAGGACTTTTTATAGCCCAACAAAACCTAACAATCAGCTTTTATGCAGCGTGTGTCATTAAAAAAAAAAAAAAAAGAGAGAGAGAGAAAGTGCTCCAGCAAGAAGGTCAATATTGTTATCTCCGTTTCTCAGAAAGGAAAGCTGAGCAGCAGAGAGCTGGGGAAACTTGCCCAAGGTGCCTTACTTGGAGAGGTGCAGAAGTGCAGTAGAAGACTTCCCCAGTTCCAGTCCAGAAAATCAGAAACAATTAGGAAAAGGCCAACCCTGCTGCACACAGGCAGTTTTACACACACCACCCTGTTTATAGTAGGGACATTTCCTAAACACTAATTCAGCTCCACCAACCAAGCTGAGAGCGCCTGCGGCAGCCAGGGCCATGTCTACGCTCGGGGATGGGCAGAGGAACAAGTTCCTGCACCGTCAGCTGGAGTATGAAATTACAGCACTTCAGCTGCTTTGCAGGAGCCCACGCCCGGCCGCCGCCGGGAAGGCGAGGTGCTCACCCTTCAATGAAACGGTGTAAACCACACTGGTGCTGGGGGAAGGAGCCAAGGAGAGGACAAGTTAGGAAGAAAGCCATAGAACGGTTTGTTGGAAGGGACCTTAAAGATCACCCAGTTCCAGCCCCCTGCCACGGGTAGGGACTGATCTATCACTGTTCACCTGTCCTAGCCCATGCATCCTTGCCACACTTCTCCAATTCCAGGATGCAGCTGGGAGCTGTGGCACCGGTGCCTAAGACAAACCCAGAATGACCTGTGCAGCTGTACAGGGTCCAACCCTCTACAGAGCAGCCCCAGGGAAAGAGCCAGTCTCCTGACCCCACAGGACCCCTCATCAACCCAAGGTCCCACTCCTCACTGCTTTGGGAAGCAAGTAAAGGACAGGGCAATATTCATTGTTTGATTTAACATGAAACTTATGGAGCAATTAAATCCAGTCCAATAAACACTGAGGACTGTAAAAGGTGAGATAACCCCTCCCACACCCACACCCAGGGTGGCAGGTTCCTTTTCTTGGTCCTAGTCTAATCCTTTGCCCATGAGGAACAGATCGTCCATCAGAGAAAAGCCTTGGCTGCATGTTCCACTGGCTGGACCTGCCGAGCCTGGCTCCTGCACACTGCTGGGGAGTGGAGAGCCAACCTCTTGCCACAGAGTTCAGAGTTCTGCACCAGTGAGGGAGGACAGGTTCACTCTCCCTTTCCTTCTGCATGTGCAGGAAAAAAATAAAAGCCTCTCAGGATAACTCATTAACCCAAATTACCTTCCGTTCTTATCTCACTCTGCCGGTAAGTTGCACTAAGGGCCATTCAAAAAGACTTTGAGAACCCTGCAAAGGTCCTCCATGTGACTTTTCAGACACGTTGGAGACCTGCCAGTGCCCATTCCAACAAGCAGCCCCAACAAGGGAGGCCGTAGTGCAGGGCTTGCCTCTTCAGGAAGGCTGCTCCACTTGCCTCCAGTTTGCCTTGCATGAATCACAGACTGTGGTTTCCACATTTAAATCCCAGCAACGTCCTCTGCAGCCAAGTACCCTGTTGGTCGGTCTGACTTGCAGCTTGACATGGGAAAAAGCCTAAGAGCAGTTAGTCTCCCGATAACGATGTATATAGCACAACGTGCATATATATGTTGTCATGGAGATACCATGGGATATATCTGAGGGTTTTACTGGTTGGGTTTCTTCTGCATCACACATTTGTACAGAAATTAGGTTTTGACAAAAATATAGTATCCAAAGTTTTCCAGAGCATAAGTGGAACATAGATCTGTGTCAGAGCAGATCAGGTCACCTTTTTTCATGATAACTTGCATGGGCCTTATTTTTTTTATTTTCCATTTAAATTGCTCCTGATTTTATATCTACATAACATCACCAAGTTCAGAGAATTATACTAGTCAAAAATAAGTGAGAGGGAAAAGAAGCAGACCATATGTTTTAAAAGCAATAATTAATAAATGCTATATGACAGAATATCATAGACTTCTGCAAATACAGTGGGACTGAAATAACCAGTCAGGGAACTGCCCTTAACAATTAACCTGAGACACCTGAAACCTCCATCAGTTTCCACCTTTAATTGATGTTTTTAAGGTAAGCAATTTTCCTGCTTGTGTCTACCTTATATTTTTTTCTATTTATATTCTCACAAATTTAATAACAAGTATTTACAGTTAACTGGTGTATTATTTTTTAAAAAAATCTTTTAAAAGGAGAAAGAATTATCCATTTCTAAATCACACCTTCTCCATAAATACAGATCATGTGGCAAATGGAAATCATATTCCAAATAGTGCAGTAAATGCCTGCAATCAAGCAGGCCAAGGACCTATCTGCTAATTACTTAACCAGACACAAACTTGATAAACCACCACCTGCTCTCAACCCACAGAGCATTTTCAATCTGAGCCTTTCTACAAAAAATACCACCTTAGTCATTCTAGGTAACATCCTTACAGTACAGCTCTTCTATCTATCCACACAGTTAAACCTCTCACCTACCCAAACTCTCGTCTAATTGTGCTAGATGATTTTTTTAATTGTGCTTGCAAGTGACAGTCAGCTGTTGGCCTCCTTCTGAAGTTATTCAGATTTGAGATTACCCTAGAGAACCTGCTGCACTTTCATACCACCAGCAGTGCAGATCCACTGACTGAGAAAAGCTCCCCTGTGTCTGTTGACATGAATAATCCCCAGCATTTTTAATATAGGCTGCCTTTGCCAGTTGGCTGACACTTGTGCTATGCCATGAATAAAAGCTATTTGATGACAGTTGAGAAATGGATGTCAGACACTTGCTGCTATATTTCCTCTGCTGTAGGGGAACTAGTCCCTATTGTTGGTCATGTGCAGGAATGTAAAGATGTTAAAGCCATCGGTGCAGCCAGCGATGATGTGGCAGTGCAAGACAATGCAGAGAAGCGACACCCAAACCCTCTCCTAATAGCCTGCTTCTTATTTACATTCCTCAAATCGCTTTGCTGCCTATAGGAACTTTAAGTCGCTCTTGGTTTTATAGCACGCATTTTCAGCTAGAGCATCCAAACCGTGGTTTCACATCAATGTACAAAATAGTCCTATTACCTAGCTAGAGAAAGCTTATTTTTTTCCTGTGTATATTGTAAGTAACAGGATTAATAATGAATGTTACTTACCATCAACTGCTGCTCTTCAAAAGACCCTCGTGTGTTTGTATCTGTGGGGTGTGCACTGCAGGAGAACCACAACTTCCTGGTGTGAAGAACATGCACTCCAGGAAACCGACATGGGACAACAGCTCAGGTGACTCTGCATGAGCGTGTGTGGAGCTGTTAGTGCTAGCAAGGAAGAAAAAGGTAGGGATTTAAGGCAGAGTTGACAGAAGAAGAAGAAAAATATTTGAGTAACAGAAAATTGGCGATGGATTGAGGTGTCAGAGGAACATAAAAAAAAAAGCAAGATTGAACCATCTAAGAACAAGATAAAATGAGGAGAAAGGAGGGATGGAGTATGGGCGGGAGGAGGAGTGGGAGGAACAAGATCAAAGGCAAAGTAATGTTACAGAGGGCCTTGAAGGGGAAGACAGGGAGAATTAATTGGAGGCTGAGAGAGACATGAAATCAGTGAGATTTGAGGGAGATGGGCTGGTGTGTCACAGGTGTGGGAATTTTAGCAGGAGACTTCTGAGCAAACTAGGGGGAAGGAGGTAAGAGGAGGCAAAGGAGGAGAAACTGCTGCAGCATAAATATTAGCTGCATAGATAAGAGTCTTTTGAAGATGGGTGGTAAGGGAAAGATAGATTTCAAAGAAGATTTAATACCTCCTAATACTTTAGGAGACAAAGTTTGCCGATAACCCATTAAATACCTTTTATTACCAAAACACCCCAACAAATATGATGAATTTTAAAGGTCTAATGGGAAGAGAGAGCACATGTTATACTCAGCAGGCAAAAGTGCCTAAAAATATATCCAGTGGCTGCAAAAAAGTTAACAAGAAAAGGACTGTTATCCTCAAGCGGAGGGTAACGTTTTCTCTAAGTCCCTACCAGAGTTTTCTCTGTAAACCTGACCCATCTGAGAGAGGTGCTGCCATCTGCCCTGTTGTCAGATCAAAGCTGCCACTGGCAAAATACACCTGCAAAAACAACTCCCCAGTAATGATGCTGCACCTTCAATACAAAGTTTCAAGCACTTCATCTTAGCATGACACAGGCGAGCTCTGTCATCTCTGCCGTCAGGCCTGGAGTTCTGCAGAGCATCGAGCTGATATGGGTACCACAGACCTCAGTGATGGTGCTGCCTGGGATTTTGCACAAGGAGAGATGAGATGATGGAGATGCTTCATAGCTGTTTCTGGGAAAGTAAGTCTAGCAGATGTCTGAGACGAGAATCTGCGTGAAACCAGCTGAAGCAGCATGAGAAAAGACAGAGAGAATTATTTTTCCCCCAGAAGAGGGGGAAGAATGGTACACATACACAGACAGTGTCCTGGTGGTTACAAGGCAAGACACAGTGACACAATGATGGCATAATTTTCAGATGATATGTCGAGCAGAAGATGCTTTGGAAAGCTCTGTTATCCAGATCAGCTTTTAGGATGTGTGACTAACAGCAATGGGCCATAATAATTATTTTTTAAATGTCACTTCAAGCACAGTTTTTTCCTGATTATCACTAGAGCACATTTCTGGCACAAAGAGCCTCTGTACAGTATATCTTGGTAGTATCAGAAGCTAGCACTCAGCTCCAGGCAAAGGTGTTAAAAACAGTATATCATTTTGCTCTTGCAAGGGAGAATCTCACAATTAGGCCATCTGCTACCTTCCACACCAGTGACAGCTCATCCTCGTATTTGCTGATAGAACTGGGGCTGGCAATTAAATAGCAGCCCTTCCTTCCCACCCTTCTCCCTACCTCAACAGCTATACCCTTGCCCACACTGCCACAGCTCCTCTCATGCACCACCCACCAGAGATTTCCTTCTTCACCTGAAAATGGACAAGTGCACCTCTGTGGCCGCTCTCTGACTGGCTTCTTTTGCCCCAGCTTTGGCTCCCTTGGGCCATCGCCACCACCCTGGGTAGGGAGGGCTGATGCTGGTGTTGCAGAGGATGGAGCTGTAGCTCCTCAATGGCATGATGCTCGTTCCCATGTCATGTCAAGCAGTTACAGTCAGGAGAGAGCTGCCTCTGCAACTCGTGCGCCTGCTTTCATGTAGCTTGAGCCTCCTTGGGGCAAATCTTCTGTTCCAAAGTAGACCGAGAAAATAACTGATAGGCCACACTGATTTCAGCCTTCCTGCAGACAGGAAGAGAGGGTCTCATAATGCTACATCTCTACAGAGAACTGCACTCCAGCATGGAGATACCTACCCTACTTACAACACAGCGGTCAGCTGTGGTGCTGTAGAGCGCAGCACAGCGGGCACCTTCACACTTCCATCAAACCCAGCTTCTGCCAGAGCCTGGGCAGCCCAAATCCACACCCCTGCAGTACACCACAGCCCCTGGGGCAGAGTCCACCAGCTCCTTCTCCCATGCTCTCCCTGCACGGCATTGGCACCTTGGTGTGCCAACCACGGGTGCTCTATGGTGGCATGGAGTTAAGTCTTCCCCTTCCCTCCGCAGCCTATGGCCTCACCCTTCATGCACCCATCAGGCAGCCTCCTGTCCTCCACCCCTCTGCAGAAGACAGCTCTCTTCAGTAGGCTGCTGGCAGGGAAC
Source organism: Thinocorus orbignyianus (assembly GCA_013400375.1). Taxonomy (NCBI): domain Eukaryota; kingdom Metazoa; phylum Chordata; class Aves; order Ciconiiformes; family Thinocoridae; genus Thinocorus; species Thinocorus orbignyianus. Next base: position 160,471 of record VXBW01003602.1, on the reverse strand, counting down.
GTGCCTGACTCATAATGGTTTTCTTTCTTTTAAGCAAGATGGATAGCTCTGAAGTTGGTATTTTTTGTCTCTCAAATTCATAATCCTGTGCCCACTGTGATGTTCGGCACCGGAGTCACTACAGCAGAGGGGCTGGGTGCAGCAGTGTGCTTGGAGGCTGGGTGCCAGGTTGGCAGCAGATAAACATGCTGCTCACACTCTGTGAGCCAGAGAGACCCTGAGCAGCTCCGTGCTCTCGGAGATGATGCTTTGCCTTCTTCCAGCACACCAAATGCGTTAGCATGCTTTGAGCAGGAACTGGAGACCCAGCCACAAGAAGGCAGAGCTTGGGCTTAGCTTCACAATTACTTTTTCTTCTGCTTTCTAGAAAGCTAGAGATCAGTGCATGCTAATTAGCATGTGTTTCTCTAAGGGGGCTTGTTCTCTTAGTGCTAATCCAGGCTGAATTGCAGAGCACAAGGGCATTTTGCTTACAGTGCCGGATGAATTCACCTGTGGGACAGCTACCTGCTGCGAGGGTCCCTGCATCACCCAAGGGACGAAACGGGGCTTGCTGGGCTCGTTCGAGTGAGCTGCGTTTTTCCCTGGCTGGGCTCTCCAGCTTGGGCAGACACTCGAAGAGGGAGGTGGTCTGGGTCGATGGAGATGATGTTTGTCATGGGGAAGAGGACGCGATGCTGCTGCCAGGCAACCAGCTCTGCAGCGCCCGTGCCAATGGCTGCAAACACCTCTGCAGAGGCAGGTCTAGAGAAGGAGCGGCCAACCCAGAGCTGCTGGGGGGCAGTCTTGGAAGACCTCCACCCCCTGAAGCCCAGGGGGTGGCACAGCTACTCCCCCAGACCCCCTCTGCAGAGGTGAAGCAGGGAGATGGGGCTGTGCCCCCTCCCCTGCTCGCCCGGGGGTTCTGGAGCAGTGAGGAGGCAAGGCAGGGCTCTCAGGGAGCTGCACTGATGGAGACTTTCTAACATGCTTCCAGCTACAGTTTTGGTTGCTGCTGCTCAGGGGCAGCTGAAGAATAAGCCATTGCAGCTCAGACCCAGGTCAGGAGCTCCCGTTTGCGGGGTCTGCAAGCCCTCTGACCTCTCTCAGCTGCATGGGGCACGTCTGCCCCCTCAGTGGCAAGGTGGCCAGCTCTGCCCACTTAGCCCTCTCCATCCTGTGGCATTGCCTCACCGTGGGACTGGCACGACCCCAGTGCTCCTTCGCCCAACTTTCATCCTATATTTGCATGCCAAAGAAATAAATACCTTCTCATCATCCTCCCTGCTGCATCTTCAGCCACCACCGGCAGGGGTTAAAGGCAGGGTGGGAAGACCCCACACCCATGTTGGTACCATGGGGAGGAGGTGCACTTGTGCAATTGCTATTTCAGCCAATGGGCTCTGGAAGGAAGTTCTCTATTCTCAGTCTGGGTCATGAATTTCTTTCCCCAAGCCCTGCTGCAATCAGCCACACACAGCTTGTGAAGTGAGGATACAATAAATTTTACCTATGACAGTTATGCATACAAATATATATATATATATATATGCATGAAAATTTCACTCAGTAGGATTAGGCAAAATTACCATAGCGTGCGTCAACCAGCAGTTCCATCCACTGCAGGCATGCCCTTTTCTTACTCATTTTGATAAAGGATTTTAGTTTCTTCCAGTCTCTGACTCCAGGAATATTCTTGCAAAGACACCATGGAGGTCTTTGTATTAAGTATTTCAAAAAGTTTTCATGCAGCGATAAGTTAGGCCTCTACAATCTCATATCTCTTGGGGAAATTTTTATCCAGATTTTCATTTAGTTTTTATTTTACACCTTTGGGATACCTGGAATGGTGAGGAACACATCTGGCTCCTTCCTGCTTTGTGCTTCATGGACAGGGTTTGGCCATAAGTCTGCTGGGAGACACATAACTTATTCAGAGACATGCATATGACATCTACTCTTGCCGCTTCACACAGCTCAGACCCTAGAAATACCAACATGAGGTGAGAACAGGTGAAGAGAAAGGCAAGACTAGATAATTTATTGCAGCTCCCTGCTACAGGAGCTACAGATAAATCTCCATGGATGAAAACGTTTGCAGAAGAAGTTTGAAGCTGGGGGATAGGAATCATGTCCCTTCTGGACCCCAGGAGCAATTTACTTGCGGCGTGGTGGCTGGATGCCAGGTGCAGCAAGTAGTCATGCAACAGCAGTAGCACAGCTCGACTCAAAACCAGTGTTTCCTCCTGAAGCTCCTTCCCATTTTACCTGAACTCCATCACTTTTTCTTGCAGTGAGGCAAGAGGCACAGCTTCCCGATGCAGGTGGCCAGAGGAGAAGGAGATTTGCATCCTCCTCCAGCGCCTGTGGGTGCAGGTGACCAAGCCTCCACCGGCCCAAGCAGCCCAGACGGGGAAGCAGGCTCTGTTGCTGTGCACAAGGCTGCCTGATGATTCACTCCAACGAGCTCTTCATTCCCTTGGGAACAAGAAGGGAGGCAGGGAGCAGATCAGCACCCCACAGACCCAGTTTCCCCGTACCTAAGCCTAGCCTTTTAGCGAGCCCATGCCCCTGCTTAAGGGGAGTCTGGAAAACCTGTTGAAATAAACACCACTAAGGATTATTGTCAGGAGGTATGAAGCAAGGATTTAGACTACTTCCCCAAACTCTCATCAGTCCTAAAAAGAGGTGAGGGGTGAGCTTGAGGGCTGCCATGAAAACTGTGTGAGCCCTGGTGATGAAGAGCGCTACCAGTAGGCCACTGGACTGGCCTGGAAATAGCTTTTTTAGCAGTGTAAAAATACCTGACTTTGACAGCCAGCATGCTGGTTTGTGTATGCGTAATTTGCTGCGATCATGCTATAAATCAAGATGAGACTGCTAAAATTATGTATGACCTCATTTGATAGATTATCTAATAAGGAATTTGCTAATGCAGTTTATCACTTAAAAAGCCATACGACGGCTGAGGATGAGTACTTTGCTGCAGCACATTTAAACCTAATTGTCAAGAGGAGAAAAGCAAGCGGATTTCAGAGGTGAGTTAGAAGAGCATCCTTATGAGGATGATGTCTTCACTAAATCAGTGGTGCAATGCAGCAAGCAGGGTGGAAAGGAGTCTCCTCTGGATAAAGGTACAGAAAACCGCTAGACAAGGCTGCGCTGTCTGAGAATACTGCATGGACTCACTGACCAGGAGAGCCTTCATAAGTGTAAATAGTTGTATCCTAATGGGCATGCTTGATTTTATTGTTTGATTAAGTGCTGTCTTTTATTGTTATGACATTTCAGTTCTGTTTCACTATCTTGCAAGCAGATCTAAAATCCCTGATACATGCAAAGAAACTATCAGCCTAGACCTCTAGCTCGAACTAGCTATTCTGGTTATCGTGCTTGTCAGAATGAAGAAAGTAATTGTTTTGCCGCTATATGTTGCCATCAAATATTTTTGTTCTCCCAGTCCTGTGACTCATTTAAAAAGAGGGAACATCACTTCCACATATACAAACAGAACTATAAAGCAGCCCAAGGCAATGAAACAAAGCTTATTTTGCAGGTTTGTTAACTACACATTCTGTTCCAACCCCAAATTTATGATTAATACAAGTGCCATTTTATTTTACTGGTGATTTTGTAAAGCTCTTTCTGGGGTTTGAGTGCCTCTATATGTTCCCGGAGTGTATGATGCTGCTCAAAGCCTCACAGACAAACATTAAACCTTCTCACAACTCTGTGTGTGTGGGGAGGGGGAGGTGTTAGAGAAGTGACGGTTTTAAACTCCATTTTAGGTTTGGGCAAAATGAGGTGGAGACATAAAAGAGCGTACAAAAGGCCACACAGAAAATCATTATTGGAGCCAAGGCTAAAGCTCTGAATTCCCCAATTCCCACCTCGTCTCCTGATTCCCTAGGGCAAAGCTGGCAAACACCCCGTTCTACCCCCTGTGCCCTCAGCACATCCTACCTCATTTGCAGCCCTGCCCAAAAGATGGGGTTTGTTCTTCTGAGGAATTAACGCTTTATGGCAGAAACAGGGAAATTGGACATTGTTTCACAGAAAGCAAGACGTGATCATTGGTCTAAGAAGGCAGTAGGTAATTTTACTGAGCACTACTGAGTCAATACAGTAGGTGAAACCTCCACATTGACTTAAGTGCATAACCAATGATTTGGGATTGTACAGAAGCTACTACTGTCACAGGAAAAGCAAAGATACCCACAAGCATTGTAAATCCCAGGGACTGGGAATCAAGGAGCCAAAGAAGGACTTTTTGGTAGAGTCATAAATTAGAGTCACACAGGGGGACTCCACATGACATTTGCATAGGAGGCCCACCTAAACATTATGATGCCTGTATTGATAACATAGTCCCATTTGAGTAGCTAGGACCGTTCCTGAGAGAACTGGAGTCTACGTTTCTGCACAAACATACAAAACACAGCTGTGTATATACATCTGACTGGAACAATTTATCTACGAAGGAGAAAAACATGAAGCAAAGGCAATATCATCTTCCTCATTAAATGGCCCAGCTCTAAATCAGAAAAGCCACTTGAGGGGTAAGATCGTAGTTCACCACCATGCCACATCACCATTTGAGGTTTTCCCCACTGACGTTAATTGATACAAACTGAGTTAGTGGGTTGTACATTGAAGAGAGTTCTCTACAACAAGCTGGACTCGGGGCATCTGCTCATTCACCCTAGACTGTCAAGCAGCCCTACAATGATAATTTTCAGTCACAGTTGACACTGCTTAGATGGAAGTTTCATCATAAAGTTTTCATTAGTCATTCCTTGAGCCATCCCATTTCACAAGCTTTTACCCTTACCAAGATAAAATCTAGCGATCAGTAAAGTTTCTCAGAGAGCTATCAGTGATGGTGTGGTGCAACCTGTAACAGCCAGGCAGAATTTACTCCTCTGCATTTTATCTCCTGACTGTCATCAGCAAGGCAAAGTAAAAACAGCTGCTCTGAGCCCACATTACTGCAGTGAGATTCCAAAGGAGATGATGCTGAACCTCATCCAAAACCAAGGGAGAACCAAGAAAAGAAATAAAGATCCCAAGCCTGTAGCTTTGAAGTTGAATGCTTTTTTTCCTGTTACACATCTATGCAAAATACATGCTTCTCATTCCTACTGGGCAGCAAAACCGTGTAGCTGCATGTACTGTGCTTGGCCATATAGTTGGTAATGCACCATGAAGCTATACATATAATAAAAATAGTACTGTTAGAACTATTCTTAAAACATCACTTACGGGCCAGAAATAACCTCTAGAAGAAACAGACTGTGAAAGTACATCTTGAGGTTGCTATCTGGTACAACAGGCAAATTCTCCTGCTGTGCAAATCAGAAAGTGGATTGCTTTGAAAACAGAAGGTAAACATTCCTAGAAAGATAGAACTGAAATGTGTGACAGAAGCTACGGTGAGCATCCAGTGATCAGCACTTAAAGATTGCCTAGAGAAGTCCAGGGCTTGTGGGAGGAGAGCAAGGTTGCAGCTGAGGTCATACCTGAAGACCACGATACCCTCCTTCAAAGGATGAAAACCTCACCCCACCATGCATTCTCCTAGATCATATGGGGGATCTTCAGCTGAGTCACCGCAAAAGAGCAATGTAGAAATTTCCAAGGCTGTAAGTAGCAAAGTTTTACAAGCATCCTATTATGTTCAACTTACATAATCTGCGTACTTAGCTGCTCAGATAATACAGCGATAGAGCTTTATGGAATTAAAAAAGAAAAAGCTTCTCACAGATAATAATATAGCAAGAATGGAATTATAATACTCCAAAAATCTGTAAAATAATTCCCATTTTCTTTCCGGCTTTATCGGACATTTCCAAGAGGGACTTACTGCAACAAAGATGACACCTCAACCACTGTAGCCACGACATAATTTACACTGAACTTTAGCTTCTCAAAGCATCATTTGGCTTTTGGAAACTTCTGGTGACTTAGAGGCACAAAAAGGCAATGGCAGGGTTCAAACAGCAGTCTAAAGAGGATGGTTTTGTTCCTATTGAACTGCAAAATTTGTACTAGCTTCAATCTGGATTCTTACTCTTGTCTGCACACGATGCTAACATTTTGCACAAGACAGGCAACTCTCATCTCCACATACTATAAAGATAAACACAAAAGTCTTGCACAAATGGCTGCAGCAAGACACTGCAACTAACGTGGAAGAGTAATGATGCAAGCCTGTTATACCTAGAAATATTTCTTAACTCAACAAAAATGTTGGGATTTATCTGTGTTACATAAAATACCAAGGAGTTAGATCCTCTGCTGGGTTAAATCATAGCTCTATTAAAGCACACCAAATTATGCTGATTCAAGATGATCACATAATTGAAAAACATATTTTGGCCTAGACTGCTGATAGACTCTCAGCAGGGCTCTCTAGAGTAAGGGAGTAGAAGGAAATAAGCTCTTTTAAAAAAAATAATACTCTCATGCTTGACTAAGAAGTTTCTTTGTGAAAAATGTACCCTTTGTTCACATATACAAGCCACATTATCTCTAATAAAATAACAGCTGGATGGACACATAAATGAACAATACAAGAGAGTGCTTACTCCAGAAGCATTTGGTTAGAGTTGGAAGGGACCTTGAAGATCATCAAGTGTGATCACCGAGTTTCCCCTGCACTGCTTCTGGTACCTTTGTTTGTTTTCCTGAAGTAGCTCCTTTCTCTGTGAAGGTTATTCAAGGACTTTTTTTTCAAGAACCAGTATACTTGCAGGGATGTGGTTTATGTGAAAGGCAGACTATGCAAATGAACATACAATAAATTTTTGCAGTTCCACATTTTTTCCACTCCAAAGATTGTTCTTCCATTGCCTGACCCTTTGGTGCAAAATGCATCAACAGCCTAGAAGCTGGTATGTAAACTTCACATGCCAAACAGAGGGAGTGCTAAGGACATCCATAGCTGAACGCTTTCCATGATGGGAGGAGACTGTCTTCATGCAAGGGTGGAAAACTGCATTTACCAACAGCCAGGCTATTTGCTGTGGAGTAGTTTGGTCACTATTGGCATTAGACCAACTACAAATTTACATGATGCAACTGTCCTTTGCAAGCATAGCCTTCCTGCTTTCACAGCCAAACACAGGTCTGAAAACAGCAAGGAATGATAACAGAGGAATCCAAGCTATCTATTACCAGAAAGCAACACCTGCAATTGAAAACTGGCTCACAGCAAAATCTGCATTTCCTTTGTGGAGTCTCATATCTAAGGCTAGTCAGGGATGAGAGGTAAAATGCCAAACCATTTGATTATTGACAATAAAAGTCTGCCAAAAAAGAAAAAAAAAAAAAAAAAAAAAAANAAAAAAAAAAGAAAAAGAAAAAGAAGTAGCTACCCATGATGCTGCTTTCTGCTTTTCTATCATTTTGATGCTGTTGTTCAGGATATTGTAATACTTTTTGTCTTTGTTTATTTCCCGGTGTTATTGCTTGGCAGACAAAAGTCTGTTATGCACCAATTCTTCCAGCACCTAGGTTTTCACAGTGATATTAATACTCAAGAATACTGGAACAGATAGATTATGTCCTCTTTGCTCGGTCCTACATGTCAAATACTGTGCTAGCAGAAAGAAATGTTAGGTATTCCATGACTGGATGGAGAACAGACAAGGGAGAGCTCACAGTGAAATGCTGGGAGCTCGCTCACTGTATACAAACAGAATAGAAGATAAATCAAAGCGGCTCTTTGATCCTGACTCTCCGGGCCACATTCTGCCCCAGCAGCCTCCAGCCCCTTCTGTCCCGTACTCTCACAGGTACAAGGCACTGCCTGACCTCCCCGTGCTGCAAAGTGGCTGGGTCCATGCAGCATTAATTAGGACAGGATGAACAAGTGCTGGCCAAATAAGAAAGGAACCCTTGCTCCATCCCAAGGAGCAGCACAGCAAACCTTTTGTGGAGGAGCTGCCGGTTCTGCTGCCCAGCGCTTCTCGTGACCCAGGTGCCTCGACTTCAACATCCATTGTGTTCCCTCTCTGCTGCTCCCAGGGGACTCAAAGGTGTTCCCTCAGATGCTATAATTTAGCCCTTCCGGGCATCAGTCCTGTTCACCCATGTGAGGACAACAGAGTATTTAAAGCTGAAACAGCCAAAGAATATATTCAAGAATCTATGATAAAAGCTACAATTTTATGCACCACAGAGCATCCATCAAGGAAATGCACAGAGCTAGTGCCACAAAATAATTACATGTGCAGAGTCCATTGTAAACACAGCTTTTATGTGCATCAACACAGCTGGGGACAGTGTTTAAAAATATAATTATGTAATGCATTTTATGTAGTCCGTGAGCCATTCAAGTGATACCATCGGTTCAGCAAAATTGCATGCAGCAGTTCTGTATCTATTGGCCTGAGCAAAGAAACATTTTTCAAGAGCATTTTTTTTTTTTTTTCTGCCACGAAATAGATTTGTCTCTGATGCCTCTGGGGGATTTGTGTCTCTGTCATTGGCCACTTTCTCTCCTACTTTCACCAATGAAGGAGAAAGAAACGGGGAGTTATTTTTGGCCTTGCAGCAGACTCCAGCATCTAAATCAGTTAGTTCTGAATCCACTTGGGGTGGTGCTGGTTCTGTTTTAATGGCTTTACAGAGAAGGAATTTGTGATGTCTGACTGTTAACGAAAGGAAACAAAGCGGCTGTTGTCGGGTAGAAGGGCAAAGCAAGGTTAAGGCGCTGTGTAACGGAGCAGGGTCCAGCCTTTAGTGCTGGGTGTGCAGCAAATGACGAGTCGTGGCTAGGGCAACGCAGAGGCGGCGATTACTAAGCTACATACAGCCTTCAGTGCAGTGGGAGATCTCTATTAAAATGCACAAGGAAAGTAGGTGTACAGTTATACTTATTGCTGACACCCTCCTGCCTCCCCCCCTCCACAATCCCCTCCATTTATTTTATCCCTGTGATGCTCATAGTCCATGAACTGCAGAAAGCGTGGAGGAAGCTTTGCCTTGCTGCTTGTTTAATCTGCAGTTGCAGCTGAGTTGGGGTGATGCAACAGTAAAATTCCTGAGACAGTGCTTAACAGAGCTGCTAAATAATAGCAGCAGCATGCGCAGTTATTTATCCGAGACAAAAATAGAGGTTTCTAGATACTACTTAATGGTCATTTTAAGGCTCCAAAGCTTTCACCGCCTTGCAGACAGTAGTTTATGTATCTTGGCCAAATCCTACATAGAAAATTACATTTGACCTGTCAAAATCTTTCTTGGAGACCCAGCAGCCTGCTTTGTTCATTTAAAGAGACCATTAAAGAAATCTGTAGCTAGTTTCATAATACAAAATCTACAGGTGGGAGTAGCGAGATAGCTTCTTCAGCTAGCCAGGAGCTGCTTGGCACAGAAACAGGACCTGATGCTAATTTCTAAATATGGGATCTGAGATTTCCTTTTCTCTGTTAAATGCTGGGTCATGTGCAGCATATTAAAAAGGAGAGAGGAGACCAAAACCCAGGTGTCTGCATTCCTGCTTGCATCCTAGCATCAGAGAAATAAAGACGTAGCTCCTTGCTTTCTCTCTTCCTCCCTATGAATATTGTCTTTCTTTTTGCTTAGTGAAACGGCATCGATCAGAAGACGGAAGATATCACAGCCAGAGGAGTCCATCACCAGCTGCAGCATGGCAGAGGCTAGCAAGGTGGTAGCTCTGCTTTTGGATCTCATCTGAATGATCAGCACTGCTCAACGGAATAGCTGTTTGCCTGAAAGACAGACACAGGCATCATCTAGCTACATTTTCAACAGGCAGTAATGCAGCACTGGTTGAAAAAACTCAGAATTGCCACATGTTTGATTCCAGAGCTACCAGGCTATTTAGATGCTTCCTTCCCCTGGAAATCACGGCAAAATTCATTTTTAAGTTGAAGCTTCTTGTGCTTTTTGTGGTAGAGCCTGAATAGATTATCTAGATACAGACTTACATCATGCATGCCACCTTAGATTTCCATGGAAAGTGAAGGCAGCTTTCAGTGCACCTGCCTTCACTGCACAGCCCAGTGTCATACGTGCATGCTGTGACCATATTTCACGTCACATTACACAAGGAAGATGGGGTTTTGCATTAACATTTTATGTAAATATATATATATCTATATACATATATACAGAGAGCATAGATACTGAGCAAAATCTTTGTATGTTATTAGAAAAGATTGGGTTAAAGGAGTTAAAGGGTTTCTGCAGTTAAACTTGAGCAAAAGCAAACTTTTACAGTTTTAAAATCATTCAACATGTGATTTTTAAAGTTGCACTCAGTGGAATTTTTTGAGAGAAATTTGATCAACTCAAACAGGTACTGCTTTGTAGCATAAGGTGTATGGCGTACTCAGCCAAAATGAAACTATTACCTCTTACCATGCAGACAAATAGAAGGTATAAATAGACAATATTTTTAAATTAGCTTCCTAAGAAGAATTGGTCAGTGGCCAACTAAGAAATGCTTCAGTGTGTGATATCAGCATCAAATGTGGGAGTTTTGTGGTGAGGTTTTTTTTCTATAAGAGCCAACACTTTATATTGTCGTGGGATTTTTTAATTGTCAACTTGAATGCGCTCAATCCTTTTGAGCAAGACATATTTAACACAATGCCTGCACACAGTGAGCTGGATTTTCAAAACCACACTGTTGAGCAAATACCCTCATGAGGTTACATGCCTGTGGTTTGTTTATGCAGGAGATAATGTCTTTGTATGTCTGGTTCAGGATGTGTGATACCAACAGGTGAAGCTGAAATTCTTCTCTGTATGTCTTATCTAGTCCAACTGGTATGGTATCAGTATAGAATTAGTTGAAAAATTTAGGTTTGGACCCTAAAATGCTGTATTTACCACCTTTCAAAGGAAACATGTTAAGTAGAATACTGTCAGCAGATGAGACATGGGGAAGAAGCAGGAATGGAGAGGCAGTGTGACTTCCTCAGGATCATATAACAGATTCGTAGAGGAATTCACAGCAGAGCCCTTGACTTGTGTTCCATGCATTGCTAACCACTTCTCTGGTCCAAACTGCTTGTAGCACGCCTTTCTGTGGAAATATCACAGCTATAGGAGCAGAAGAGAACACATTCAATGAACATTTGTTAAACATATCTAGTTTAAGGTTCTTAACACAAAAGTTACTTGAAAGGGTATGCTCTATCCAAGTGCATTCGCCCAACTTTATGGCTTAAATGCTAATAGAAAAATTGATTAAGAACAGCACTTTCAAATTGAATCTATTTTATATGGCCAGAAGGAACCTTCAAAACACAAAATTAAATAATTTATGTCCGTATCTTCTGGGTGAAACCAGGTTTTGAATTCAGAGGTGGAAATGTGCAGGCAGGACATCATGTGCTAGAAAGAGGAGCAATGCCCCTGCTACCTTTGCCACAGCATCGAGGATCCCAGGACTGACACTAGCATGGGGAAAAAAAATGAGTTAAAAGCATAGGGAATCCCTCAGACTGTGTGAGCAGCTATTTCTAAGTAGTCACAAAGAGGTTAATGCTAAGTATATTTATTAGTTAGCAGAGTTATCTAGGTGTAACTAAAACACTGATTCCTTGAAGCTAATCAATCATTCTTAAAATATGGTACATATGTGAAACTGTTACCTCTTCCAAAACAGACAAGTGCCTTGGCACAGCAGAGTAAGTAATACTGCAGAGTAAACAGTGGGATTTAGTCACAGGTTTGAAGGAGCGTCATAAGGCGACCTGTGCCAACCCTGTGCCCTTAAATTCCTGCAATGCTCTTTAGTGCCTCATACTAATGTTATTTATACAGCGTTTATTAAAAGTGGTTTCTAATTTCAGGTGCCTCACTTAAGTCACCCAACTGCTAGAGGTCTGCACACCAGACTCCAACTGAAGTAAAGGAAGCAATAAGCAACACGTACCTAATCCCGTCTCCTTCCCTGTGAGCAGAGTAATACGTTCCCACTTCTCCATACACCACTGCTCATCACACATGGCTGCTCCAGCTGCATTTCCTTAAAAAGGCGGGAGTTGGGGAAGCATTGGCTAATTGGGGAACTTGCATGCAAAATATGTTTTTTAAGTAAGAAGATACCAGCAGATGGATTTCACGAAGGAAAAACATTGAACAAAATGCCATAGCCAGTCCAAATAGTTGCAGCGAATAAGAAACGTGAAACTGAAACCCAACTCGCAACAACGTCTTGGCAGCATGCAGTTGCAGGTAATAATTGTCTTCACAGTCCAAATTCTCATGTACATTCCTGCCCATGAAATGGAAAGTTGAGAACATGATCATCTCGACTGGCAGACAGAGCAGGTGGATGGCAGCTTTGAGCTACTTGGAAACTACAAAGGACTCAGCCTTTGGAACAGTAGGTGCTAGTCAGCCTCTTCCATGATGGCCCTCCAAAGCACCTAGTCATCAGAGTATTTCCTATTACTCATTATGCACAACAACAGGAAAAGCAGTGGTATGTCCTCATCAACAAGGATGACAACAAAACAAGCATCTTAAGGACAAGAAAAAAGGGGTAGCCAACTTCTGCCTGCAGCATCATCTAAGAGTGCTGTGAATGTTTCTTTCACCCATGGAAAAGGTAGGGAGATGTGGAAAAATGTCCATAGAAGTTCCTACCTTCCATCATATCCTGAATTTTCTTGAATTCATGGCTGCTGGCTTAGACCTAGACCCAGTTTTGAGTATCCATTCATCTGGCACATGCAAGTGAGAAATTGGTCTGTTATAGATTCAGAGAGATTAAGGCAGAAAAATGGACCATTACAATCACCCTTCCTAACATCTGACGTATCACCACACTTTTAATTTCAACTCAGTAACCCCATATAGAACCAAATAAAAATCTATTTAAGTAAGTTTATGACAAAAATGTGTCTTCAGAAAAGTTATTTAGTCTTGTCTTAAAGAAGAGGATATGAACAATCACTCCTTAGGAGATTGTTCTTAGCAAGATACCAGTCTTTCAAAGTATAAACCAAATTTCTAGTTTGAGCTTGCTTAGCCTTAGGTTCCAAACAGCTGAGGTATACTTCATCAGTCTCCACACTTCCTCTTGAGCCATTCAATTATTTTTTGGTGACTGGTACAATCTTACCATGGGGGTATTTTATACGAAGCAAATCAACCCTTAACATTCTTCCTGATAAAGCTAAATGGGCTCTCCACTAAAGATCCCAGGCGTCAAATCTGTGTGTGGCTTTCTGCATGATCTTTAATCAATATCTAGGCAGCTAGTGCATCTGTCATTGCATGTCCGAAAAATAAATAATATTATTGAGACAGAAAAGGGACATAAAAGGAGAAAGAGTGCACACCCTAAACAGCAAGTCTACAACATTACAAAAGACGGTGTTTGGGTCTAGATCTGCTTCACTTTGTTTCCCTAAGTTCAAACCTTACCTTTAACTCTCCTAGATGAACAGGAACAAAAAAATCAGGGAAATCCTCCTATTTCCATGGCTGAAGAAAAATTGTAGACCCCCTGCATTTTACACAGAATTTGTTGGCCACTGGGTGGGATGGTGTTCAGACAAAGGTTGTGATGAGAGAGGCGTGAAGAGCACAGCCGGGAGGACAAGGAGCTGGAGGCAGGCATCCCCTGGGAGTTGCCTGGGAACATGTGCAGCATTGCCCTGCAGCCCCCTGCCAAGTGCAAACTGGGACTGCTTCCACTCAGCCCTTCCATGGGTCATCTCTTCTGACCTGGAACAGAGCGCTGATATTTGGGCTCCAGGCTGGGGCTATTCAAGGACTGCGTTCATGTTTGCTAAGCTGTTAATTACTGTGCAGGACTTCGTTTAATACCAATGACACAGCTGGAAGTATCCCAAAGTCTCTACTTCATCATTCTCCACCAGGACCAAGGGGACCATATACCACTTTTGACTTTACATTATTACTTCTTTAAAAATGGTCAGATCACAGTTTCAAGGAGGAGCCACCCTAGGAATGGCTTATATTTAAAAGAAAGGCAATTTCCAATTACTACAGTCTGTAAAAGCCAGAGATCAGATTCAATTACACTGCACTTAGCAATTTACAATCTGTTGGTGCTCATTCCAGCAGAGGCTTGTTAAAAGCTCTCTTGCTGCAGACCTTCAAAATGTGCTTACCTACTGAAAAAGAAGAGGTTCTCAGTCCAAAGCCTCACCATAACTTAAGCCATCAAAACCTGGGCCAGACCCCAGCCTCCACTCAGAAACTCCATTTGGGCAAGGGTGGCACAGGGCTGGGTTTCGGCCCAATAAAGGAACCTTGTGGACTGCTGGGCAATGTTAGCATGAGCAAAATTTGTAGGTGAATTCACCAGAATATGCCATTCAGATTCTGACAGGCACACTGTCAGAATATTACTGCATACTTCAGAATTTGAACGTTGTCCTTTAATTTTCATTTTTTGACAAGCAGGCCCTCCTTGGCTTCACAGCTTGGCTGCTGTGGCACATCAAATTGCCAGAGGTAACAGCAGGCGTGTGGTTAAGGTGCTCACCCTGAAGTTTCCTAATGCATGTTCAGACAGATTGTTAATGGGAATACTCACAACCAAGACAGGCTGCAAAATCCAGAGGACCACGAAGGCAGTGAGATTCCCAGGCAGGTGGCTTTACAAGCCTCTTCTCATAAGTACAGTGCAAATTATCCCTTTGGTATACTACTATAAAAATCAAGGAGCAATGCTAAAGCCAACAGAATTGTATCAGTTCACACCAGATCAACATTTGGTGCTCTCTAGCAAACCATAGAACAGTGGTATACAGTGAATTGATTGAAGACACCAACACAGGTTTCCAAAGAATCCATGGCTCGGGGAAAACACAAGGGAGCTTGTGACCTGCTACAACAAAACAGATTCAAAATATACCATTGAGGGTGATGGCAAAAAATGGAAAATGGTTACATTTCTAAGTTCTTTCCAGAACTGAGTTCAATGCACTCCCATATTTTCTTCTTCCCCCTTTTCTGACATCTGCTTGTATGGACTTTGTTGAACCCCACAAAACAAGAAACTAAAGCAGAGGAGGAAAACACCAGCCAAAATAACAGCACACATCTTTCTCAGTATTTAAAGATGAGACTAATTTTCCAACAAGAAAATTGCCAGAAACAATGAACTGATCCTCTAACAAGACAGATCAAAATTATCTAAAATTTGTTTAGGAGACTAGATACTGACAAGAGTAATTTCCTTTAAATCTGGCCTGTTGACAGTGGCATAGTGTGAAATTAGCACACTCCTGAAGGGGCTATTGACCTTACATTGTGGCTATTTAACCTACAGTGTAACGGTGGAGTGCACCATGAGAAAACACAATTCAAAGTGGGCAGCCACCATTGCTGATTTTGCTTTCATCCTGGGATGTGTTTTTTGTGTGTTCAATTTACTTTTTTTTTTTAAATATTGTGACCCCTTTGCTCCCCTTTCTGCGTTTCATTTCTTAAACTTGCCTTACCGAGTAAGTTTTCACTTTTGTTTTGTTTTTGGGTATAGTGGAAGCCAAAGATACTTATCTACTATTGTTCCCACTAATAATGAACTACATTACCAGTGACATGGGCTAAAGGGGTTTTGTATAATCAGGGCAAACCAGAGCAGTTTCAGAGAAAAGCACGGAGTCAAGCTCAGATTGCATAAACCACTCCAAAGTCACAGGAGGAAACAGGTCATATAGCAGCTGGCAATCTAAAACCTAGATTTGAACAGGTGTCAGTTGACCCTCCTGTCATGAAGAACGATCAGAAACAGCACCGGGTGGGAGAGGATGGATGGGAAGGAATCCTGAAGGAGCTGCAAGGGCAAGAGCCTTGGTGCTCTCCGAAGCTGGAGCACCACAGAAGCACAGGGCAGCCTGCAGGGCTGCTCGCTCCTCCCGCTCCAGCCCTGCAGTACTTGGGCAGCATCCAAGAAGAAGGTTTGTCCCTGAACACTGGGGCTAAGGAGGTTCCAAGGAAAAGGTGACGTTGACATTGGCAGCCTTGAGGAAAATCCCAAGGCAGTTTTTGAGGTGAAATGAGGGGAAAGCTAGGAGACGGACAAACTTGGAAATGCAACAGCTGCAATATCCATCAAAATGGAAGTCACACACAGATTAAATATGAAGTAAGATAGACCTTCTGAGGTGTAAGTATGATTGGGAAAAGGAAGCCAGGCAATTCAGTACAAAGGGAGCTTCAAAGCTGTGTGTTTTTAGCAAGACAAACTAAATGTTAACAGGAGACACTGACATGAAGTTGGCTTTTACAAGGAAGAACTTTCCCTTCCTCCTCCCAGCAAGGCAGCAAGCCAAGCCGAAAGCCGATGATCAAAGGTCAGTCACCGCTCCTGAATCTCACTAGTTATCAGGATCTCTGCTGGAAACAAATGCTTTCACACTACAGCCGAGCACGTTTATAAGGGCTGCTGAAAGCTACATTTCAATTAATGCAGAGGTAATAGACTTTGGGATCTGGGAAACGTCAGTATGTGAGGTATTTTGAGTGGCAGTGAGTCAATACTCTGCTACTAACAGCTCCGCAGGCCAAGCACTGGCTGGGAACAGGGACACGGCTATGCTGTCCCCTCTCGGGATGAGGCCAGCGTGGGGAAGCATCCACTTCTGCCCTGCCCCATGCTAGGTTTTTTAGGGGCAAGCTGAGAGCTTTGGTTTCCAGGATTATCAGCTCAGCACCACTGTTAGAACCCTATATTTACCGTAGTGAAATGCTTCAAAACCTCCTTCAGAAAAAGACCAAGCTTCTGCAGATGAAAAAGCTGCTAAGGTGAATTCTGAAAGCTGGTTTTTGTTTGCCCTGCTCAAGCGTCCCTCCTGTCGGTCTCACAGGCTGCCTACCTACACTCCCCAGAAAGTTAGCATCGCCTCACTTCTGTCGGAAAGTACTTTCTGTATCATTTACAAGGGATCGTGCAGCTGGGGTCACAGAGACATTCTTTATCCTTGAGGAAGGAAACATGCAGCATTTCACATTTCCTGCACAAAAGACCCTTTGGTTTCTCTCAGTTTGGGTCTTGGCTGCAAACTGCATTCCACGTTTTTGACCTTGAGCTGTTAGGAAGTAGCTTCTGGACTAGACAATTAGGAAGAAATCAAAACAGTATTTGAGTACTGGTGCGTGGTTGTATACTTTTGAGCAGTGTCCTTGGCCCATTGGTGGCAGACAGCCCCCCACACCTACCTGCAATTTTCTGCCTCTCTCAGAATTGATCCTGGCACGAACAAGGACTTTTTTCACTGCCTATAAAAGTTACTCAAGGAGAAATTTAGAAAAAGTACTTAAAGATCTTTTGAAAAGACATCATACTGGTTAACAGAAAGGCAGGGAATTGTTTTTTTCCCCCCCCATGAGACTGTGCCTGGCAACTCCATTCTGCTGTGTCACATGCATACACCATGGAGCTTGGTAGAAAAGCAAGAACTTAACAAGGGAAATGACAAAATCACACGTGTAATATGGGTGGGCTAAAATGGAGCCAAAGAGGAAATAAAAGATAATATATCCACAAACACTGATTACATTGTGGGCGTTAATGAAAAACAAAACTTTTCTTCATTGAGCTAAACAGTAGCTGGGTCTGAACATTACCCAAACTTGACATGCATCAAATGGAGAAATAAAGCTGTATGTTTTTTAATGAATGAAATTCAATTGGGAGACAGTTGGCACAAAGTCTAAACAGAAATTGAGACCAACTTCAATCCATAGAATAGGACTTAAAAAAATAGGACTTCTCTTTTCACCGGAGCTCATATCATCCTTCAACAAGCAGAGAAAGGAATGGAAGCAAGGAAACAAACACAACTGCTTCAGAAAAAAATATTAATCTAACTCACAAGTTGGAAAATAGCAGCTCAGCATGCTTTGTGGGTTTTCTTCCCCCTTTTAAATTATTGTAGCATTTATTCCTCCACAGTGTATTCAAGTTCCTTGTGTGTTCATCACTTCAGAAAGGAATTTGAGTGGAGTAGGAGTGCGTAGCCAAGTATATGATTTGGATTACCTACAGCTTTCTCCAAAAATGCAGATTTATCTCTACATCAGCTAATTTTGGAGATGTGCCAACTAAGTAGGTAACACACAAGAAAAGCAGTAGTCCCATTCTTTTCTGCTTAGCAATTACCTCTCAATTAAAGTTGGGAGCAATTTTTTTCTGAAGTCTTTGTCATATTATTGAAACAGGTTCAAACACAAAATTGCTTGTTGTGCAGCAAATAATCCTCATGTCATGCAGTGTCTAAAACCCTGCAGTAACAAGAGATCTCTGCACAGGACATTTCCACATTTGTACAGAGCTTCCTAATTTCACTGTGGTTCTGGAAAGACGTGGAGCTTGCTGCAGAGTCCACATCAGCAAAAACATCAATAAAACTTTGCATGTCACCAATAAAACCCAACAGATTTCTTTGTACCTTCCTTGCCAAAGCTGTGCCATTGTGGAAAAAGTGAAGCAAAGAGGGCAAAGTTTGCTTTCCTGCTCTGTATCAGAGCAAGGAGAAACTGCCTTTCACTGCCTGCTTTTATCCTACGAACAGCTATTCCAGCCGACCTTTGAGCAGGGCACAGATCGTGGTGCCGAAAGCAGCATTGTAGTTCAGCTTCCTCAAATCGCCTGGTTTCCATGTGAAATTTAACCTCATTATCAACAACTCTCACTGTCACACTCGAAAAAGGGCCCTTGAAATCCACAGGCTTTAACATAATCAGTGCTGCAACTCCCACAGAGCACTTAGTGCTGAAACAAGGATGACTGCGTTTCTTTGGAACTTTGTCACATTTTATTCTGCTGATCAAAAAATTAAGCCATCATACATACCAAATTCACCCACTTCAGTTACTTTGC
The DNA here is from genome assembly GCA_013400375.1 of Thinocorus orbignyianus. NCBI lineage: Eukaryota > Metazoa > Chordata > Aves > Ciconiiformes > Thinocoridae > Thinocorus > Thinocorus orbignyianus. Next base: position 141,645 of record VXBW01003602.1, on the reverse strand, counting down.
ATGTAAATCCTGATTTCACTAGTTGTTCAGTATGCTATATTCATTTTGTGCACAAAGATGAAAACTCCAGTCAGAGTCAGGTTCTGCTGAAAGCTCTGACTCATTCTCATCTTTCTCCTTGCTCTAGGGCCTTTCTTTCTTCCTAACCTTCATATTCTTTCTCTGTAAGGAAGACTAAGAAAAAAAACATCTTTTTTCCCCATTTACTAATGCTAGTGAGAGTAATAGCTTTTGTTCACTGTCTTAATATAGCATCATTGCCATTCTCCTCCAGGTTTTCCATGAAACAGCCTACTTCATCTCATCAGTAGTCACCAAAGTCAGGGGAAATGTTTCTATGGATTCCAATGGGCGCTGAAATAAGCCCTTACAAAAAGCAACTTGTGCATTTTTACTAAAAGCCACTTTATACTAGGTGATTTTTTTTCCAGGAAAGACTTCAACACTCAGGCCTATCCCATAAGTTACAAAAGAACCCATAGGCTCACAGCTGCCAAAGTGAAAATAAATTAAAACATTCATTGAAATCATGCCTGAAGTTAACACAAGAGCCCTGTACCTTCTAGTCTTCTGCAACCAGGATGGGAAAGTACTTGTCAGGTTCAACAAATTAGTGACCAGCACCAAAAGTCTTCAAGCATATTCAGTTAAGATGCTGGGCAGCCAATCAGAATACAAAGGAGAAGAAAGTCCTCTTGCCAGTCTGCTACACGGTATTTGCTGTTGTAGAGTCTGTTCCTTGCTAAGCTCTGACAGATGCACCAACAGTCTTCTCCTGAGTTACTTGATGGCTCACCTTTGTTCTTCTTCACCCATTAATCTATTCTGAGGGAAACTGCAACATTTCAGCTCCAGCATGCAAGAATTGCTAGGCTCACATGATGAAGTCTGTATCAGGTGAAAGTGCATAGTTTAATCGTCTCTTTCTTTTTTTTTAATAGCTATTGAGTTTCATCCTGTAATCTCAGGCAGTGCTGCTGTCCATGGTGTGCCCATGAGATGGGAACACTAACCACTCAGTGTCTGACGCAGACCTTCTTTCAAGTGTTCTTCTGGTGCCACTCTTCCTTCTCCCAGTTTTGAAAACCTAGTTGCAATTTGCAGCGGGGAAAACACCTCAGCAGAGGAGTAGCATTTCAAGGCAGCATTGTAAAAAAATGTGTGCTATTTCCTCACCACAGCACAAACGTGTTTTTGTTCCCACTTAGCTTATTCTAGCTAATACGTTACATGGTAAGATTACTCATATGGCAGTAAGCGCAGAGCAAGGTGACTACATCTACTGGACTTAGTAAAGCATAGCCTACTACTACATCAATCAGGGACAAGTTTTCCTCAAACTCTTTAACCATAGGCTCATTCCCATCAGATTCTCTCATCGCAGGGTCATGACCCAGCTGAGGTGACAATGTTGCTCTACAGCTTTCAGAAGAACCAAAGTCCAAGCAAGAGGAAGAAAACCTAGTCAGCTGTCGATTTCAAACTTCAATTTTCCTTCCATCATCCCTTTTCTCCTTCCTGGCAAGAAAACCAACACTGGCTTCTTTGGGTGCAACCTGCTTTGGCATGGGGCTTGAACTATATGATCTCCAGATGTCCCTTCCAATACCATATAACTCTGTGATTCATTCTGTGATTATGCAGCCCCTACCCATAGCAGACCCCAGAAGCCATCATTTCTAAAGCATCAAGATCTGCACCTGCCAACTTCACAGTATTCCCCAGTGTCTCTTTCCAGAACTTGTACCTACAAGCCCAGCCTAAGGGCCTTGCGTCATTAACAGAGCCCTCACTCAGATCTCCTGCCCTAATCCCTATGGGTGTCCTCTATCTCCAAGCAAACTCATTTCCCTTCTCATGTGAGTTTATATCTGCTCCCTTCACCAAGGGTTAATAAAACAGAATTAAGGTTGAGCCCTGTTCCTTTGAAGGGTCCAGCTCACCACAGGACAAGATGTTGAACATATATCTGCACATGAGGCAGTTTGGCCCATCAGCATCAAAGCGCTCATTTCACTCGAGCTTCTGGGACATTGACTGCAGCTCAGCAAAGCAGATAGACACACTTAACTTCAAACGGGAGAACAGCCCCTAGGAATCAAAGTGGTGACATTGCCTACTCACCTACCCAAGTACTTAACTGCATCAGAGCTGATGTGACCTCGCTTTGGCTCTGGATTTAAATGCCAGAGGCTGGGTTTTTCACTTGCTGCTCTAAAGGAACATAGCAAGCCCCTTTTTCAGACACTGAACTCCATCAGGTTTAGCTATTGTCAGGGGAGTCCTTTGGAAATCTCTGAAATTTAGGCACATAATGTGTAAAAGAACATTGTACAAACAATGCAGCCAAATAAGTAAATTTTGGCAATATAACAGTCATTTACTGAGGGAACAGCATACAGAGAAGAGAAATTAACTGGAAAGTACTCTCTTGTAAAATTATTTGTCCAATTTCTGTGTAAGCTATCAGCAAATCTTGGAAATTACCTTGGAGATTTCCAGTCACTGAAGAACCATTGCCAGCTCTCTATTTCCATGCCACAGAGATAACAAAGACCCACTGAACAATCCTTCCCTGCTTCCATGCTGCCATTAGGCAACTTTTCCGTTGTTTCCTGTGCAGTGATGTTCTTAAACAATAAGAAAATTCCACGTGGCATGGCACGCTTTCCCTCTCCCACTCTCCATTTCTGAAGCACTCTAGGACGTTTGATTCACCATTGCCATGTGCACAGAGCGAAGGGGCTGCAGACTGGCTCCAGAAAAACAACAACTAGACATACAAGTCCACTACTCCAAGATGTAAAGCCAACTCCACTAGCTCTGCACTGCCACAGCAGGACACAGTTCTTTGTGCAGGTAGAGTCACAAAGGCTTGAAGAGAGACCTGAGAAAACTTCATTTCTGCCGGTCCTCCTGAGATTCACTGGAACAGGATCAGATAGTTAGGTCACTATTTATTTCCACATTATCTCCACTGAATAGGAACAGGCCAGGCACAAGCACTAAAGCAAGAACAAGCCTGGCCTTTGATCCAAACCATGAGACTTGACACAAGAATGGAAACGTAACAGCAATATCTTTTTTAAAAAGGCTCTATCTCCTTCAAATATATAGATGCACTTATCTCCAGGGTTGCACTGCCAGCCAAAATCTATCCATCTTCAGAGATGAATAGTTAGAGACATTATGAGATCGTATCCTCTGAAATTAATTCCTGATATTCAGTTTGTCCAGCTTCAATTCATGAATTCTGCACAAAATGTTTCAGGGAACACAGTGTGTCTCAGCTAAAGATGACTTGTTAATAAACAAGATTACTTTATGAACAGAGAAATTAGAGAAGGTCAATAAACAAACTCTATTTTAATAACATCTTTTGCATTTTTCCCCAAGAGAACCAGAGCAGCAAGTGAATTTGTGCTTGTATGAAAACTCCAGCTCCACGTACTCTGCTGCTGTTAATCAGTGCTCTTAATTGCTCTGGGGCAAGCCTGTTCACATCAGCTGAGGATCAGCTTGCTCTGGGGCAAGCCTGTTCACATCAGCTGGATTTGATTCACCATTGGGTATCAAAGATAACTATGCCAAAATGAGCAATAGTAATACTGATACCAAAAGAAATAAGGTACGGGAGGATGTGGCCCTGTCCAAGAAGTGCAGAGTGCATCTTAGGCACAGATTTTGCGTTTTTAGAAGTAGGTCCTAATTAAATCATCCACTAGTAAATTGGTGAATGGTCATTTTTTTGGCTGAGCAATAAGCAGGAGAGTTTAACAGTCTGTTAAAACATTTCATTCCCCGCATGGCCATTTTCAGCCCATCTATCTATGGCCTGCCTTTTAAGGTATCACCATATTAAAAATGTTCTTCCCTGAAGGTATTTCCACACTGCAGCAGATGTCACTGACTTGGCACTATTTGAAGGGTCTATTAAAAGAAATGCAATTAATTACTTGGGTTGTCAACACTGCACTGCTTTTGAGATATTTAAAATGGTTTATTATTGATAGCCTAATCCTGGAAAGTGCCGAGTACCTTCACATTTAACCATGGACACAAAGACAAGGGCCATTGCAGGCTCCCTGGTCACTGAGCAACCTTGGGTCTCCTCCTGATGCTACTGCTCTACATGGCATCCATCATGGGGTGCAGTGCCACCACTTCTAGGAGACCTGTCCCAGCAGCAGGCACTGTGTCCAGCCCTGGGTGGGTGGAGTACTGAATCCACTGTGAGCTGATGATTTGGGAAAGCAATATTCACTGCAGCTGGGGTGGACCCTCACCAGCGCGGAGGAGCAGGACAAGAAGGGAGCAGCAGAGAGGAACAGGTAGGTACTGACCATAAGCCTGCTCCCTGTTGTCTCACTGAAGAGACTGATTGTGCGTAACCTGGGGTGATAACAAGGTGGGAAGAGAGGAGTCGGGAATGAAGGAGTAAAGTTGAGCCTGGGAAAGGGGGAAGGAAAGGTGTTTTCTCTAAGTATTTTAGTGCTTTTTGCTTTCTAATACCCAAATCAGTAATTAAATACATATATAGTAATTGGCAATATAATAATTTTCCTCAAGTCTAGCCTGTTTTGCCAGTGGTGGTAACTGGAAGTGACCTCCCTGTCTTAACGTCAACACATAAGCTTTCTCATTCCTGTTCTTCCTATTCTTTCTCTCCTTCCTGTTGAAGGGGGAGCGTGAGTGAGCAGCTGGTGGAAGTCTGGCTGCCAGCCATGGCCATCCCACCGCACTGAGATACCAAACATCTCATATGGACAAATGTTGAATCATGTGCAGAGAACTGGGAACTACAGCACCCACAGAAACCTCAATGAAAGGCAGCGGCTCGTGGTGCCTGCTGAGCACTAACCTCAGCCAGAGCTGGACCACCACCTCTGCAACTGTCTGGCTGCATCTTATTTCTTAATGAGGAAGTGTCTCCTGGGTTCTGCTAAATTTCTGCCAACACATTTGGCTTCCACCTTGGGACAGAAAATGCAATATAGAAAAGCATCCTTGAAAAATTGCCGAGCTCTGCTCTATGGCAGTAACGACAGCATCTATTGCCAATAAAATGAAAGGGAACAAATTCTGCGAGGCAAAAAAAAAGTCTATAGGCATACAGAGGATAAGAGAAGTAAGACTAATCTACTGGCTGGGTCTCTAAAGCACAAATCTTTGGTTAATTTCAGTTGCTGATATTGCTGCTGTTTGTTTCATTTTAGACATATCACCAGCAAACAAAAAGGAAGCATCAGATATAGGGTTAGATTATAGAAGATAATTCATGCACTGCTTCCTCTCAAAATTGCTTCAGATTGTCTCAGATATGAGCCAGGTCATGCAAACTAAGATCTCCCTAAACACCATAAGCAGAGAAAGAATAAATATGAATCTGAAATATGAAAAGAAGAGAATGTCTCCAGGCATCTTTCTCAGCATCCTCAGTGAGACGGAAGACAAAGTCATTGGCATATTAATGATAGTCATGTACAATATTAAACTGGAACTTTTCTCGAATGCTACCAAGGGCCAAGAAATATTACAAGGGAAGTAATGTAAGTGTGGGTAAAGTAGAAAGCAACACAAGCAAATTTAGAGCCTCACCTGAAGTCTATTGAATTCAGGGTAGAAAGCCCTTGACTCAGTGATGCTTTGGAATTTTCTCGAGTGATAAGAATTCTAACTAGCATTTTCTCTGCAGGCAACAAAGCTGCAGATACTCCTCTAAGACCAGAGACAAATCTAAAAAGCAATAATAGTGAAAGCAAACAGGAAATGAAAGCAGGGAGCTGGGCTAGGTATGACTATGTCATGCAGTTTGGCAGCTATGCAAGCTAATATATTTTGGGCTGCAAATGCATCCATGCATGATGTGGTGCTGTGCCAAGGTACCCAGGCTAGCCCTGAAAGAGGTGGTTGGGTTACCAAAACCTCTTTGACTGTTTTCCCTTGGCATCCCATTCAATCTCAGAGGAGTAGGATGCTTTACCTCAGTAGCAGGCAGCGTCAGAGCAGCATGTGAATGTGGTCAGCAGAACTGTGCGCTGGCGACACCCAGGCTGACTAATTTTCAGCTACAATGCGGGTCTCAAATCCATGGAAATCTTTCCAGCTGTTGAAAGAAGGGCTGTGTGGGGAAAAAACAAACCCACCACCCAGGAATCATCTATACAAATTGTCATGGCTGACTGTGCTCACTTGAAGAGCTGAAGTGCTCCTCGTAGCTGCTAGAACATCTGCCAGATGCTGTCTGCTGGCCACAGTTGGGTTCCCAATGAAGTGACCTCTCTTCTTTGGAATAGGAAAATGGCTGTACTTGATCCCAAAGTAGAGACATTGGACGAACAGGCTAAACTTACCTCTGCTGGTACTCTGTGAAATTACATGGTAACTTCACCATTTGAGTGTCATTCTATTCTGTACCGATTTCTTCTTTCCCTCTCTTTGTGTGAGTTGAAAGAAATGGATTAACTGGAATTCAGTTAACCTTCTGTTGTTTAAGGCTGAGTCTTGTGCTCATACAAGGTGGCACAGAACTAAGCAGACATCTAGCCTAGACAGGCAGGCTTTTATGTTATGTAAAGCATAAGCAGATTTCAAAGTAAAGCTACTATTAACCTCTGCCTAATTTCTTCTAAAAGGATTTTTTAAAGAATTTGAAAGCGGGGCAAAGAGAGAGCTGTATTTCAGAGCTAGGCCTGTTAAGCAAAGGCCAGTGAGATAACGCGTGACTCAAGCATACTGCAATGCTTCCCTTCATCTGTCTTTCCATTTAGGTGGAATCTCTTGCCATCAGGTGACCCCTCTTGCTGCACATCTTGAAATAATGAACCCTTGATCCCGGGGCCCATCTATGTATTTATGTAACAGTAATAACCATAGCTGTTCTGAGGTAGCAGAGGGTGTTACTCCAGGAAAGATTAGCTCATGGTGTAGGTCTTAAGAATTTACTACTTAGTTTGGGAAACACCTGTTGAATATAAAGAAACAATTGTACTGCTACTTTCTTCTTTCTTAATCACATGCTAGAAGCTGCATATTAAGGGTATTCAAGTGACTTGTGTGACAAATTACTGCCTCAGTGCTTTTCCTCGTGGGCACTGCCACAATCCTGCCATCACAAATCCAGCTAGTAATGTTAGAGTCTGATCTCTGGAGGGACATTCCAGCACCCTGCCAGGAGCAGAACGGAGAATGCACTAGGACACACAGTTTACTTCCAAGCAGTTTAGTCCCCAGACAACGACACAGCCTCTCAATTTGTGCTCAATAGGAGGAACCAGGTAGCCGTTCTTGCTTTTCCTTTCCTATTTCATCACCCACCACTCTGAAGAGGGCTGACTATGGATCTCAGACACTGGAAACCAGAAGACCTACCAGGTAATGTAGTACTTCTTTTCTAACAATAGGATTATCTTCTCTAGGTTACTGTATTCTAAGGATATATAATGAAACTAACACCAACCTAGATTGTGGTTCTCAGCAGTTGGGTGGTCTACTGTTGTCAGTTTCTCTTCCCTGTGTTTGGATCAATCCTGTCTTTTTTGAATCCTCTTTAAATCTTTCCTTAAATTTCTGTACCAGTGATAGCCGATCAAAACTCAAAACTTCCATAATGTGGGGAAATCCAGTGATGGTGGAGTCCCAAGACTCCATACTAGGATTTTTAACATTTCTAACAACCCCCTGGTTCAGATTCAGCTACGGGCAGGCAACATTAAAGCAGCCATCCATTGAAGTCTGACCAAGGTTAAAATAGACTGTCTGTGCAGTTCTTTAATGTTAATATTTGCGTCTCTGTTTTCTCTTAACTCCTGCAATCTAACTCCCACCCAGCTATGTAGGGTGCTGACCTCACATCTGTCTAAGATACTGACCAACCTCAGGCAGTACTGACTTCAAAATGGATTTTGCATGCTCTCTGGAAGATGTCAAAAAGTTAAAATTTGCTTTATAATTAAAAATACAAAAAAAGGTGAAATAAAGTACTGAAATTGCCTTGCAAAGTGCTTTGTATCAACTGAGATTGTGTGTAACATCTAAAATTATAATTGGAATGAGATGCTTTTGGCTTGTCAAATTAAAAAAAGGTTCAAAAGCTTGCCTTGAAATTTTAAACAGAACGTGTCTGCATACGTGAAATGCTTCCATTTTACTTAATCAGTGAATTCCAACACCAACCTGTTTGCTAGAAAGTTGCCAGCTGTTTTACTTTAGTAATTTTGCTTTTGTCCTCAGAAGAGTTGGTTATTTTCCCCATTTTCTGTTAATAAGCAGCATATAATTAAATATAAGTAAGGTTCCACTGCAGCATGACTTGGTAGGAGAGGAGTTACCTCACTGGTCCCACACGGGATATGCAGGGCTCTGAATTAAATAAGAATAACGTGGCTTAGCTTTTCCCCAGGGTTTCAGTGATCCTGGTCTCCCCTGAAAAGATATGAGCAGAGCCAGTGCAAGTATTCACATTGAGAAATCTACATTGTCAAAACAGCAACTTCAAATTTAAATGCAAACCTTCCCTTTAATCAGCTTTTTGTCTTTGTTCTCCCAGTACTTTTTGCATGACGAATCATTCAGTCTTCTGATGCTCACAGAAAAAAACAGCCTTTTGACACCCATCTGCCCAAGAGGCTGGGCTGAGAACAGAGGTCCGTTTCAAGTTGCATTCTTCACATTTCATGGTGAAACTGTGATAATACACCACACAATGCCTATTTAAGGATTTCTGAAAACTGCATGGGTTTCTTTTATGCCCTTTGTTGTTCCTTCAAGTAAAAATACTGAATTTCAGACTTAAATATATTTTCAAGACATGGAACAATCGATTTCAAGAAAATTTTCAAGACAAGGGGAACAATCATTAACTAATTTATTGTGTTACAATCATCTTACTGATTTTTTTTGTGGTTAATTTTGAGTGTTTTGTTGCTTTTTTTTTTATGAATATAGTTTTGTAAAAGCTATCTTTATAGCTATGCCTAGTAAAAGCAGTTTCTAAAAGGAGTTCCGCAGGGGACTATTTAGCTTTGAAAGCACAGATAGCCTGGAGAGATGATGTGTTCTCCATGCGGTACCTAAGTGGATGTTTCCTGTATCAGAGCACCCTGGCACAGCTCCCCGAGAAGCAGGCCCTCAAGTACCCCCAATCCCCTGTGGCACACAGGGGTCATCTGAACACAGAGCTGCAGAAATGCAACGCTCGGGTTATGACAATGCTACAACATGACAAGCTGCAGACATTCCCAAAGCCACGGACTTTAATAACTCATTTCTCTGACTCTCCCCCTTCTGCTGCTTATCCTACAAGACAGTTGTCTTCTCCAAATGAGACTTCACCTGGCGTGGACTTAATCTTGGTAATAGGGAAAGAAGAGCACCTGAACGAGATACAGGGCATCTTTGGAACTTGCAGTTCAACTCTGTTATTTCTTGCATTTTCCACCCTTGAATAGCTCTGAACAACCATGCAGCAAACGGCCCTTGCCCTTTACAGATGGCACTGGTCTGGCCTGAGACGCAGCCCACTTTGTGAATTGCTCTGCTACGTGAGTCACGATTTCCACCTATCCTTTACAAGCACATAGACAGACAAAGGAAGAAAGAAAAGATGAAAAAGACATCAGACTATCTAGTAATGTCTCAGTTTAAGAAATGGGAGTGATTGCAAGAGCTAAGAACTTTTACAGCCAGCAACATTCCCAGTATCTCTATGCATAGTCTGTGTAATTCGCAGTATGTTTTCTCTCTCGTTCCCTAAGTCCGTCTGTACGTCTGCTACAGTTACCAGCAGAAAAGTTAAAAATACCTCCTAGGTGTAGCAATACAGAAGGCAGAGCCTCACCAGTAAACTAGGAAATGAGTAAATTCCCCCACTCTCCCGAACAATTCTTCACAATGACAACTCCCTCCTTCCCACACACGTACACTCTCACACGCCTGGGGAAGCCGGGGGCGGGGGAAAGCTGAGCTTTGCAATGTTTTCTGGAAGCTCACCATACCCGGGGCTACTTCCAGTTAAAGGAGGGAGCCAGTTCAAAGACTCTTGCTGATCTGGGCTGTGACCCGGCACCGTGCTCGGAGACGAAGGTGCTCGCTGCTGAGACACAAGACCACCGAGCCAGAGAAGAAGGTGTGCGAGCATGTCCCACCTTCAGGAAATAAAACCAAGATGGGAGGGGAAACCCCAAACCTGCTGAGGTGGTTTGCGGTGCTGGAATGCTAACTGGAACTGACAGGAGGCAATGGCAACCAAACCCAAGCGAACTGCAGTGGCTCCTGAGCGCTGGCAGAAGATGCCGAGGGGGAGCAAAGGCTAGAGAGAAGAGATGCGCAGAGGGGAGGTAATCCCGGTGCCGCTGACATCATCCTGCTGCATTGAGCTGAAGGGCTCCCAGCTGGGGCTGCTCAGCAGCACTGCCTTCCTCCTTCCCTAAACGCATGCACCTTCAAAGTCTCCGGTTTTTAGACCCTAGATACTGTGCTGGGAAATTAAGAAACAGCCTTCCAGGAGAAGATTAAGGTATTCGAGCAACTATCATGAAAACATACTTGAGAATGAGCTGTATAGTGTGTCACACCATTTCTCTCCTACCAGCCGTTAAATGATTCTGAATTGAGATAAAATTTGCCCAGTTTCTGCCACGAGCTCGGGCCTGGATTCTTTGGAGCATGCACCAAATCTAGAAAACCTAGAAATGGATCTACAAACATAGACGTTGTCTTCACTGTGACAAGTACAGTGACAAGAGTTGTGGCAGCTCCCCTCTACAAGCCTTATCTGGTCCTTGAATACCATTATCACAGGGAAGAGAAGAGGGGAGAAATTAAGTGTTTGCGTGCTTGTGGTAACAAAACAAATTCAAGCAGAGGTAGGTGCCTGCTGCCCTCTGCTGTAACATGTTTATAAAACTTCTGAGAAGAAAGTACTAAGCAAGACAGACTGACATGCACACTGGGCATTGAATTCAGACTGCATTAAAACTGTGACAAGTGAAAGAAGACAGCTAGAAAAATAGGCTTTGATTCGTAGTGCTCCTTTTAATTCATGCAGTAGATGCACACTTCTTGTACGCATATAGAAAATAGACTGTAAGCTGATCACTTCTGGTTATATTTTTGTTTAAGAGGCTCCACTCATTTTGGATTAATGAGTGCCCATAGTTTGCGGTTCCAATGGACAAACCACCCCAGCCTTGATCGTACCATCTTCTGCTTTTTTCTTTTACTTTAGGACTTGCGAGATGTTGACCTACACCACACCAAATTACTGGCACAGCGGTAAGTCCCCCTAACAAAATGCCCTAGTCAAGCTGCCCAAAGCCTCTTTTGCTCTGCACAGTCACTGAAGCACCAAAAACACACCTAAAACTTTCAAAGCAGACATCAGAATGACAGGAGCACTACTGTAATGTGGCAATTTTAGCTTGGCAGCACACACATGTGAAAGATTGCATATGTAAGGCACACATATAGAGGCTACACCAAAATATAAACAGAGGCTGAGACTCTCAATGCCATTTGGGTAGATGAGTACTTCTCATTAGAAGGAAAAGGAATTGGACATCCAAACCACTCTAGCAGATTTGAAAGCCTCTTCTGTGAACAGCCGGGGACACCAGCATTGACTCTTGCTTGTAATTTTGTGCTTAAAGTATTTTCAATACCTCTGCAAGCAGCTATATTTTAGGGGGAGTAGAATTCTATGTTCAAGGCCGCAGCACATGGCCACTGCATGCACAAGGTACTGACCCACAGACAAATCCACACCTGCACCCTCATACAAGGCTAACGAGATTCCTTGCCTTTCCACCACCATCTCTGAACTTTGGATTAAGTTTCCTGTACGAGCTGCTATACCTTCAAGGAAAGGAGGACACAACTACAGCTCTCAAATGGCCTGAGGTGTTCACTTTTTTTTTTTTAAAAAGGTGGTATTCAACTTTCACACAAAGGACAAACAGTAACTAATGAGGCATTTGAGTTATGGGAAATCCTGGGAACAAACTGCAGAACAGAGCCTGCAGGCAACTGCACAAATATTAGTGAGATCAATAACGTGTAGAATGCATTGGAAAGGGCTGGGGACACTCATCAATAGGGCACAAGCGTCATAAGCTTTGGAGAATGTCCGATGCCTGTTTGATGTTGATTCTCAATTAGTAGCACACAAGATGGAAGAGCCCACCATCCCTCTGTGTCACAGTATCTACACGATCTGAAAACCAATAGCAAACCTTGAGGGATGAATTAGCATGTCAAAAGTCACATGCTGCTTCCAAGAGCAACCATAAAATTTTGCTGAGGCCACAGAACAGTGGAAAAAAACAAGTAACTTTATTTATTTTTTTAAAATAAGACTACATAGGTGGAATGCGTGAAAAAACACCACTTTGCTAAACCCCTAAGGGACCAGAAAGCTTCTCAAGAAAGGATCAGACAGGTACAGGCTCAGGTTACTGACTGGATAAAGCATACATGGACAGGATAAAGATGTGAAACAGTTAAGGGGAGATTAGAGTTGGCATTAATGTACTTTACTGCCATGTCAAAGAGTCCCTGTTTATGATCCTGATCTGGATAAGTGCTTGAATACTTCTGTAAAGTTCAGCACGCAACTAGTCCTAATGATTGAAACGGAACCACTTCTGTATTACTTTTAAGCACACACTCCACCAAATAAGCGTTTAAAAGGATTAAGGATTGCTAATCTGTATAAAAGCTTCCTTCTACCTTATATACCTGAAGACCATGATTTAAGAAATGGATCTGAAAGTCTAATTTCTATTACTGTTCTACACTGCTTTTCAATAGCACAAAACCTACTGAAAGATATTGCAAAACCTAACATGAGCAGGACCTACTGGTTTTAAAAGCAGTACTTAAATTACAGGATGACAGTACCACAGGAAACAACAGAATGTTTCTGGTTTCACTTTCGTCTCATTAATTCTCATGTTTGTACGAAGCCTCCTCTTCTGTAACATCTATTTTACCCACTTGAAAAGAAACACATGCAGTAAAACATTTAAAATCTTACCTACAAATTATTTCATAGAAGTTGATTACTCAAATGGAAGGAAAGGTATGTCCTTTCCCTCCTACAAGCCAGTCTGGTTGATTAAACAAATTTATCTTAACAACTGATAGTTACTACTGTCTGCAGACTCTGCAAGAACAAATTCCGTGTGGAAAAGGCTACTTCTTTACCAGCAATTATAAAAATGCAATGAATGAAAGGCAGATGAAGCAGATCTGCTCTCTACTGGAAGCATCATAGGGAGGAAGGAAGCAGTATCACCTCGTTTGATCTTCAGCATGAGAAAGCATCTCCCCAGGACAGCTCAGCAACTTGAAGGTAGTCAGGTTTATCTTAAGGTTCTTTCCTCTTCCTTAGAGGAGAGTCTCACAAGACAGTAGCCAGTTGCATGCTTGAGTGAGAATTTACTTTCTTAAGGCTGTGTTGGGGCTAGGCCCACATTGTACGATCTTCCTCTTCATACACCTTACACAGGTTCCAGCAATTAACACAGTCCCTGGGGATGTGAGCAGCTTATCTCAGATGCTTCCAAGCCACTTTACTGAGGAGAAACAGGCAGAAAATCCTCCTCCCACGTCAGCAGTGGGTTATAGAACACTACATGCGCAGCCTCCAAGGGCAGTTCCTACTTCCACTAGCTCAACTTTATTGTATATCACCTGTCCAAAGCCACTTGCCATCTGAAGGAGACCCTTTCCTCTAAAGAGGCAGCTGGCTGCTCTCTTGTGAGGCAGTTCACTACCTTTCCTTAGTAAAAATCTTCAAATAAACCCAGATGAAGCTTCATGTTGCTAAGGTTTCCAGGTAATCTCTTTTTCCATGTTATTTTTTCCACAAATATAGGATTAGGCTTTGGGCAACTTTCTTAGAATTCATCTTATGCAGTCATTAGGTGCAGAACAGGATGACTACAGTGAGAGGTGCTGTTGGCAAGGGCTTCATTGAAGTTGCAACTCAAGGGCAATTTATGACTAAAAAGATTGCATGGGTCACCATATGCACCTTCCTTCTGGATCTGGAGTCTTGAAGGGCTCACAGTCACATCCATATAAAATAAACTAGAGAGGGCCAGAGAATGGGCCAAGCACTGTCATACTGTCAATGCCATACTATTTAGTTTTCTAGCACAAGTCTTGACACACTTTCACCCATGTCAAAAAATCATTTACAGACAACATCTGTGTATGCCCTTTCCACACTGCAGAAGCAAGATCTCCCAAGCACAAAAAGTTATACCAAGAGCGAAAGGGCTAAGAATTTCTGTTATCTGGACTTGCTACATCTTGCTACAGACATTCTTTTGTAAATACTTGACAAAACATCTAATGTAACAAAAACAGAGTGCTTGATCTGAAGAGACTTATTATGTACTAGGGATGGTCTATTACAGGAAACAGCTAGTAAGGTTAGTGTCTTATTTCATGGTTACATAGTGTTAGTTCTTCTCTTGGGCATGTCTTCTCACCAAAATCAATGGGAGGTTGATTAGGCATAATTAGTAAGGTTATGCCTAACCTACTCCTGGTTTGCAGGAAACCAAGACAGAGAGATCCTAAGAGCAAAGAGGTAGGTTCAGCCCTGGAGTGTGCAACAGCACCTGTGGCAAAGCAGCAGCTCAGGAAGGAAGATGCTGTTGCCAGGGCAACAAAGGCATGCAAAGGGTCCTGGGCATCATCTCCTGGACTGGGAGAGTTGGGCTTTGCTTTGGCAGAGCCAGCAGGGGGACAGGAGGCACAAGCAGCATGTGCCCTCCCACAGGGTGGAACTCCTCCTCTGGGAAAGTGGGCTCAGCTGGCGCAGGCAGTGCAACACACAGCTCAGCTGAAGCCAGCCAGACCCCGTTCCCCTTTAGCAGAAGTTCCAGCTGCTTTCAGGAATTCTGATGATAAAGTACAAGCCAAAAGGAAGGAATCCAGATCCTGTATTTTAGTTTCGGTCCAAATTAACAACTGTAGCCCTTTAAATTGTTACTTTTTTTTCCATGAGAAAAACAATTGTTTGTCATGCTTCAGTTAAATACATGATCTGACACACTCGTTGGGCTCCAACAAAAGACAGTTTGCAAATATTAATCAGACAAGCTTCAAATGAGACTTTTATGCTCAATAAAGGTTTGATTCCATGCAATTCCATGCAGTAGTAGATAAACCTCTAGCCCAAATAGATGGCTTTTGTGCAATGCAAGAAAGAATCTTTGCTCTCCTGTTTTTTTTGGATTCTACCTGTTAATGATCCATGCACGATTCTGGCCAGAAAGCTGACTCACCAGGCTGGCCTTTCTCAAAATATGACCATCACAGCACTGAAAGCTTCACACTGGGAACAGTTAACATTGAAAACGAGCATTTTTCAGCACCCAGGGCACTTTGTGCAGCATTCATTTCTACTTAGCTACTTTTTTAAGGCTTTCCACGTCCCTTCAATAGTACACATGCTCTGTGGTAGGGATCAAGAAGACTTCACAGCTTATCTTCACTACCATTCATTTTCATGGAATTGAAGCTGATTCCTTGTAACTGCAAGACCACTGTGCCTGGGGCTTCTGAAATGAGCCAGACATGTATGTTCCATCTGCTTAAAAAGTAATTACAGGGATCAACATAAGCTCTTTGCTTTTTATGGAACAACATTTGCTCTTATTAGTCAAATAGCATTTCAAGCCAGTCAATAACTACAGAAATATTTTGGTTGTGCATACAGCTATAGTCTGTAACTATGTGAAAGTTTTATGAATTTGAAACTAATGAACATTTAATATGCCCAAAAAATCACATTTTTTTTTCTCTGAAGTAATGGCTTGAGTTAAAGCTATACGTGATATAGAGAAATTGCACTCTAATGAAAGATAACACCTAATAAAAAAAAAATCAATGCAGTGATGTTTCATCAACAAATAGTTAAACCTCTGTACCTATCATACATGGAATATCGACACAGGACATTCAGGAACATACTTGCATACCCAAGAGGCAACAACAGATGGTGCATGACTGCAGCTAATGTTCTAATCTGTGACAATTTGGAGCTCTCAAAAAAAGAGCCAACCAAAAAAATAACACAGTGTTGCATTATCCTCCATCATATATAGGGTGCAAAGTGTTACAACAAAAGCAGGAGGTGGTAACATTTTAGAGTTCAACTCTTTGGAAGAGGACATCAGGGAGGTCAGAAATAAGCCAGGTTCAGGGTAGGGAGACTGAACTATTTGGGTGTTTCAGTTTGTGGCTCAATCCTCTGTTCTAAGTGCAGCACTTCTATAGCTCTTAAACACCACCCTAGCAGGAAGAAGAGTGTTTGATATACAGATGACCTTGCACTGGAAACAGACACACTTTTTTATTTCCAGATGTTCACATAAAAATGACTATTTCTGAAGGATATTGAATTCTTGGGAAATACTAATTGTTAATAGAAGAGGTCAGCATTTTGCCAGATTAATTATTTCTGGTGGAAAGTGAAGATAGGAACCTGCTATAAATTCTACCACTATCTTCCCTACAGATTACAGAACTCAAATGAATAATTCCTTTCAGGCAGCAACAAAATCTTCTATAGGCTAGTTTCCTAAATTATTGCAGGTCTGATGGGAGTAAAGTTTTATGTCCTTAAGTCTTCATATGAAATGGCACTTTTTGTATAGTCTTTTGGCAAGCAGCATCACCCCTTTCAAAGACACATTTGTTCTTAGGGTTGTTCACACCCAGTTGTACTGTTTATAAAACAGTATTACCATTCATAACCACCTCCAGCTGAAGAGCTTTAAAATAGGTAGCCTAGCAACCTAGCAACACAGAACATGCAAACACCTCAGCAGGTTAAGTTACCTTTATTTTATGCTACTGCAAATAAACTGCTTTTTAATGTTGTTTTTAATGAGCTTGAGTGGCTAGTGGGATTCAGGGGCGACCAACTCTCAAACTGGTTACCCCGATTTTCCACTCCAGTGAAAGGAGTCAGAAGAAGCATTTGAAAATATGTATATACATACACCTACCTGTAAGAAAGCATATCAACAGAAGACACGAACTAGTAAACATGGCATAGAGGTAATAGAAATAAAGGTAAAATTTCAAGCTGGAGAAAGGAAATACAGAAAAATAGAAAAATATCATCATAAGTGGGCAAGGAAGCTTATTTCCCACCAGGTCTACGATGCTAAATACTCCCAGAATGGAAGTATTGAAGCTGCCCAAAGTAATTTTCTTGCAAGAAGTGCCAGTCCTGCTGAAACAAGAGATAAGCATCAACTGCAGCACACCACTTCTGTTTTTCCTACAAGGAAACAACTGACTTTCAATTGTTATTTCAGAGCAGAGAGTGTACAAGTTTCTAGTTTCTAGGTTTCTAGTACAAGCTAGCAGTAGGCTCAGATACCT
This sequence comes from Thinocorus orbignyianus, assembly GCA_013400375.1. Taxonomy (NCBI): domain Eukaryota; kingdom Metazoa; phylum Chordata; class Aves; order Ciconiiformes; family Thinocoridae; genus Thinocorus; species Thinocorus orbignyianus. Next base: position 124,236 of record VXBW01003602.1, on the reverse strand, counting down.
GTTTCAAAGCAGCATGCGAATCGTTCCAGTGCTCTTCACTTTGAAGAATTTGTTTCTCCTCTGAGTTGCACAGGGCAGTGTATGCTATCTCTTATACAGACAGATGTACAGTGACTTAATTTCACAGGCTAATGCCATGTAAATTCAAGTATTCACACTGCTTTTCTGAGAAATGGGAACATATAAAAATCAAATGCAAAACTAGATTTCAGAGAATTACAGTCACTTGAAGTTTGTTAACAGGAACATCTCATGAAGTTTCAGAAGTCCAACTCCTACCCCATAGGCAACACGTCAACATGGGACCTTCCACAGCTGCTGGCAGCCACAGGATAGCAACAAATGGCTCCAAGAAGTATGCAGACTAATGCTCTCATCCTCAGTCCTGATAGAAATCGTCTGCCAAAGCCACGAGCAAGAACTCTGCAGCACAGCAAAAATCAGCACAGCACAGGTCATCCTTTGGCATGTGCAGGTAATAAAGCTGAGCAAGGATCATGATTTTATTCTTGTCTCACAACGGCACTGCTTCTTCCTCTGCTGAGCTGATTCTAAGAATTGCAGGCACCGGTTCAAGGCACCAACTAATGTCTAGTAGCAGCAATCAGCATAGAAAGATGGGCAGCCAACAATTTAAGGCAATTAGAACATTGCCCATTAACCCCACGGCAGGTCAGCATTACTGTCAATATGACAGCACTGTTGTGGAGGAGGGATTGCAGAGCTTCCTTCAGCAGCTGCTCTGAAGCATTATTTGTGGGTCAGCAAGAACACAAGAACAAAGCAGTGCCTCTGATATGAGTGGAAATGTTGTGGGGGTGTGGGTTCTTTCCCCTCTTATTGCCCATTCTTTGAAAAGGATAAAACGAAGAAAACAGTAAGAAAGAAACAGAATAAAACAAAGATTGAGGATATACCAAAGTTATGCAAGAGTTCCAAGCTAAAAAAAAATATAAAAAATTAAAAAAATAGAACCCCTTATCGGGAAAATGGTGGCCAGAGCCGCCAGTACTGACCAGAAGACACAATTACTATCTTTTAGTAGGAATCTAACGAGACTTCAGGTCTGAGTCAGGAACTTCCACATCTTCACTCTAATGCTCACAAGAACTTCATTGTCCAAAAGTCCTTCAATATTTTTGTTTTCTATCGTCATACTTACCTACCTTAAAAGACTGTGAAGTAGATTTACTGCTTGGATACTTGTGTATTATAGACTACTTTAACATGAAAGGGAGACAGAATAGCATTTTGCTTGCAGCATAGAGCAAACATTTCTTTTTTAAAAAACACTAACATTATGAACTTCAGCCACCCATGCTTTCTTCAGTTTGAAGACTAAGACACTAAAACCAGTGACGGAGGAGACCGGAGACCTATAAAAAACACACGTGCATAAATTGGTAAGCACAGAAATCCAGTTTGAGCAATTGTGTACAAAAATTACCATGTCAAATCACACTAAAAACATCTGACTATAACTGCCTGCAAATAATTAGTTCTTGATGTAGATAAAGTACATAAAACCACTGGACCTCACCTCCCTAACAGAGCATGCTTGTAGAGACACGGGTGACTAAGGAAGCAGTGAAAAAAAAATGTTCTCAGTGAACCTGTCGTCTTCAAGTGCCACTTTGAGGCTAAAATGCTTATTCGTGGTACACTGATGCCTCCTCCTGGCCATTCTGGTGAACTCAAACACAACCTTCTGCATCTAGTACTGATTTTGTTTTTCTTTTAAGGGAGAGACAGCAGTTCACCAGAAGGCAAAAATACTTTGTGCCATTAAAATTTCTCTATTCTCAGCTAAAAAAAGAATACGCAGCACTGTATGGGAAAAAAACTCATGCCTGATAAGTATGTGACAGTCAAGCTCTTGCATGATTCCCAGAGGTGCCCAAGAAGGTATAGAATCACAGAATGGTTAGAGTTGGAAAGGACCTTAAAGATCATCGACTTCCAACCCCCTCGCCCTGGGCAGGAACACCTCCCACTAGAGCAGGTTGCTCAAAGCCCCATCCAGCCTGGCCTTGAACACTTCCAGGGATGGGGCATCCACAGCTTCTATGGGTAACCTGTTCCAATGCCTCACCACCTTTCATTGTAAAAAATATCTTCCTAATATCCAATTTAAATCTCCCCTCTTTCAGTTTAAAACTGTTACCCCTCATTCTACCACTACCTTCCCTGACAAAGAGTCCCCCCCTCCAGCTCTCCTGTAAGCCCCTTTCAGGCACTAGAAGGCTGCTGTAAGGTCTCCCCAGAGCCTTTTCTTCTCCAGGCTCAATAGCCACAACTCTCTCCCCCTGTCTTCACAGGAGAGGTGCTCCATCCCTCTGATCATCTTCATGACCCTCCGCTGGACCTGTTCCAACAGGTCCATGTCCTTTTTATGTTGGGAGGCCCTAGAGGTGGAGACTACTCCAGGTGGGGTCTCACCAGACTAGAGTATAGGGGCAGAATCACCTCCCTTGCCCTGCTGGCCACACTTCTTTTGATGCACTTCAGGATGCAGTTGACTTTCTAGGCTGCAAACGCACCTTGCCAGCTCATGTTGAGCTTCTCATTCACCAACACGCTCCAAAAGTCCTTCTCAGGGCTGCTCTTAACCCATTCTCCTCCCAGCCTGTATCTGCATTTGGGATCATGCTGACCCAACATGTAGTATGCTCAATCCCAACTCCACAAACTGGCCCCAAGCTTCAAAGCTTCTCCATTTCTTCTCAGCCTGCTTCATAGCTTCAGATCAACATCACGGACTCCTGAGGGCATAGGTTTTTATTTGTTTTCAACTACCAGATACAAGAGCTGAACATGTATTTTATAACAAAAATAAATGCCACTCCTCCCATGCAGATGTTTGAGCCAGTAATTCAGCAGAAGGCTGGAAATATCCATTTATTCGGAGCCTAGTCTTTGCTGAAGAATCCTTTTCAGAGTTATCACACCCTTCCAGCTTTACACATGGCTCAGCCTGTACCCCAGAAAAGCACAAGTGATGAACTCAGGTAATTTGAGGGGGAAATCCAAAAGTCCATGTCAGAACATCCGAACTAAAATTGTTCAGCAAAAGCATCCAAATTGTATTCCCTGAGAAGGGGTGCATAATTCCTATGTGGATGACTAGAGACAGGGCCCTGGGGGAGCCAGTGGGGACAGGCAAAGAGAGAGGAATGTCTGGGCCAACACAAACTTCTCCCAGGAGTTCAATATGGCCCACTAGGGGCTCATAGCCCAAACTTACCAATGTCCTAATCAAAGGGGCAAGTATCACACCCCCAGTTTTGGGCACAACTAGAGAACCAGTAAACACTCCATACAGTCTACTTCCATGTCACATCACCTCATACTCACCTACATGAGCAGTGAAGGCATCTGATGACATGGGGTGCATGAAAGCTGCCAGCAGAATTAAGCTGACCTTTGCCTTCCTTTCCTACTGCAGCTGGCCCATGACTCACTACCAAAGAGCATGATGGGGGAAACTCTGGAAGGAAACCAAATGTCTCCTGAAGATATCTGTCTTCCTATCACCTTCCCAGAGTCTCCTGTTCCTGGGCTTTAATACGTCTGGCACGCAGGCTGTCCAAGGACTGCTGTCATGCTTGTTATGACTTCGAGGTCACTCTGACCGTGGCTGTCTTCCAAGCCCTTCCTTTTCTATTCCCTTCTCACTTTTGCCTTAGACCAGTTGTGAACACCAAGCCCTCCAGCACGGTCTCCCCTTAGTAACCAACTACCTGAAATTCTTGTGACACAAGCTCATCTACCTCCCACTAGACTGCTACGTATTTGGAACAAAACCAAGCAAGCAGGACAACACATCTTTTTCCTTCGGCCACCCTGGGGACACTTGGTCCACAACCAATGCATGCCAGCAGGCTGCCTGCTCCAATAGCAGGTCTGCATCTGACATCCAAACCTCTGATCCTGAAGAGATCACACCGTGGTATGTGGCATCTCCTCTGGGCAAACCTCATGCTGCTGCTCCTAGGGTCCGACCAAGGAAAGGCAGAGACAAAACACTGCAGGCTTGCTGGAACTTGAAGGGGAAAAAAAAAATAAAATACTGCAACGTCAGCAGGCAACTGCCTTTTATTCCAAGTTCCCTGACACCTCAACCAGTATTTGTCACCGCTACTTCACAGGGTTGTCTGTAGTGTCATTAGTTCATGCCCCACAACATCTACAGAGAGGAAGAGGCTGTTTTATCTCCTGAAGCTGAGGAAGGTCACACAAGCATGTTATCCTTGTGTGAGGTTTGCCGAGTTCCTCGGACAGACCTAACACAGCAAGAAATCAACACTTTGAGACAGAATTGTTTTATGATCTGTATCTCCTACAGTTCTCCGCCATATGAAATTGCTTTTAAAGGCCTCAAAACAGGCCTCCTGCTTGGACCAGCAATTTGCTGCCTTTCCACACACTTGGACCCATGCCCAAGTTCCACCTGCAGGCTTGCATACCTGTCCTCCACCTCCACCCTAACACTTTGTACAGGAAAGCAGTACGTTCACCTGGGTTGAATCCAAGTTGCTACAGATATGGGAGGGTGTACACTCCCAGAGAGATCTCTTCAGTATCATAGTAAGGACACTTGTTATGCCCCAATCTAGTTGTTGACCTGGTCTTCCAGAAGACTTCTTCCACCTTCTTGAACCACGCACATACTCCTATAGCTGCTCTTCCGGTAGTCAGTGGCTGCTGAGGTACTCATCCTCCTTCTACTGCTGCAAGGGGATCCAGCCACCAAAGATTTCAGCCCTCTCACAACACATTGAAAACTATTATCTCCATGCAGTCTAAGGTGCCACCATGTTGGAACACCTGGGAAGCCAAAGAGACCCTGCCACCATTGGGTAGAGAAGAAACAGTGAAAGATAATAATCAGAGCAACAGAAAGAAAGGATATTGAGGAAAATATTGGGCAAACTGTGGAACAGCACAGTAAGAGATGCCAGTCTGACTTTACACAGCATGGGAAGCACTTCTGTGTCACATAAGCTCCATGCATTTTGATTCTATTTATCAGTGCGCCCATGTGTCACCATCCTTGCTGGGTGACTCCACAGAGTTATGGCCCCCTCAGTAGTTTGGATTGTGACCATGGGCATACACTAGAAACAACTTACTTTCTTTTGCATGAGACTAAAAAAAAAGGTGTAATATTTGCACACAACAACACAAGGTCTGTGATGCAAACCAGTACTTGAGGACAGCCACGAGGATTCACTTAATACATTATTGCTCCAAACACGCACACTAATGTAGATAAACCTTTTCAAGAGCAATCATTGTAGACAACTAGTAGAACGTGTCCGACTATCAAGTGATCCCCTCAAATCAGGTCTAAACTCTGTAAGTCTTTTCAACAATGTATGCCTATGGTACCAAGCCCATGGGTGGAGCAGAGGAAGCACCGCTTAATAACAAGCAACACAAATTATGTAATATTTGCATAGATATGGTATTTAAATTCATGCCAGCCCTATTCTGACAGCATCTCCCAATTAGCACTCCACACCTAACACACCTAAGCCAGAACCAATTCTTCCCTTCCATGTAGTCATATTGGTTTATACCAGAGCTAAACATACTTTTTCTCATGTATTTTCCACCAGTCCTCCATCAATCACTGGAAATTTATACAAAGAATCCCACCTTACTTGGTTAGACATGGGAACAGGAGATTCCAGAGTAGGGAAGAAACATGGATATCGTCACCAATGACAAAGTCTAACCTTTCTCTGCTTTTCACAGCAGCTCCGATTCTTTATTTCGTTCAGAATCCTGAGATAATTTTAAGAAGCTTAATGAAGTCTACTGAATTTAAGGGAAAAATCTGTATGCCTGAAGTAAGTGTAGTTTCAATGCAGCAGTATCTGAGCTTGCATGAAGCCACGCACTGTGGATACGCCAGTACTGATCAAGGGATAAGGTTTCCACACCAGGCAAGTGCAGGACAAACACGCAGGGAAATGCTAGTTCTGCAGCGACAGCTTTTCATCCACTGGTCTTTGGCCACTAGATGTCACCTGCACACCAGGCCAGTTCCAACATGGCTTTTTAAGCAACTGCATTAAATCCTTGCACAACATTAGCATAAACAAGACAGTTCAAGGAGAAGAACGTGTCTTCTTACTCTAGGTGGTAAAGGCAAGGCAAAAGCCTCTAGGGCTGGCACATCAGTTGTTCAGAGTTGAATCTTTAGGTAGGAGTCTCAAGTGGGAAAGAATTAAGGTGTTTGTTCCCCATCCCTGCTTCAACACAACAGGGCCTCAGGTCTCACAGCTCATCCTCTTAACCCAGCCTCCTGGAAACTAGGTGCAATTAAGGAACAACTAAGATACCCATTAAAAAGTAATCCTTGTAACACATTCCCTTCTCCCAGCTCTTCAGAGAAATGATAAACGTTCTATCTTTGTAGAAAATGCAAGAAGCCACTCAGGAATAGCAATCTTAAATATAAACATCATATTCTGGGGTATATTATACATGCCCAGAAATTCAACATGCCAACAAGGGACTTACATGAGGAACTGTAGAAATGCTGCTGTGAAGTAGCCAGAGGGAATAAAATACTTGTTACTTTCACATTATATGTTCGTTGGGACTTCAAAGCAGTGGAGAACATTACATTGGAATGTATTTACTCGGCAAGGTTGTCTTCTGCATTCATCAATGTTGCCTGTTTCACACCACAAGCTGCACCAGTTTGTCAGCAAGATACCAGGTTTGGGTTTTGTTTTTTTTGTTGTAAGTATTTCCAATTATTAATTGCATTTATCTACAGCATTCTCTCTCATTCCCTGAAGATTCAAACCTCTAAAAGCAACATGAGCAGGCAGAATTCTCTAGTACAGGAAAAAAAATCAGTAACTTTATTTTGCTCTCTACAAATTATTTTTTTTTTTAATATCTACTATCTGTAATAGAAAAATTGTAATTCTGCCTATTTGCTTTACTTCCTCCATTTAACAGTAACTCAGGTTAAGTTAAAACACTGAAACTTAACATCTGGGCATCTCTATCCTATTTCTGAAGGATTTTTCAAGTGGTGCTTGTTTCTCGTATTCTGCCTGGAAGCTTTTCTCATATTTAATATGAAGCTTACATCCCAACCTGAACACACAGAATGGCTTTTACTGATCCTCATTAGCAGCTGGATCTAGCTAGCACCTGCTTTCTGATGTGGTTGCTTCTAGAACAGAATCTGCAGTGGGCTAAATCAGGGAGCTTAGGCTGCAGATTCTGCTGAGGGGTCATGGCTGGGCTACAACCAGTGCATACACTCTGGTTGAAGCTCCACCACTCCAGACTCTCAGGCAGCAGGAAGAGTTTTTCTTGGAAAAAGCTTATTGTTGCCATGTATTGGCAAGGAGTTGTGGCAAATAGTTATTTTGAATTAAGTTTTTGAGTTCTTAAATTTTAAAATTATTTTTTGGGGCATTGGGTGCAGAGGTTAACATGAGTTCAAACAGGACACCAGGAAACAGAATGAAGTTTTGTCCTCTTTACCAATCACTACGTTGCAATCACTATTATTTAACAAGGCACATTAAGATATAGAACAAGTAACCAGATGGTTTTGCTGTTTTCCCAACGGTTTTGCTGTTTTCCCAACAGCTCAAGGGATCTGCAAGGAAGATGCTCAGGCTTTACCCATACAGAAGTCCATGGAAGACAAGAAGCTGGCAGATCCATAATGCCACACTGTAACACCTTAACTTGGTAACTTACCTACTGTCCCAACACAGACTTACTGTCACATGGTTTTCCAGTGTTCAATCCAACATGGCCTGAGGTTCCTCCAGCTTTAATCATCTGACACACGCAGTGAGAAGAACACTTGGTTATTAAGCCATGAGTTGCATGCAGCCACCTGGTTAGACGCTCTCATCAAAACTTTGATTTTGCATGCTTGTGCCAAAGGTTGATGAACATATGATCCAGGAGAAAACAAAGAAAGCATACAGCTGCACTGAAAAAAGCCTGAAAGCTGCTACTACTAATTAGCAGAAGCAAACAGATGACAGCAGAGAAAAAAAAAAACATCCAGGGCTATGCCTAAGTATCCCAAGCCTGTTACTGATTCATCAAGCTCCTTTTTATTGACTAGAATGACTATGTACATGAACTCCTTCACAACTGTTTCATGTTAAACCCTACCCTCCACTCTTTCAAGTATACTATTAGCCCAAGTGGACCCCGAGACAGAGGCATCTGTGCTGCAGTCATCTTTGCTCTGGCATAAGGAGATACTCTGTCATCCTTACTTTTTTACTGGTTCACCTGAAGCCAAATATTCACATATATCCTCATGCACATTACAAAGCAGATGGATGCCAATCATGAATCAAGTTATACAACTCAAACAACTTTAAAAGCAATACAATATTGACAGTATCATTTCACATCTGCTCTTTGCGGGTAACTGTGATGTTAACTGCCAGGTTTGTATAAAGTGTCTTCAACTCCAATAAACCCAATAGCAAGTAAAGTTCCAGAAACACCAGCCATTGATATAATATCGACAGTTCACCAGGAAGAAATTCAAGTCAGTTAAAGGCTAAGTTTTTAAAACTATCATCTACATAAGTCTCTACAAAGCAGGTACCCTCTTTCAGCTAAACTTTGAGCTTTACACTAAGGGCCAAGCATGGGGTATTTGTTTGTCATCAACATTCTGCTAATTGCAGCTATCCAAAAGAAAGTTACTCTCAGATTACCTTCAGTTCAACCTCATCTGATACCAGTAGTTGTTTTGGGTTTTTTTTGGTTTTTAGTATCTCCATTACTACAGAGAAGAAAATAAATAAATGTTTGCCCTCCCAAATGTAACCACATACAGCTCCAGTAATGTCATCTGACTGTTGCCATGGTATGACAGCAATATCCTCTTTGATATATCAAGCCAAGCCAGAAAGGGACACTTTTTCACATAAGATACCTTGCTGCTCATCAACTCCTGTTTCTATCATCTTTTGGCAGAAACACAGCTAAGAGGATGTCTGTCTTCAAACAGCCTAAAAAGAGGGATGTAAGCCATTAACAGCAGCAGCTTTCTTCCACAGAGCTGAAGAATTTCCACGGGAGTTACCCAGGCAAGTAAATACACAGCAATGCACGGGGGTACAAGCTGTGTCACACATACCATATCTGCTCCTCTCCCAGAGTGTCCAGTGCAAGTACAATCTGTCTTCCTAAGGGGGCTGCAAAGTCTGCTGACGCCAAGCAGTAGCAGCAATGCACTTCCAGTTTACCACACTAAGTTAAAAGCAAAAAGACCAACTCTGTCTTCTGTGGCCACAAGTACTTCTATGTGCCCAGATGGAGCAAATGCAATAAATCCACTAGTATAAACTGTTAGTGTTTTCAGTGAGCCTATTTCTACAGCGGTTCTTGGAAATGGATCAGATCAGCACAATCAGCTAAACAGAAACAGCAGTCAAGGTATTAGGGTGATGCAGTATCAACAAAATTAAAGCGTGGTTCAATAAAGATAGCAGAGCAACGACAGGAGCAAGATAACTACGAGGGCAGGAGCAACAGGCCATCTGAACAAGACAAAAACCCATTCAGGCAAAGTGTTGCAACTCACAAGCTGGCATACAGACCAAGTACGCCCTTCTTTGGTATCGAGATTGAAGGCTTTGCCCAGGGGACAAGTAAAAACAACCACCAGAGGTCCTAGAAGACCACCACAACAGAGTATGCGCAAAAGGGAGGACCCTTAGGATAACGAGTTCTGAGAAAAATCATGAATATGTATACTCATTCCTGGAAAGGTGATAAATATGTATGAACTGCACTAACATAAACAGAGTGTTGAGCATCTTTGGGCTGTACACATCAGGAGGAGCGATCCCCCATGTAGCCAGTGCTATAACAAAGCATGCTTGAATGCTCGCTTTCTAAAACTTCAAACAAATCTTAGAGGGTTTCCTTCTAACTGGATGTTACAGTAACAAGAGCAGCACAATAACCACAACTACATGGAACACTATTTTCCCCTCTCCTTTAACGCAGCAGGCAATTATGAATATTCCATGCAGAAAAAACACCAAACACTATGAAGCATTAAAAAAAAGTCAAGTAAAACAAGAATCTCTTATCAATCAACTCAAAAGAGAATAAAGAAGCACTCCTTGCAGCAATATTTTAAATTAGATTAAAGCAGGTGTTCTTCTACCATTTGGGAATCACAAAATGCCCGTTATATATGTAGTACTCTACTATGAGATCAGGAATGGATGTTACTGTCAGATAGCAGGGGGTGGGGGGAAACACAAGAAAATAACCCTCAAGCAGTGTAATGTTTTATACACCTCTAAACAGCTTGTCTGAGAATGATCCTGTTACTTCCCAGCGCATTAACACTGTACTATTTAGCAGCACTTTTGGCTTTTATGGACAAGATGTTAACATGGAAAAAAAACTGATTAGTAATTAGACTACTAGAGATTTCCACAGAAGGATTTAATTTTATGTGAGTAAAATTAGATTCAAGTTCCCTTTTCTACCTCTTCCAGAATTAACAATAGCAAAAATACAAAAGATCCATATATATCAACATCGTAAGCATAAGCTGAAGTGATACAGAAAGTTCCATTATGTATCTGATGCTCCTGACTTTTTTCAGTGTGGTATATCAATTATATCTGTAGGGGTAACGTTATTAAATAATGGGATTTTTTTTGTTATACAGGATGAGGGATGTTAGCAATATGTCCCAACTCCCCAAAAGTCACAAAAGCACTTAAATCCTTGGCAAGTGATTGCTGCTATGTAACAAACAGCAATCCTTCAGACTACCACCACCAGATCTTGCTTTCTAGTGCCATAAAATAAACTTGAAATTTCCTGTTTGTTTAGCACACATAAGAAGGCCTGAAGACTTTATTTTCCTTTTGACATAAAATCTGTAATACAAGCGAGCATCTTGGGTACTCACATAACATACAGCTTTACACCTGGACATTTAATGATACAGAAGACATTGTTCCAGAAACTAAGGAAAAAAAATGGAAGTGTGTAAATCCAGATGTGTGGTAACACGATGCTTCTTATAATAGAGGCTGGCACTTGGTAAAACCCAGCATTTTCAAAACTTGTAAAACGAGACCTCAAGCAAGCAATGACTTGGAGCAGGAAGTCAGTCTGTCAAGGCTTATAGAAAAGATTTCATCCATTATCTTGTCACAAACTGAAGTTGCTCTCACTTACACAGCTCTCATCACTGACTTTTCAAGAAAGAGTGTCTTTGAGCAGTATCAGAAGAAATCTGTTTTTACATTTTATTCTTTGTATTGAAACTCTGGTGTTTACTTCAAGATGGGGTAAATCAAACCACTGTTCAAAACCACAGACCAATCCTATATAAATCAGTAACAAAGACATCTATGTTTGTTGGGTTTTTCCTTTTTAAAAAAAACCCAACAAACTCCACACTTCTTAAGTAACAGTAAGGTATGTTAAAATAACAAGTCAGACTTCATTCAAATGAATTAGACAACTTTTACTGAATGAAAAAACCTACATTTAAAATATGCATTTAAAACAAAATGGAATTAGAAAAGAGACTTAAATCCATTTTAAAGAACTTGCCCACGGTGTCAGCAATCAATATCTCTTGCATTATATAATGTGCCAGTTCATAAAACGTTGAGTTACCAGAATCCTCAATTTAACATTTTCAAAGACAATACTGAAGTCAAGAGTTTTACATCTACTGATGCACATTTAGAATGGTATAAATCTGAAGTCGTCCCCCAAAGAATCTTACAAATTTGACAATATTCAATAAACACTTTTGTAGTTATATCCAGTGAGTACTGTATCCTAAAGCATCATAGATCTGTGCCTTTCATTTATCCTACGATAAATTTTGTATTCTTCTCTGTATCTTGCCATTTGCCAATGTTAACTCTTTTAAGAAAGGAGAGAACTGAAATACTGCATAACTCTTGATCATGTACAGAAATTATTGCTACTATAGTACACTACAAAGCAGAAGTCTATACAATAGTATATGAAATTTGATCATGAAAATCCAAAGGATATAATCTTTAGTGACATAAGCCTTTAATCACGTTGGACATTCCTATAGCATTTCCAGCTCACCACTCTAGCTAGCTTATGGTCCACTGATGAACATCCATTTAAACACACCCTCCTATGAAAAAGAATGCCAGCTTTCAAAGGCTTAGCAAATAAGGATCTTCATGTCCTGTGGAACTATGTAAGATGAATTTTGATGCAGGTAGGGAGTTACCTGGAAGCTAAGCATGCCAAAGGTGTTTCATGCTAATAAAACTAAAGCCAAGGTACCACACAATCAAGTTACCAACTAATAGGCAATACCATTTTTGTCCTATCTAAGTTAAATGAAGTGCCATAGCACAGTGTAACATCAATAATTTAAAATAGTGTAGTGCACAAATTCATTGTGTGGCAGTTTAAGTTAAAATGTTAAGACAGGTTTTTCTGTCTCAATTTATGTTGCCTGTCAAGCTGTCCCGTCTGGGCATCTTGGACTTAGTTTGCCTTTTAATAACTACCTTACTAGAAACTTTGTATTATAATGGGGCACACATTTGGGCGGAATTATTATGAACAACAGGGGACCTGGGGGGAGAATAAGAGACCAATGGCCATTCTCAAAAGCCCCTTCCTTATTTCAATTTCAAAGAGAGCCGGGAAATAAGACTAGATACCATATTCGCATCATTCTAGCTACAAAATAACCAAAGTAAAAGCAACCAAGCAACAATAGACCACATTACACAAATGGAACATCATGCTCTCATCTGGTTTAACTATTACATCAAGTTTTAACCGGGATGTTGGTCAACTTTAAAAACCGTGGTAAATGTGAATATGTAGTTGCAATAGTTTTTTTCTAATATTATTTTTACTCTATGCTGGATATTAGAACTTGGAGCTATGCTTGTTACATTACAGTGTCGCACATCTTTCTACTAGAAAAAATTAATAAAGATCCTTTACCCGTCTCTTTAAGTTAAACGTGTGACATCATAAAGGGTGTCAAATGGCTGGATGGTTTTACAGTGCACACTTATTATATACTGTAATATGGAGTTTTGTCCTTGACAGATCTGGTGGCATTTCTACAATATTCTTCACCTCTTCTTCGGTGGATTAGCTGTGCGAGGTGGAGTGACTGGACGCCCAGAATTCAGTCCACCATACTGGTACTTGGCTTTCTTTTCAGATGGTTTCAATATCTTAGAGAAAATACAGCAGTTTTTTAGTCAGCGACAACTAAGAACATTCAAACACTGTTAAGTCAACATGAAATCTCACTCAGCAGGAACAGGAGAGGTGAGGGTGGGGAGGAAGTCACGTCACCATCCTACAAATTTATTAATCCTACAAACATCAATAGCATTACTTCTAAATCCTTCTAGTTCTACTATTACATTAGCATGCGAAGGGGAAACAAGCAGCTGAAAACACGTCCAGGAAGGAGCAGGGATTAAAATCCAGTCAGAGTAACCACACTAAAAGGGTCCCAAAAGTCCACTGGTTTGCATATAGTCACTCTGATTGCTATGTATGACTAAAAAGAATCAGCCAATTAAACTTTGAAATGAGCATCCAAATAGAGGGAATAACTCAATATGCAGGAATTCAGAAAATAGCAAACCCCACACAGTGTATTACCCCAAAGTATATTAGCCCAGACTAGCCATAAGCATGTCAACAGGCAGATTAACTCAGTCCATACAGTCCAACACCTAAAGTAATACTTAATGTACAAATGCATCATACCTGAAAGGAACACATCAGAGTTTCATCCACACTCATCATGCCCCCTGCATTGTCAAACTCTCCACAATAATTTGGAGCTGAGAATAGGGTGACCAACTGCCGTTTAGCAAAGAATTCGTATCCATCTTCGACCACCTGTCAACACCAGAGAAATCAATACAGCTCACACACACACAGAAAAAGAAATCTTGAAGAAAAAAAGCCAGTTTTGAGGCAAACAGGACTCTATATTAAAGAGATGACGAGAACTCACCAAAAAGGTATTTTACATCTTGGCTTTCAGACACAGGACAAGTTCAATCATTTTGTCTTATCTGGACACCGAATACCAAATCAGGCAGTTTAACCTGACACTTCCAATGGTAAATATGCATAAGCTTAATGGTTGGATATTTTCATACTCAAGGTCTGATTATGCACCACCAGTTTAAGGGTTCCTAGCATTCTATGGTTTATACAGAGAATTTGGATGTTTGACCTATTAGCTTGGTGCACACAAGGTTTGGACACCATGATTATTACAACCATAACCATTCGGTTTGAGTCACACTGGTGTCAACTGTACAAACCTCAAGTGTAGGCTTTTTTATAATTTTGATGCTCTAAAAACAAAGGGCTTCTACCGTATTGTCTGTGAGAGCATTGTTCACCTTTAAAATACTGCAAGTAGCATGATGCACCAGCTAAGGATGTTCCCTCTTCTCAAAATAAGTCTCACAGTATCACGTACACCTGTACACCAACTGCTCACTTTGATCCAATCATCATGCCTTTCAAAAGATGTCATGCTTTTATAAGTAAATTAGGTGATGGCACAAATACAGGATATCAGTACTGATCTTGATCAGCAGTTAAGAAATCTTAATATCCCACACACTGACTAATCCTCTCTAACATTTTAGCAGTAAAATTGCAAGAAATATTTAAGTATTCTGATAGTATATCCAAGCCTAACAGTGACATAAAATAAGTCTATTTTTGTTTCACAGCTGAAGAGCTTTTAAAATTGACTAAATAACAAAACTGAAATGTTATACAGGAAATTGAAACCTCACATCCACTTAACTAGGACATTTGCTTAAAGTAACTTAAGAAAAACTGCAAAGAAGTGTACTTAAAGATTGATGATGCCAAAAATAACCTTAGTTTCTGCAAATTTCAGTAAGTCAAACAATCTATGCTGAAGTACTCTAGGTAGCAGCACCAAAAATGAGACTCTAGTGCAAGCTTTTATATATGGACTTGTTTATAGAAGCATTTAAACTACATTTAGTACTTCCATGAAGTGAAGATAGTTTAAGCCACAACTACAAGGGAACTGACTACTACTGAAACTGAGATTTACACTGAAGTTTCAGAGTTATTCTAATTCAAGTAACAGCCACTTTCAATCTGGGTACTTTACTGTTCATATACAACAATCTAACAGCAAACAGACAATACAAAAGAAAGATCAATGGGGAATCCAGCGTTAGTATTTTATTTCACTGACTAATATTAGACACTAAGTTCAATATGAGTCAATAGAAGGATGCAGCCTTGTAGTCCCCTTTATTAGGAAGGCCTTTCCTTCACAGAAGTAACACAACGTAAAGTTTCAAATAGATCATACTGATAAGCAGAACCAAAGAGACAGGCAATCTAGGAGAGGTTTCAGGAAGCAACAGCAGCAGAATTCATACCTGGTGAGCTCGACAGATCAAATCCAGATCATGACGATTCAGAAATTTACTGACCACATCAGCACCAAAAGTGAAAGAGACTCCACGATCATTTTCACCCCAACCTTGCACATCTTTGTCTGGGTCAGACCACAGCAGGTCACACAGCAAACCTTTGAAAGACAACAGAAGTGAAGATTCTAGTCTTAAGAGGTATCATTCTACAATGCAAAATATTTTTATTGCCATTACCAGAGTAGCTCTCCTAAAGAAAATAAGCCTTAGCAATAAGTACAGCAATGCTTAAACTGTGACTCAGACAAAAGATATTGTCCAAGTATGTCTAGTAATTTTCCCCCTCCTCACCACCCACAGTACCTTGAAATGAAACATTTCAGAGCCAAACAGGTCTCAGAAATAATATTTAATTGTAATATTCAGCATATTTGCAGTGAACATTTGATGAGTTTAAAAACGCTGCAATGCGTGCATTTTAAAAGGCAACCATCTATTTCACAGCCCACCAAGAAAGCTGTCTGAAAGCTGCCATGAATTTTGAAATCCTATGCAAGCCCAGTCATAAATACAGCAATAAACTTGTACCACAATCTCTGAACACGGGACAGCTTTGGTTCTTACCTCTTACCATATGCAAAGAACCTTACAAATCAAAATTTAACAAGGCAAAATTCTGAAGCATTGTTTCAAGTAGCACTTTCAGTTTGTCTGAACTACCGTTGACTTTTCAAAAAGCCTTGTGCCAACCAGTCTGGAATCGAATTTAGAACAACAAACCTCTCTGCTGTTTTAGCACTACTCAAGACCTTCTTTCTGCTGCCAACATAAGGTCAGCTAACTCTGGAGTTAGAACTGGGTACAAAAAAATTATCTAGATCAACTACTATGCCTTTAGACAACAGAACTTGCAAAGCGTTTTTCCATGAGAAAGAACTGTGTCAATTCAACTACACTGCAAACAAAAAGCATTCAAAATGTATTTCATCATTTTTCCAAGACATTGTACTTTCTTTACTTGTCATGACTAACACACTTAAATGCTTAGCAGTATTCTTCACATTCTGAAAGAAGTGTCAGCAGGCTCCTTTATCTGGTACTCGGAAAGTTTGATTTACAATTGCATCTGGTTATTCGCTAAACAAAATACCGAAGACACTATTTTTTAATTAACAGATCCTTCAAGTTGCAATCAAGCAAAACTAAAGTCTGAAATCTACTGTGCAACTAGGTGACTTTATTTACGTGTAGCTATCAAATGGTCTTCGGTGCCAGTCACAGTTCCCCTCTAACAGAGACTAAGATTATTTGCTTTTAGAAGACAAAGAACAGAGCAAAGAGCTGCATTTTAGATAAAATATCTATCTATAAAAAATACTGAATACAGACAGCACATAAAATTTAGTTCTATACTGAAAAACATGTTTTTTCAAAACAGAACAGTTGCACTGCAGTCTCTAATGGTCTCTTATAATGCATTTCCAACAAACGACAGAAGTTGCTTGTCTCAGTTGCTTTGGAAGCATTTCCTCTTCTAGTCTGTCCCCCAGAATCGAATAATCTTTAGAGTTATACACAGCGATAGGTAAGCCTGTCCTATAACCTTTAGCACTGGTGTAATAGAACCCTGCAACCCTTGTGGCCAAGAAAGCCAACAGCATCCTGGGGGGCATCAAGAAGATGGCCAGCAGGTCAAGGGAGGTTTATCCTCCCCCTCTACTCTGCCCCGATGAGGCCATATATGGAGCTACTGTATCCAGTTCTGGGCTCCCCGGTACAGTAAGGACAGGGAGCTGCTGGAGACAGTACAGAAGAGAGCTACCAAGATGATCAGGGGACTAGGACATCTCTCTTACAAGAAAAGGCAGAGGGACTTGGGTCTCTTTAGTCTGGACAAGAGAAGACTAAGGGGGAGTTTGATCAACACCTATAAATACTTCAAGAATGGGTGTCAGGAGGATTGGGCCAGTCTTTTTTTTTTTGAAGTAGTGCCTAATAACAGGGTAAGAGGTAACTGGCCCGACCTTGAACATATAAAGTTCCCTAAAAACACGAGGAGGAACTTCTTTGAGGGTGGCAAAGGACTGGAAAAGGCTGCCCAGAGAGGTGGTAAGAGTCTCCATCTCTGGAAACATTCAAAACCTGCCTGGAACCATTCCTGTGCAACCTGCTCTAGGCAGACCTGCTCTGGCAGGGGGGTTGGACTAGACGATCTGCAGAGGTGCCTTCCAACCCATGTCATTCTGTGATTCTGTAACAAGTTTGTCCAAACTAAACTATGTTGCCCAAGTAGGCTTGTACTTTACCAAGCACCATCTACCTTTACAATAGTCTAGGCTGACCTGAGTATCCCATCAGGAGCTGATATGAGACATTAAAGATTATACACAAGAGTTAGCTTCCCAATAGGCAAACGGTTGGCAATGCTGACCAAAATACATCATTTATACCTTGGTCTCACAAAATGCAAATAGTTTAACAGTTACCAGAGGCAAGTGATTTAAGCCAGAGTACAGGCTGATGGTTAGACTAGATCTAAAACATCCCTTCTTCCAGCCTAGGCAATTTTATGATTTCATTCTACCTCCATCAGTAAACATCCAGCTATTGCTTCTGAAAGCAAAATTAAGACTCTGAACCACTCTATATATCAAAAGCCTTTTAAAAAAATATCTACACTTATTTTTAGGAGGTACTAAGAATATATGATTTAAGTGGCGTTTCCATGGAAACCAGAACTACAATCTGCAAGGGCATTCCTGAAGTGGGGGTGGCTCAGGCAGTAGTATTAGCCTGTTGAATACAACTCCTTTTTCTGAGAGCTCTGATAAATGCAAAGATTGACTCATTTTGTACTGACATTTATTTGGTTATGCACTGAGTGAATTATAAGTAGTATAAAACGAAGAACGATATAGTAACTTATACTACAGAAACACTCATTTACCAGTCTATTAATGCTTCTCAATGTCAAGTGTTTATATACCAACTTGCACAGAAATGCTGTTGTTTAAGGGACAGTAGATATATTATGAGCCCCTGAATTGCTCTTACACATCAGCACTGAGGAACATTACAGGAAGCAGAACTCTTCTATTCCAAGGTTTAGCTCTACTTGCAATTTGCATTTCAAAAAATAGTTTAGATGTGGTATCTCCTCTGAAAGTAAACTCCAGACCACTGTTAGAAACCAACACTTTAAAAAAATATGCCATTGTACTGCTTGAGAGTCTTTTCAATCCACTAGTAAAAAAGTTTGGAATAAACATGACACTGAGGACGATTTGTTAAAACATTTGAAAGAATATTGAAAGCACCAGCAATTTGCATCCAACATCTGTATATAAAGTATTAATGCCTCAGAAGAAAAAATGTTTCAGGATTAGCACATTGATATAAGCAACTGAAATCTCAACTGCAGTGAAGTAGGAGATATCCTTTATAAATTTAAAAAGGAAGGAGAAGAGAAAAGCCCAAATACTTCAAATAATACTCAGCAAGCTTTACATAATTGTATTCTTTGATAGGCTAAAAGGTTTGAGTGCGCCTAACTAAGGCAAGGAAAAGAACTAACTGTTAATTTAATCTTCCATTAGATTCCTAAGTTTGTTTTAAGTCAAAATTGTCGATAATGTATCCAAACTTGGGTAACATATCCTACTCATAACAAACAATACCAGCATGGGCAATAGCCTGTAATGTATCAGCAAACTTAGTCATCATGAGGAACAAGACTCACTCTACAGACATCAAGGAATGCTGTACTGTGAACAGAGGTTGTGTTAAATCACTACACTGCCTGTACAGAAATTAAACTCCTTTCATCATTAAGACCTTTCTACAGTAAACTGCATGTCACTCACCTGTGTCAGGAACATCTGTAGGTCTCATAATTCTCCGAATCTGCTCCATTGACTGGAGATCAGGAGACAGGCCTGCAAGTACAGGAAAAAAAAGTAACTTATCTGTGCATTTTACCTGCAAAAAAGGGTTCCATAGAACACACAATTAGAAGTTCAAGGTCATACAGCATCCATTGTTTCCACTGTAATATAAACAAAAGACAGTTTGCTATAAGACAATTCGGCTCCACAACAGAAAAACAGAGAATAATGCAAGTGAAACTAACAAGGGATTCTAATTCTTTTGCTACCATCTTTTCAGCCACACAGCACAGAACTCTACAGTGAAGTGTGTTCTCTTAAACAGCTTACTAGAGAGAATCAGTGAGGGATAGCATTCCCATTATCTAACACAGTTAAACTGGGGGCAGACGACCTCCTTTACAACCACCTGACTTTATGAAAGCTAACAGAAAATCCCCCACCCAGCTTGAAAAGACCACCAGTCACAGCAGTCTGCAGGTGTGACTGGAATCATAAGCCATATGACTATTTCGGTGTTTTACCATCCACCAGCTGAGCAGAAGCCCCTGGATGCTGTAAATGAATACTAGGCTGTTCCAACTACAGTAGATAAGGAGCACAAAGGTAGTCATCTACTCTAGCTCAGCTGCTTAAGTAATTTATAAAACCACTGTACCTTGATTACTCAAAAAGTCATTTATCACAGACAGCTCTTTTTGCATAGTTTTGTCATATTACCATGTAATTATAGCCAAAGCATGGGATTCCAAAGCCACCTTTCGAGCAGTTTAAATACAATTCTCTGGAGCTTTTCTACTGAAGGTATACAGACATGAAAGAGCACCTACAAGATGCTCTAGCACCTTGACATTGTTCTTAAATAAGGGTCCTAAAGTGACTTAAAGGACTTCAGCCAAGATTTCTTAAGAAAGTTGCAAATTTAGGAAATAGGACACAAAGATCTATTTTGTGATGAAAATATTTCATATTAACAAGCCATATCCATTTGACTCAGCCCAGAGCTTTAAGCCTGATATAAGAAAACCTGTCATTGCAAAGGAGTGACTACATAAAATAATTTCAGCTGACATCAGTTTGCACAGTGGCACATACATGTTACAGGAACAATGACTCAAATGCATTTGATATAAATACTTGAGGAACTTTTCTTCAAGTATTAAGATTTAGATTATTTTTGCTGAAGCAGTCCTATGATAAAAGCCTTCTCTCCTTATCAGCTTACTAAAGCTGTCTTCATGACATTACCTTGAAGTTGTGAAGGATGACCACAATCTTACACTAAATATCTTATCAAAGGAGTTTTACTCAAGTCTACTTACACAACACCACCAGGATATATGAACTTTTAAACTTTGACCAACATACCCTTCCCCAGTTCTGATCTATTTGCATGCAGATTACATCAGCACAAAGGCATGTGGATTCTACTCTGATTCTACTCAGCACCACACCCTGAGATAGTAATGAACAATCTCAACAAAATAAGCACAAGCCTTCTACAGCCTTCTATGAGGATACAGCTCTCAGTGTTTCAAGTTGCACCTAGAACTTGCAGTTCTTTAAAAGAAAATTGTTGTTACATATCACATCTCAACTATGTAGCTGTTAATTTTATTGCTATTTCATACCACTGTATAATAGCAAAACCTGACAAAACTGCCTGCTTATAGACCTCTTTGTAACCACCCAAGAGACTGTCTTTTCCCAACTCTCCCTGCGCAGAAAGGAATAGCTAACAGCTCAGATTCAGAGCTACTGACAAAAGTTGTACATGATCAGCATTACATGAAGGAAATAAGAATGCAAACACAGGCTACGAAGGCTCACTGTCAAGCAGCTGCCACCACAGCAATTGCTGAAACCTACTGTGTACTGAAAGAAAACTGAAAAGTACATAATTGAATTAAGTTGTCTTGAGACGTGACAGCTAAGCACAGAAAAAGCGTCTTTCAGTATACTATCCTTTCGGAGCATAAGAGCACCCCTTCCCTAAGGGAAAACAAAAAATGAATCGTCATTACTCCTGGCAGACTCATCAAATCCAGGCTCTAGATCTGAACCACTCCCTAGCCAGGTGGAACTGGTCAAGTAGGAGCAATGGTTACTTATTTTTCTAGTGTAACCCAGGAATCTCCTCAGGTCTCTGGATACCATGTAAAGATTATCAAGTAGACCTCACCAACATACATTTCATTGCCATCAACGTCACAAAGAAACCCAGAATTCCAGAGTCTGAAAACATTACATAAATCCGGTATTCTACTAAATTCACATGACTCCAATCTCAGAGCTTAAATCCAATTTGGTAAGACAAACATTCAATGAACATGACACTACAATATGGACTGAATTTATAGAAACTTGAAAGTAATCACACAGGGTGTCTAAAGATTATACAACGGTGTCAGGTAAGAGGACAACTCTGTACAAAGGAGAGCAAGAGGGAGAAGGTCAGGACTGGTCACCAAATAAGCTTTAATGAAGAAAGATTAAATCAAAGTCAGAAGTAGTGTTGAGAGGACAGTCTTAAGAAAAGGCATTACTTTTACGAGCAATGTGGAAAGACAGGGAAGAGGGAGGGATGTGATGGGGAAGGATTACAATGAAAGGATCCTTTTATCAGCACATTTTCAGACAGGGATAGCAAGAGAGGTTTGATTTATATCATGAGATAGAGAACTCAAAACAGCAGATGCCCAGAAAAGGTTGTGTAAAAAAGCTGACTCGTGATTTTAAGCTATTATAGATGAACTACTGGGGTAAATTAGGTGCCTTTTGTTTTACTATGTTATGCGGTTTTGCAAAGTTTTATTATATATCCCAGAGGACAATATTTTTTAAAGTAAACTATGCAAAAATGCGCAATATAGTAAAAAAGGCACCTACCTGATATCTACATGCTAGCTTCAACCTCCAGCAGAGTTGAATGGTTTGTGCTGCTGCCTCAGTGTTTATTATAGTAGTAACATCATGAAAAGGCGTTGACAGTCCATGACTTCATAGGATCTGGAATGCAGTTTGGATAGGATTGGAAAAGAGTGGAAAAAGGGCAAAGCTGAATGTCCACTTTTATTTATTAGGAGCACACAGCACATTTAGTTATTTTTTCACTTTATTTCACAGCTGCAGCTCAGTTAAGAGCAAGTAATTTCAGTTACAAATGAAGCCTGTACAAGCTTAAGGGACAATCAGCTTTCAATGAACAAAACACTGCTTTTCCTAAGAGGATCCTTGAAGTATAACATGCACAAAAGTTTTCCGACTTGATTGAACAAGAGGTTAATCCCTCAATACATTTATGGTAAAGTTTTAATTTTTTTTTTAACAAAACATAGCTTTCTAGGCTTCCTTCTCATAACTCAGGTCTCAAGGGCATATACACACAAAACTATCAGTTTTGTCATAGAACACAGCATTCTACTCTACCCGCTAAGACTCCTTGATGACATTCTACCACCCACCTAAACTTAATTTGCTTGCCTGAAATATCATAGTATTTTTTAAAATATTAATTCTCTACTGTTTCCCAAATAAAACAAAACTCAAAGTAGAATGACAGTAAAATAATAATTCCTTTAACTTTTTTGGAAACAAATTTATTACATGGTTTTAGCCACTCTTAACTGGTTACCATGGTGCAGAAGTCATTTTGTATCTCACATTCTTAAAATTTTGAGATCTAGTTGGTAAGATAGGTACCAGTTCTTAAAAAAGAAGACACGACATCACACTGAGAATGAGATGAAAAGATGACCTGTGAGAAAACAAGTACTTTAACATGTCAGTGCTACCTAAAGACTGGCAGACACAAGTGACTATCATTGTATTAATTCTGTATTTACAGACACATGACAATACTTCAGAGTGTATTATGTGTAACACACTGATAGCTTATAAAACCAGGCACTGAAGGCAGAAGTTTCAATACAAGATGCAAGGAGAGCCAGGATCATTTTTACAGCATATTCCATATAGACAGAGCTCTTGCAGACACACCTGTCATTAATCAAGGCAGGATGGCAGCATCAATGCAATCACACAGTCTGGAAGAGTCTGCTCAGAAATTCTGGGCTTATACTGTTCCTAATTCCACATGGAGTGGTTCAGACTAGAGGTTTCTGCAGTGCTCTACCTTCTACGAATCTCTAATTATCTCAGACAATGCAGGTGTGACACATACCAGACCATTTCTGGATCACTCAGCGCAAGGCATCAAGTTGCTTATTAATGGAAGTAATTGCAAAGACAGCTGCAAAGAGGCAGAATGGCTCTTACTACAAGTAACTTGAAATGACTCTCAATTGTTTGACCCTGTGGGGTCCCAAAAACCTGTAAGCATCACTGCCTGTAAAAACATGAGGAGTCTCCTTCTACAAAGGAGAGCACCCAAGTAAGTTCCAATATTCAGACAAGTCACAAGCCTCAGTCAGGTCAACACAAAATAGTTTTTTCACTACAAGAACAGAGCAGCACTGGAATAGATGCCTACAGGATGTAAATTTTCCAATAGCAAAGGTGTTATGGAGTTAGACCAAGCTATGGTTAACCAGCTCTAATGTTAAGAAATGTCTTTCTTCAAGCAGCAGGTTTGACTATGTGACCTCAGAGGCCCCTTCCACCAACATCTTATGAAAACAGCTAAAGAGGCAAAACTATAGAGCTGGAGTTACTTGTGAAAGTTATTCTTAGTAACTTCACCACTAGGGCTGCACTGATAGATGGCAACAGCAACAAGTGATGTGGCAAATAAGGCAGAAATTCTGGCTTTCAGTATCCTTCAGGGAGGGGACACACTGATGGGAACACTTACAACACACCTGCCCCTTTGACACAGAGGGCCACATGTATCAGGTAAGAATGACACCTGTCTGCTGCCAGGTGCACAGAAAAGCACAAGGCATATAACAGCAACCTTCACAGACAATATGAGGTTAGATGTCTCCAGCTAAGTATCAGTATGTAATTCCACATTACAGTTAGTATGGCATTCACCCAAAGATCAGTTTGGATAGCCTTTAAAAGCAGTCATAGGCTTACCTCCATGACAACAGAAGATCTTCTCATCCACAATGGCTGCAATAGGCAGACAGTTAAAACAGTCTGTGAAGGTCTTCCACAGCTTAATGTTAAATCTCCGTTTGCCTACAAGAACAGTGTGCAACGTTAGGGAGAGATGGCTGCTTTCTCAAAGCCAACTTGCAAAACATATCACAACCTGAATGAAAATGTTAGCAAACTGTCTTCACAGGGCTTTATTTCTGTTAGCTTACTTAAGTTTCAATCTCCTGCAACAGCATTTCAAACACGGCAGAAAAGCAAATAGTAATTCTCTAGAGTGATTTAACCTCTGTTTAAAATGTAGGTTCACAGAATACTGAAATCCTTACAATACAGGAGTCACTATTAGAAGTATCTGTTACAGTCTTTCAAAATAAACAAGTTTTGCTTACATTCATCATAGAATCCATAGATCCGATTGATGCTAGCACACTCATGATTTCCTCTTAGGAGAAAGAAGTTTTCCGGATACTTTATTTTATATGCCAGTAATAGGCAAATTGTTTCCAGAGATTGTTTGCCTCTGTCTACATAATCTCCAAGGAAAAGATAATTAGCTTCCGGTGGGAATCCTCCATACTCGAATAATCGAAGCAAGTCTGTATACTGACCATGAATATCACCTGAATAAAAAAATGTTTACTAAAGATTAGTGCAACAACATAAAGAATACACAAATCAAGAACTTAAGTCAACTAATCACTTTTTATTAATTGATCTTACAAAAAGCATTCATATTTCCTTTGAAAACAGACTGGCAAGATCTATCCGAAAGGTGAGGACTATGTTAATATTACAAACTGAAGTACTCACTAAATGTATTTAACTCACAGTATTTGCAGAGCTGCTATGTCAGTTATTTGAAAACCAAAAGCTACAGAATTCTTCACATGTAAGCAGAAAAACTACCTCTAATCGACCAGTCACATGGCCAGGAAGCCACTGTATTAAAAAAAGTTAATTCACATTATTTACTGCAAAAACAAATCAGTAAATCTAGACGGACTAGAGAGAAACTAAAGATTGCATTGGCAGAGAGCACTTAATTCAAAGGCCACCTGCTCATCTTCCCATAACACTGCTGTACTGTAAGATTCCCATTCCCCATAATTTAGGCTAACTCCTCCTTTCATGTAACTATTCATATAAAAGCAGTATAGAAACTCATTACACCATCAGCTTTAAAATTAAGCAGGCTTTCCACTAAACAGATCTGTGTGGCAATTACACCACCACAGCGTACCATATCAGACTAGCCAAAGTAACTACCTGTGGGCTGCCCATAAGGTCAAAGAAGATACCAGAGTTGGTCTCCAGTAACTTGCAGGATACAAGCAATTTATTCCAGATGACTGCAGAATTCATCACCAAAGTGACCAAATGCAAAAGAACTACACAAGAAGCCTTCAGTAAAACCTGTATGCTGTTTAAATTTAGTACATTCTGGTCCCTTACACTAAGCAATCCATAAACGAATTTTCACTTCTGCTGACCATTCAGTGGCAAAATCCCAACTTTGTGAAGCACAGCTACTCTCCAGCAGAGGGCCAGCTACTATGGCCTTAAAAAAAGCACAAAACCCAACACAGACACCTCTCTACAACTCCTTCCATAACCTTAAAAAAAAAAGCTTCCCAAATCTGTATGCTCTCCAGTTCAATTCTTAAAGCATACAGTGGTAAGAAGAGCGCACAGCTATATTCCTCACCACTCTTCCCATGAGAAATGCAGTACCTCCTTCTTTAGGCTGCATTCTTCCCTAACTATTTCTCACTCAGGGAAAGGAATCACTTCTTAATTTTCTTTAATAACAGAGAACGCTCTCCACTACCCAATTCAATAATCTGAAGTTTCACTGCCTAAAATAATTTTCACATATGCTGCAAAACGAAGGATTCCTATTCTACTTGATATTTACAGATCTTCAGGTCACAACCAGAAGAAAACACAGAAGACTCCTCAGCAAGTCATTACTATGCTGAGTCTGATACTCCAGAACTACACTATCAATACACTTCCCAGACTTGGTCACCACCAGAATTAGCTACCAAGTAATTATACTACAAGAAGATACTATAACTGTGCTTACTCTCTAGAATTATTTTCAGTTACACACATAAGCCACAGGGACCAAAGCACTTAAAGGGTAAAGCAACATTTTATAGGAACAATTCTGCAGAGCAACTAAAGTATTTAGTATTTCCTTCAAGACACTTAGCATTTTAAAACGCAACTTCATATGGGCACAAGTTGAACTGAAGTCTACCCAGATACAAAGCCTTACAGTAAAAACCACACCTATTTTAGAATGGATGTTTACATAAGAATATCTTTCATCTTACATTAAAACACAGCCGTTCAAGATGTGAAAGCTTATTTTGAACTGACTCGATTACAAGACAAGACAACCCTTTAATGGTTCCTCAGGCATTGCCTGAACACACTGAAATAGCAGTTCAAAGCAGTACAGCTGCATATTTTGCTTTTGGTGAAAGTGATCATCTTTCTTTCACTTTTATCTAAATGCATCTTTGACAATCATTCTAGTATTAAATTTAGATGCACCTGACACTTCCTGGTGCTATCAGTGTTTGGAATCCAATTTAAAAATAACGAATGCCTTACTTAACCCTGCATTTGCTACACTATTACTGGGCACCTAACAGTCCTCTCAACTGTCTCAATTCAAGCAAATGAGAAACTAACTTTAAAGGAGACTAATTAGTCTTTGCCAACTGTGACTTATGTACAATCTAAATATTTAAGACAAGTTTTCAGTTTTTCTTTATCTAGGCATATGTTAAGATTACTCTAATCTTTTCAGTGTAGCATAAACAATGTCATAAATTTGGATTTTACCTTCAACTTGATGTCACCAGGCAAGCCAGTCCGGTTTTCCCTCCCCACCCTACCAAGCAATTAGTCATTTAAGAATGACTTTGTCATTCGTGTTGTTCTTTTTTTTTTTAATTGGTAATATCCTCTCTTAATATAAGAAGCATTTTTGTATCAGGTGTGCCAGGAGGAAGCCTTGGAAGAAGCTAAACCATCTTTGAGAATGTTATTACTAAAAAATTCAAGGACTGCTTAAATTTTAATACTATGACACTTTAAGAAGCCTACTTCAAGAAATTTTATGCTAAGACTGTCTGCTGTTAACAACTTGAAGGATGATTATAAGCCAATAACAGTTTTCTTTACAAGCTTGCATACCTATTAAAACCAGTATGATTCTGAAGCCCAGCATCTTATAAAGTCTCAGAGAGGTAAAGAACATTCACATTTAAGTTTAATCCATATTTGACATAATAGAAATTTGTTAAAACTTGCTGTAAAGCTCAAGAAATTACACAGTAACTAAGCCTAATGTAACAGTCTGCATCCAGCTGTATTTTTTTTTATTTGAAAAACTAACAACACTTTCTTCAATGCCTTTTGAAATGTTCTATCACAACATGTAAAAAAAAAATCTTTGTTTTGCTTATGCTTTTAAGAGAGAAACTGTAACATTTTTTTAAAGCAGCTAATTGCTTTTTGAGACAGTGACTGAAAGAGTAGCAGTTCTGTGCAAGCACTCCCTAAGGAAGTAAAAGGAACAGGTTGCAAAATTTGCACTAGACAAGGACACAAGCAGCTCTCATTGCCAATGGAACTTGGTCCTAAATAGTACCAGAAGCATCAGCAATCTACCAACTGTTAACTGCCTTTTCTCAACCTAATCAAATCTAAAACGAAAATTACATTTCAGACTGTGAGGAGCTCAACCTAATCTTTATCACCCAAGTCAAGGTCACCTGCCTACCTCAGTATCCTTCCAACCCACCTAGCATACAACTAGAATAAAACACTCATATAAAACATATATGTGAAGTTTACATACCACAAATTTTCAGAGGCGCCTCTAGTTCCAGGAGAATAGGCTGGCTAAGAAATATTTCTCGTGATTTTATGCACAAGCCTCGAACTTCTGCTTCGGTCATCTGAACAATCTTCCCAGGACGACATCCTCGTACTGAAATGAGATGTTTAACAATTGAAGGTAACTATCACACAGACACACAGCAAGAGGTTAAGTGCAGATGAGCTGTATTTGAAATCTATATTTAACAAAAAACTAGCAGCACACTCCAACATATCTACCAAATGTGTTGGAATTATGTATTCTAACAAATTCTAAAATTAATCTCTGAAACTGTAGTAACCTGTGCTCAAAGATCTGTACGCATTCCTGTTAAATCAGGTTTTCAGAAAAGAACAATTTAGGGCTTGTTTTTGTCTGCATTTGGATAAATAGCAACTTCAAAAAGTGTTCAAATCAACAATCCCATTATACTGCGGTATTCAAAAAAGTCCTGAAACAAAATCCTGAAAACTCTTTACATTGACACAAAATAAACTTCTTTGGGACTGTTGAGTTCAACAGGGCTAAATACAGAAAAAAAACCAACCCCAACACCACAACCTGCAGGCACATTTACACATTCAGCAGCTGAAATTGCCATATTAGGAACATCACACTAAAAACTATCAAAGTTAGATGAAACCTTCTTTCATACATAATGGCTGTTGAATTACTGGAATCTTTACATCAAACAAAAGACATTCTGGTTACAATGAAACTGAATTCCTAAACCAGTAAGTCAGGTACTCAGACCTATATTTAGCACTAAGTTTTCTAAAGCATTCACATGTCATTGCACTCCAATCAACATCCTCCAGCAAGTTTATCTGCAGCTGCTTCTCTCGACAAATACCTACATAATTCCTCTGTCAGAGGCCTTTATGTGTCTTTAATGAGATGGCAAAATAGAACAAATGTGTCTGCACTTTGGCTGATCCAGTTCAGTCTTGCACCTCAGCACAAACCAAACTTCAGAGTTCAAGAGGATAAGCCAGAATGTATCAGTGTCTACAACAGGGGAACATCCTGTTCTGCCATCTGCTTTAGATGGAAGCAATATTCAGCATTAAACCACAGTGGCACCTACAAGAGAACGTAGTATGAAACTTTAGCAGCTCACATCCAAATGTTTTCAAACTCAAATATATAAGGCATTACTTTGTAAAAATTTTAGCTGCAACTTCAGGAAGTCTAATAAGATAGATCTGTGAACACAGTAGCAAAAACCAGCTCTTCACACATGAAGCTCCTGGCTTGCCGGCTTCCCCCTGTTCAAAACAGGAAAGTAAGATTGCTGCCTTTCCCCACCTCTCCCCTTCAATTAATATAACCTTTATTTTCCTTTCATTTCCTAGAAAACATGCTTTGCAAAAGAGATGAGTATCATTATCTACATCGTGCAATGGGGAAAAAAGGCTATGAGGGGCAACAGTTAGTCCTAGGACTGCAGTACTAAGTGACCTAAGTTTCAAACCCAAAAAAACTCTGCTCTGGCTATCACTCCATACTTCTCCCAATGTAACTGCACATCTGAGCATTACATCACCGTGCTACGAATTTTTACTTTTCATGAACACTAGACACTTTTTAAACTGATGTTAGGAAGCAGCCACAGGAACATATGGAAAGGCAGAAATGAGGAATAGTTTACTGAAGCAGAGAACACGTGAAACTCGATCCTGGGACAGCCACTTTGAGTGCCAAAATACCAGGAAGGGCTCATGTACCTGCTGTGAGGATAGACTGGAAATATTTCACTCATTACAACCCCACACGAACAAAGCTGTGGCATACACTGCTGCTTTCAGTGAAACTCTGAATCAGTACCAGGTGATACTTACCACATGGTAAGTCACATTCCTTTCGCTAATTAGGATTTCAACTATACTTGAGAAAGCAAACAGCCTTTTAGTAACACTTTTTTGTTGCTATTCTTCATGCATTAAGGTGTTGGCTTACATATTAGATGAATTCAAAGGCAGACATTAAACACAATCAAGGTGACTAAAACACAATAAATGCCTATAAGCTTCCATTTCACATTTCAAACACCTACTAAAGTATGCACTTATAGATACATCTTCAGCCCCATAGGGATCATTAGCAAAAAAACCTCAGGCTTGACAGCTTTGCCCAGGACTTGACCATCTAAAACACTCCAACAATCTCCACCTTTTCAAATACTTCAATTCCGGTAGCTTACAATGGTCGTTTTCACAGACCAGAAACTTGTGTTGATGGGCACAGAGAAACATCACCATACCCTACACATAAGGAAGCTCCCACTTGAAAGGACAGTCTTATCACAATGCTTATCATTTTATTGCAGCAATTGTTGTATTTTAAACCCATGATCAATGTCACACTGAAGAAGCATGTAACAACTCAGCTTAACCCTGTTTTTCCTCTCCGCAAACTGTGCATTCCTGTATCCTGTTCTAGATAAGCAATGAAGGCCTCCTTCGTATTTAGCTGCTTTAATAATGTTCAGCAACACCAGAATTATGCTATTTCTTGTGGAATAAAGCCAAGAATGACTTAACTGCCCATTTGTTACATGCACTCTAGGGTTGAAAGTTAGACCCAAGAAAGCCCACCATACACAACAGTAATAGTACTGTAGCTAGTACTGGACCAAGCCCAGAGTCCAAAATTGAGATAGCAGTTAAAGGAGGGCACTTGTAATACTTAAAATAACTTTGATCCAATCTATATTTCTTAGAACGCTAGCCTTTAGCTCCCCTTGAAACCTGCATGGAGGTTTAAACTTGGAATAATTGCTTTATAGGATTGAGGTTTTAAGCGCTGCTGTATTTTTGCACTAGAAGACACAGTGAACACGCAGCTCCTGACTTCAAAATTAACTAACTGCCCCAGTCAGGACAAGCGATGTCTTGATGTCAGTTTTTTACTAAAATGTTGAAAGCCCTTTAACAGACAAACCAACAAACAGGGCAGTGACTTATTACCGCACTTGGGACTCTTCAGATAAGAGAAGTCTAACTACAGCAATTATGTCACACTCGGAAGAGGAGACAACAGACACCTAATGACTGCAGTAACTTCCAGCCCTTGGGAAGGGTACAAATGTTGGCCACTACACCTTCACACCAACAATAACACAGGTAAAAGAATCACAGAATGGTCAGAGTTGGAAGGGACCTTAAAGATCATCAAGTTCCAACCCCCCTGCCATGTGCAGGGACACCTCTCCCTACAGCAGGTTGCTCCAAGCCCCATCCAGTCTGGCCTTAAACACTTCCAGGGATGGGGCATCAACAACTTCCCTGGGCAACCTGTTCCAGTGCCTCACAGGAAGTTTTCTCCCACAATCCCCTCATCAATAAAGGTTCTACATACCGAAAAATGAGAAGCTCCTGTGACCCTGGGTGCCTCAGTCCTTCACTGGATTCACAAAGGCACTGAAAGGTTTGCCAGATAGTCACCCAAAACAGCTGTGCCACACATACACAAGCAAGACTAAGCACATCTTTCATCAGCTTACACTACCACTAGAAATTTGTTCAAGTTTGACTCAGCTGAGCACTGTAGGGATTGTAAATAAGAGCATCTCTCACCACATTTAGGTTTTCAAAAGCCAAATCCTCAAGAACAGATTTAAGAGGAGGTTATGAGAATGAGATCAGGAGTGTAAGTGATGTTTTTCAGACTCATTTACAAATTACTATAGCTAACCATTCTTGAAATATGTAAGTCATAGCTGCATGCATTGTAAAATTCGCAGTTTATAAAAATCCTTTAAGATCATTGTGAAAACCATCTTTTTAGTGGTTGTCATTTACCCAGAGCAGAAGCAGCATCTCAGCAGAGGTAAATTAATTGTCTTTAATCTAAGATGCAAATGCTGTAAACAAGCTTTGATTTACATAAGTCTTCAGTAGAGACAGCAGTTTCTGTTGTAATAGACAATCCCAAATGCACAGTGCTCTGTCAGAACAAGTCTTTGCTGCAAGGGGCTTAAACACTGGGTGACATAGCAGGGAATAAAGAGAATTAAAAGCAACTTTATGCATTGTACTGTCATGCTATTATTTTAACACAATAGATCCTTTAAGTAATCCAAAAGCTGCTCTATTCAGTATTAAAATGGTCTCTGCATCTACACAATCTATAATAAGCAACCTTAGCAAGTCTACTAACAGTAATTAGTAATTTGAGGAAAGAAAAACTTCAGCAAAAATGTGGGGTTTTTTTCCCCGACTCCAAATCCATGCCAGACTGTAGCAAATTATGGAAGGTAATACTGGAGAGGAAAACAAAATAAACACTAAGGAAAAAAAGGGACAAGAAGTGGTTGTTGGAAGTTCCACCAGCATCACTTTCAAGAAAGCATGTCACACTGTTTCTGGTGTGCCTCTCACCAAGTGACTAAGCTGCTCATTTTGTGGCATCACTAACAGAAGTTCCTTCAATTACAGTATCAGCTGTGGTATGCACAGCTGTCCTAACCATTTATACTGTGTTCTCCAATACCACAAGTGTCCTCTTTAATGGATGAAACATTCACAGTTTTAGCATAACTTGAAAACCCAGGCAGACTTCTAAGCCTCATAAAAAAAAAATAAAAATGGGTCAACATTATTGCTAAGTAGCCCTCTTCTTTCCCTATACTCTGCTTTTTTTGTAGGCATATGCATTTATGTGGTCACACAGTAAACTGCATAAGAGAACTCATCTTTTCTTTCTAGCACAAAGAGAGAACAAAGCAAAAACGTAATCTAGGTAGCTCCCCAAGCTGGAGAATACATCAACTGTGAATGCAGGCTAGGACTGGTGAAGGAATATGCTGCTGGTTCTGTCTCTTTTCAAAGTAGCTCCAGCCAAGCTTATTTCTGAAACTAGGGGTTTGGAAATCTATTCTGTCAGAGTATATCTTAAAAAAAAACCAAACAACCAAAACAAATCCAAAACTACAACACAAAAAGGCAAGTATGCAATTTTATGAACTGCACACCAGAAATTTCTACAAGCTTACACTCCCCCCAGACATTCTGCAAATATTTAATGATTGGTGACCAAACTAAGACATTTAATTTCCTATTTCTTTGTATTTGATGAATCCTGAACAGCCTCCCAGTAGTAGGAGTAGAATGGATTTAGAAGCCAGAGGTGATATTACTAAAGACTTTGAAGAAACCAAAAAGCTTAAACTGATTTTGGAAACATTCTGAAGATATCTGCTCTCAGCATTTTTAAAAACTAAGGTATATATGTTCTCAGGGGTTTAAGTCAGGAATCCTACAATGGATTTAGAAAGTGTCTTTAATTCTGAAAAGCAAAATTTCTACTCCCTCAAAATATTTTTCTCTTTAAATTGCTCAGCTGTCATCCAGAAACAGCCACTCCCTATCTTGCAGCAAAACACAAAGTTAAGCCAGCAGTGCAAGTTTACAACATTCAGAATTGCTGTAGCAGAACTACCCTCAGAACAGCTTTCATTCCCCTGTTACACTAGTGCACAACAACAATGTAAATGAAGCCACGCCAGAGCTCTGCTCAGCTGAGTAAGAAGCATATTGCTGAATGTACAGCTATTCTGCAGAGCAAATGCAGCAAAGCCCTCTACCTTTCCTGGAGTATACCATCCAAGCTCCCCATTAAAAATAGAAGAATCAGCCTTCTAGGGAGTTTTTCCCTGAATAACTGTGCTTTTATATGCAAGTACTCTTAAAAACTTAATAAATTTGCCTTCACTGGATGTCCCTGACACTGTTTTGTTGAAAAACACAGCAATCACTTGTGTACTCATCTTAACATTACTGCGAAGATTTAAAAATAATTATGAACTTATTTAACATCAAAGTCACTACAAAGAGAGAGACTGTCCAAGCCTTTTATTTCTAACCAGGAAAATAGCCAAATAATAGTGTTCTTTTACCCTAACCTGAATTTACATTCTTATATTATACTACCCAGCAGAATTAACACTCATGTAGAAGGAGCTTAATTGGAAACTCATATCTAAAGTTACCCAAATCAAATAAAAACACACAGTTGACCCTCCTACACCAACCTCTGCCTCATTACATTTGCTTTTCACTGGCCACCTGCTTCCTTACACAGAGGTTCCATAAACTGACTGTCTCAATCATTCTGTAACATGCACAGTTCCAGGAACTACCAATTCAAGGTTGAAGGACAAGATCACAATCGTTACTCAATTATGTAAGCAAAATGTATAACCCTAATGCTTGTTACTGGTCAGTATTTACTTTTTACTTAATCACACTTGAACCTAACTCACAAAACTAGCCAAGCATAAGGTAGAAGCCTCTCCTTAAGCTGCATAACACAAGTGGTGGCAGCTTCTGTTCTAGACCACTTGGATGGTTAACCTAGCATAAAAATTTCATGAAACAAAAGATTTTGGCTTCTTTCTCAAAGTTTGACTTTCTTTTCCTATAAAGCAGTGCTAATAAAATTCCTAAAATTTGACTAAGGCATAGGCAAGTTACCAAGTTACTTCCTAACTCCAGAGGAGTACCAAGGAGAAAAGTTAACCCGAGTTCTAATATAAAAAGTTAGGCTTTAACCAGCCTTTCACACCTATTTAATTTCTCTGGGATTTAACTCGTTGTGGGATACACACACAAAAGCTTTGTATCAAGCTTGATATTAAAAAAAACACACCACAAAACCCAGAGAAAGTGATGCTGTGAAACTAAGATGATCTAGTCTGTGCACTAAGACAAACTACACAACAGTAGCAGAAGGCAGTAAACAGGTTAATTTCTACATTCAAATGACGAACCAGATACATAATTGCATTAGAGGCACCTCAGGGTGTAGTTAAGAGCTGATTCCCCTATACACCCCCCTTCACTGAGTACAGCATCTGACCTTACTGGGTAATAGCCAAATATAGTATGCTTGACTTCAGTGCTAAACCAGGGTTGTTTTTTTTTCCCCACTGTTTTAAAACTTACATATTTACACTTGGTGGTCAATAATGAGTAATTAATTGCCACTATAAAGTATTGAAAATCCTCTTACCTACATTAAATAAAAACAGTGATTCCCCCCCCGCCTTTTTACTATGATTTAGCTGTACTCTGAGAAGAACCTGAGTAACTCAAGCAAAAAGTGTACTGCAGAATATCAAAAACGAAACAGTAACTGAATCATGTAGCCTTGAAGTGGCAAAACAGTCAGCCAGAATAAAGGTACACCAGCACACACTGACACCAGGCTCCTAGCCTTCAGTGGAACTATCCCATTCATCATGCACTTATAAAGCTAGAGATGAACTGGTTGATCTTTGCACTGCTGTATAAACCCAGGAACAAATACCATTTTTCCTTCTATCCCTTCTCCCTGTTTAAGACAATACCCACCCTCCTAGAAACACAGGCAAGCTATCTATTTTCTTCTTCTTTCTAAAGACAATTTCACAAATACACACTTTGCAAGAAACTTATTACGTTCTCCTTGCTTATTTTTCTAATAGCAGATTACCCAGTGATTTCACACCAAGCCAGGTAATAATCCTTGTTTGTTCAAGGTTCACCTCCACGGTTTGTTTATATTGTTCTGCATCAGATCACTAAGGTCTGTTTTTCTTCTCTGGAACTGCTTCTCTTTCTCACTATCAGTTACAGAGCCTGTGGAACTGCAAGCACTACTACTGTATCATACCAGACGATCGGGCTGGCTGGATAGGTTAATTAGTCAAGACACTAACCAAACAAGAAATTCATCACCAGCCATAATAAATTAGCCCAGTAACTTTATAGCATTTAAAACTATTAAGGAAAATCTCAAATACTTCACAAGCATTTGAAATCCAACTTCCATTTGAAAAATTGAATAATATTCAAATTTCTGTCTTTATCATAGCCTGCATGACCTCTGAAATCAGAACTGAAGGTTGCAGCTTTCTTACAAGACATCACACAACACTGTTAGAATACTACACAACCAGCTTTTATTAAGACAATAAAAAATAAGAAATCACACTTCGATCTGAACACAGAAGCAATAATCATTCTCCATGTGTGCTGGAAGTCTGGTAACTTTTTTCTTGGATAAGAATTTTCCCGGCTTTCTTGGTGGATCAGTGCTATCAGAACAATTAGGCCTCCCAACCTCACCAAAAATAATTTTGTTATATAGCAGATCCATATTAAGTTCCACCAACTGAATTCAAGTTGTTAATTTGAAATAGGTTAGCTAGATTTAGGCAAGCAAGAGGCCTTGTCTAGGTAAGGTAAATCTGTTTGTACAGCTGTACAACTAAATCCTCTTCACAGAAACTCAGCTTGTATTTAATACTACTATGTCTGGGTTTCCCCTGAGTACGCCCTCTCTTCCATGTTAAATTCCTTAGTGTTTACTAAGACAGACACCTATATATTTGAAAGTGCAGAAAGCCCAATTCAGCTAATAGTCAGCCCTAGTTGCCCAATATCCACAAATTTTAAAGAGACACCTAGAGCACCCAGAAACACAGCTGTTTTATTTAACCACCATCACAGCACTCTTTGCAAGTAAAGTCACATGTATTCCAGCATCCTTGCTTGGATACAGAGGGAACCTTTCTATACACCACCAAAGGTTAGGTTAAGCTCAAAACCTGGCTTAAAAGTAAGGCTGGTGTATCAGCTTAGCTCAGAGATATACAGTGTGCCAAGACAGGGCAAAACACAACGTATTCCACATCTGCTGCACTCATGACAGTCCCGTGCGTGTGCACAGTCCTGTGCTGCCCACAGCTAGAATGGACTGGGAAAATCTATCCACCAGATGGCATAGCTAGTAAGGTAGGAAGGAAAAAAAATACCACCAAGAAAAGTCAGCACACTGAAGAAAAAATGAGGCGATCATCTTTTAGTGTACCGAAGTGCAACTAAGCCTGATCCATAACTAGAATTCTGAATACTACTGCAGGAAGGAAAGAGTCAATACTAATTTGACTTACTTTCGTGGTCACACACCAGTCTGAAAGTTTTAGCAGAGCTATGGAATTTTGCATTTACCTTTGCAAATTCACTCATGAGTGATTTATCTAAGCAAGTCTTATAATAAAGCTAAGAGTATCTCCAAGATCAGCCATGCACACACCTAAGAGCACTAGCATCTCCCTCACTCTCCTAGTAAAGAAACAGGAATGGGAATTTAAGTCTGGAGGTAGAAGTAGTAAGAGAAAGCACTGATACACTAAGACTTTAAACATACAGCATATACTTAGTTTCACTTTCCTCTAAATAGATACAACTCATAGGGTATCATTAGCTAATATTAAAATACTAGATACATTGCATGAGAAAGTCAATTCAAAACAAACTGTTACCACTCCTAAATTCACCAATGAATAACGAGGGTAAGAACTTGTTATAGGCAAAAGAACATGGAACTGAACAGCTAATGCCCTAGGTGACTATCACCATGCTCTACACTATGGTTCAGCTAAGTCTCTGAAAACAATCCCCAGTTTAACTCAGGAGTTAATAAATCTGGCTTCCAGCCCTCAAAAAACTTCTAAACTATGTATTCAAGACAAGGATGATCCCAGGAAAAAAAAAAAAAACACAAAAAAACCCCACAAAAAAACTCCTAGCACATGGATGGTAAGATGATCCAAGTAGGTAATTCCAACCAAAAGGCAAGTTAATGTGTCATATAACCCAAAAGATATGCAGTCTTGAGCAACAAGGGTAA
Source organism: Thinocorus orbignyianus (assembly GCA_013400375.1). NCBI lineage: Eukaryota > Metazoa > Chordata > Aves > Ciconiiformes > Thinocoridae > Thinocorus > Thinocorus orbignyianus. The sequence continues at coordinate 86,242 of VXBW01003602.1, read as the reverse complement.
AATCAGTTACAGCAGCCTAATTCAAGAGCAAGAACTCATGACAGCCAATATCAGAGCCTAGAAACAGGTGTCACCATCCAGCAACACAACAACAGCAGGGACGTTTCCTGTTGCTGTGGCTGTGCATTTGCTACCCTTTGAAACGTACGTGCAGCAGTCACGGAAACACAACTGCAGACTACTACTCAATGCCATCCATGTCGCTTAAAGTGACTAAATACGTACCGCATGACAACATTTCATAAAAAGTGTCTTTTTATGACTTCAACATGCATTTTCACAGCTCAAAAACTGCATCTTCTTATCCTTCAAAGTTCAAGTGTCAGTAATGGAACCAAAAATCCTCCTCTCAAATGATTAATTGCTCCAGAGATTAGAGTCAACAGAAACTTTTCTGCACAGGCAGCATGGGGAAGGATTCTTACTCACTTTACCAGAACAGGTCAGCTAAGCAACAGCATGAGCTCCAGAATGTGAGCTGCCAATTGTACAAAAAAGAAAAAAGTGTTTCATTGTGAAACACTATTCAAACCACAGCTTAAAATACTGCACACTAACAGTGCAACAAATAAAAGATGTTAAATGGAAGCAAAAAGTAATTCATACACAATGCATTCTTTTAATTTTTTTTCCAAACACAGCCTGCAAGAATCTATTTTCTTTTAATACAAGATGTTGTACAAGGCACCCTATTACTAAGTGACAAGCAGAGCAAAAAACACCTCATGTCCCTTAAAAATCTTCCTAATCTCTGCTCAGATGTAGAGACTGAGAAAGAGAGGTGAAAAACTGTAAGCAAAGTTTGGTTCAGAAGTAGCACATACATATCCCTAAAGATTAAAGTACTATGGAATACAAAGTACAGATTAGGTTGCTGGGACACAAGGCATGCAATCATAACCCCAAAAGCTAGAAAGTTGCAACACAAGTATTTATGGTGTATGTAAAAGACATGGAACATGTATTCAAAAGTTTTAGTTAAAAGAAAAGGATAAACAGAATAATATTTCAGATAACACAGAGCAGAAGAATCCAACAAGTTGCATACCAAAAAACTGCAGAATCCCCTCCTCTTAAGGCAATCTATATTTAAGTAACTGCACTGATGAGCAAAGAGGAAAAGTACCTTTCAACTATATTTCTAAAAGCATCTCTCAAAAAAACCTGCCAACACACAAACACGTGCATTTTGAGGTCCCCAGAAAATCTGTAGTAGCAAGGAAATGTTTACTAGCTTACTATCTGGTTTGTCTCAAAAGCCTACCTACTAATCTGGGTTTCAACATCTAGAAAAAGAGTTTTATCTCTATTAGTGATCAAAAATAAACTTTGCCTCATCATACCTGCAGATTTCTTCATACTGTACTACACTGCATAACTTAAATCACAAACACAAGCACAATTGCCCAAGGCACTTGTGTATTTTAAAATACTGATTTTATTGTTGACAGCTAAGTTTCACATCTAAAAGAAATGACAGCAGCTACTAAAAAAATCCTCAAAGCCCTAAAACCTCTGCTTTGTAGTAACGCAGCTGAATAAAACTTTCAGACTTAACAAAACTTGTTTCAGTTCCAGAACTGCACAAACTCCATAAATTCCTCCCTATAAGCCGTGTGCAGAGCGATCCAACTATCCAAGGACTGCATCCAAGCACGCAAACAGCACATACCCATATACTCTCATCTCCAACACACCAGGTATTTGCTGAATGCAGAATGAAAGATTAACGGCAGAAAAGGTCTAAGAAGACTAAATATTCAGGACGTAACTTAAAAAGAAAACGCTAGGAATAATTCCTCCAGAGCCAGGGAGTAAGCCAGTTCCCTCCTCAGTTTAAAAGAAAGGCTGTTTAACACACACAAAACCCTTGATAGCTTTTATTAGCCGCCCATGCGAGCCACTTTTGGCGAGTGCCCCGTAGGCAGGCAGAGGAATGTCAGTGCACTGAATCCCTCTGCTTCCCCTGACACTCACGTACATACAATTCCATATCCAACGCGGCTCACACGCCTAGTTCCAAGCCGGGGAGACCGCCGCCAGCCCAGCCCGAGGCCAGGATAACGCCGCCGGCAGCCAGGCCGGCGGGGCTCCTCCGGCTTGCCCCTCAGCCAGGCAGCCGCAGCCGGGGGAGAGGCGAGGAGACAAGCGAACCTTTTATTATTCCGCTTTTATAAATAGGAAAAAGGAGCCTCTCCACCCAGGCAGGGGAGGCCGACCCCTACAACGCTTAAAGGCGCCCCTCCAAGGGGGCACCAGGGCCGGGGACACTGGCAGCCCCCTCAGACCGCCACCCCGGGCCCGACGGAGCGGGAAAGGCGCTACCCCCGCTCCCCCGGCCGCACGGCGGGACGAGCCCGCCCCTCCCGCTTCCCCCCGCC
>VXBW01003602.1:48537-83804 GCA_013400375.1 Thinocorus orbignyianus | reverse complement strand
CCCGTGTGGGCAGCGGACGGGCCCCCCCGGCGCCCGGCTCACCTTCCAGCAGGCGGGTGATGAGGCTGTCCACGTTCAGCTCCCCATCCGCCATTTTGTGGCGGCCAGACTCAGTCCCGGGCGGGGAGAGGGCGGGGTGGAGGGCGCTTGGCGGAGGAGGAGCGGGGAGCGACGGCCGCAGCTGCNCGGGGTTTTCCCCTTGGTCAAGCCACTTCAGACCGGGAGAACGAGGGGTGAGGAGGCCTTGCTGTCAACCAGGCCGGTCCCGAGGCTCCCCCGGGCCCGCTCCGAGGGTTTAATCGTGAATGTGGGGACACTTGGTGTTTCTGATGGGGGTCCCGGCTGCTTGTAGTGTGTTACTGCAGGAAACGAGTGGTTTTGCCTTAAAAAGAGCCCTCAGTGATGGTCGAAAGGCAAGAAAATGAGTCCTAGTAGGGTGCACATAACCATTGTGTCACCCTTCTGCTGAAACTGCAAAAGCTCAAGGTTTATTTAAAAAAAAAAAAAGCAACTGTCAGAACTGGAATGACAAGTTGTGCTCTTTATAGCCCTCCTCTAACACAGTTGTCAGAAAAACCTCCGAACCACTGCAGTTTATGTTTCACTGCAGCTCGACCTGCCCAGAGTACTTTTTTGGTGGTTTCTGAAGCTTTTTTTTTAAGATGAGCGCTCTAAGGACATGTTCGTTTATGTCTGTCAACAGATGCTTGCCTTGGATGGACAGAAAAGTACTTTACGATGTAGGTGGTGAAAACTTGTGAGCTGGGACAGCAGAGAAATACATGAACGTTGACAAAATAACAGAGTGCAGATGTTCTAGAAAAGAACAGGCTGCTTATTTATATGCCTAAATACAGATGTAGAAACTTATCTCTGTGATCTTCAATTTGAATTTTTCCATCAGTCTGTGCAAGCCAGCAAAATCCTTCCACCTTAAATAGTTTCAAAACCCAGTTTTTTATCTCTTGATTAGGAGAAAATGAGTATGAGGAAAAACAAAAGCAATTAGGACAAGGCCAGGCAATGATTAGGAGTCAGCTGATGCTAGGTGTCCAGACAGTCAGGTAACAGAGCACTCTTTTGCAATAGCTGCACAGTGATAATGAAGTTTCACTTGCTGTGCTGAAGGAAGAGGAAGAAACTCCAGAAAAGAAAATGCATTTTTTATCTTCATTTGTGGGCAGTATATATGGAAATGTAATTCCAGCTTATCTACTGAAAGCATATACAACTGTTCGTTCTTATTTTTCAAATTCTGCTAGTAGTGAAAAATCTAAATTAAAAAAAATATCTTAATATATTTTTCTTTCTTTTTTTTGTCAAACTAGGAAAAATAATTATTCAGATCTTAAAAGGGCCTTCCTTATCCCAACTACTTTCTTGCTGACAAAACTCCACAGCCCCTCTTGAGCTTTTAGGAATTGTCCCAGTTTCGTTTCACACAACCAAACTGCTACTGAAGGTTATTTTAAGCCATCTCAATTTTAAGCCATCGCAACATCAGGCTCAGACATCAGAATGTTAAATTGTCACAGAACGTTCTGCATTGACAACAAAATGGGGATATGAAATTATCTTTCCTCATGGCATAAAGATACAATTAATTTGTCTTCCAAGACTCCAGAAGATACTAAACTTTCAGATACACTGAGCAAAATGTAATTCCATAACAACTGTTTTTCCTAGACATGTCAGCATGTTCCGGAAACAATTTGGTGGCATAGCATAATAAGAAAATAATAAATGAAGATGCTGTGGCACTGAACAAGCTGCAAAAACACCTCACTAATTACCATCCCAAACCACCTCATTGATTTCCTTGTAGATGCTGTGCCACTGTCTTACCTTATTTCACACCACGTCCTGTCTTGAACCCACAGTGACCTGTATCACTCGCACCAATGCATTATTGAGGATCTCTGTTTACTACATGAAATGTGTTTTTTCTACTCCATCTTCCTACTGCTCTGTTTTCTCTGTGTTCTTGAGCTGGTTGATGGATGGCCAGGTCCTATGATGAGGAGAGCCCACTGGTGCTGCCCTTGACGTTGGAAGCAGGACACCTCACAAGACACTTCTTGGTCCCCATCACAGCTTGCACGCTGTGGTTGCATCCATCCCTCCTTCTCCCTTGGCCCCTGTGGTGGGAAGGACACTGGGTGACAGAGCCGCCCCCCAGCCACATGGGATGGTGGACATCTCCCTGCACTGCATAACCCTGTAAGGTTTGTCTCTGCCACCACCCGGCTTCCTACCTTGAGCAGGGAAACCAGGCTGTGAGTTTCTCTTCTCCCTCCATGGGTTAAACTCGACAAGTTCCATGGTTTACATTGGCGTAATCCCAGTACAGCAAATAGAATAAAAAGATCAGAGAATGAGGCCCTTTGTCTTCTGTGATTCAGAAATGTTTTGATCAGGAGGAGACGCTAAGTAATTTTTAGCATTATACCATACACAGATGCAGACCAAAGGTATCGAACTGGCAATTTAAGTAACCCGTAGAGCTGAACGTTGCTGATACATGGGGCAAATTCTTATTAATAATACTCAGCTTCCTAAACTTCCTTTCAGTTATTTGGACATTTTCCTTTAGGTCCTCCAATGGGGCTTTGGTTCTAACTTTTACCTGCTTGGTCTCATCGTTATTTACCCTCAGTACCCTGCATGTCAACTTTCCTCTCCTTATCTGCATGCTGTCTCAGGCTCTTCTGCTGAGTTTAGAAGACTTGAAGGCCAGACATTTCCAAAGAAGGTAGCAAACAATTATCTTAGTAAGTGTTATTCCCTAAGCTGTGGCTCTCTAGACATGAATTCTCACACTGCTGGTGGGAATTCGAGACTGTGGCATCCCCAGCTGCAGAGCAGCATCCTGGCATCTCTGATGTTACCTACTTTTTCCTAGTGACCTTATGCTGGGTCAGGCAGTACTTCTGCTACTCACTGCATGCTATGTGCACTTTTAAGTTATTTGCTATTCTATTGTAACTGCTGCTTTCAAAAACCACGGCCCCAGCTACATTGCCCTATGAGATCTCTCACCAGCTACCTGCTAAGCAGCGCAGAGCAGTATCTTACAGCATCTCTACAGCTTGTTTCTAGTGCACTCTGTCACCTTCTCCAACTGGAACTCGGGGCTGACTGCAGCTGGTGTGTAGATGGCAGAAGGAAGCTGGGAGAGGCCCTGTGGTTCGTTTTCCAGCATGTAATTAGGAGCATATTCTCCCTGGGCGGTGACAGCTGAAGCACTGCTGCCTTCTCAGTGGCCTTCTTCAGTTTTGGACTTGAAACAGAAATTAGTGAGCCAAACCAGCAACGTATTTTCTTAGGGTAGTTTGTTTACAACTCTCCTGCTTCTTTAGTCAGAAATGGCAAGAAACTGTACCGAACTTCTTGGTCCCCATCAAAAGACTGAAGATAAATTGTCGCCATTTTGTCCCAAAAATTTAGATTCAAAGACAGAAAACCAAACAGATCTCACTCACTGACACATTGTGACCCTTTTTGTCTCTCAGTATTTGCACTAAAGCTGGGTAAATAGTAGGTTTCGTTATAGCCTTTTTAAGATTTAAAAACCCACCCCACAACAATACTTTTCTACACCGAGGTAAAACCAAGGCTTTTCCAACTTCCTGAATAACTAGAGAAGAAGGAAGGACAGTCCCAAGATAGCCAATGATTTGAGTTCAGAGGCATATACTTAGGGTGTGAAAAACGTCTCTGAACTGCAGCACCCAAGGCAGGTCCCTTGGTATCACTGCCTGGAACTGCAACACTTCATATGAATAATTAAATATCCACAGGGCTGGGGACTTGAGTCTGGATTTGTGTCCAGTGAATGCCTCAATCATTCAAAGACAGAGTTGTCCCTCTGTCTTGATGTAGCTGCTATAGTTCATAGAAACAGTTACATATTAATGCAGCCAAGGAGCCAGGCTAGTATCAAAGTAACACCATAAATACTCATTTTACATTTATTCTTTCCGCTTCAAAGTAAGTCAGAGTCAGCCTCCCCAGATTCTTGCCACACATTTGTTCATCATTACCCGGGCAACTTTGGTGAGCTCTCTATTTTAGTTCCCACATTTATAAAGTGCAAATAATGACATATGTGAACCTTTCCAGGGAGCGAAGAGACATAACTGAAATATTTGAAACACATGATGAGATCTTTGGTTGATACATAAATGTGCTTTCTATAGTCATCAAAGCTTTAGTAATAGTATTTTGTGAAGATCAAGATTTTCTTTTGGATTAATACTGATCCTTGTTTGGGTTGGACTCGATGATCTCAGAGGTCCTTTCCGACCATGAAGATTCTGTGTGATTCCCGTGAATGCGGTATGTCCTCATTGCCTTTTATGCATACTTAAAAGGCAGGTCAGCTCCATATCTTCCTTTACTTTCTCTGGAATGAAAACAAGCAAGCAGATTGTTGATGTCAAGAACCAGTGGTGAAACAGTTAAAAAAGAAAAGAACAGAACAGACATTTTACTCCAGTAAGTGTGACCTGAAAGTCATACTTTGAAAAGAGCAGCTCTCCCTGCCCTATGCCGACAGCTTCTGCTGGGTTATAGAGCCTGGGCAAGGCCAGCGCTGCCTCACGAGGCCAGAGGGAGCCTCCCAGCAGCCACATGCAGAACAAGGACAAAGCGAGGTGTAGGTATCACAGATTACTTCATCTCCTGGTATCGGAACCATTTAAAAGCACGAGGAGCTTTTTTTTGTTGTTGTTGTTATATTTATTAGCATATGACACAATCTCAGTTCTCCTGGCAGCCTCTCCTACTGCCCACAAACTGCTGTGGCATTATTCCCCAGGCAAGAAAGGGGGAAGGACTTCTGAAGCAAAACAAGGCAAATAATTCGGGCCTGCAGGATCTGTAGTTTGGGGAACGTCAATCAAGCTTACTATTCCTCTGCTTCAGAGAGAAAAATGTTCCTCTCGTCCCGTTTCCCAGGAAGGAACAGCTGCAAGAACTGAAAGTGTCTGCATCCATTTTCCTAAGTAAACACGGGAATATTTAGTTTCAGTGAAACCAGATGGTTTGTGCCCTGTGAATGTGCTATTTGACACTGGCAGCCGGAGTTGCACAGAATGCGCAGAGCATTAGAAACAACTCCTTTAAACGCAGGGACTCAAGAAACGAAAGCTGATAAAAATAGACTTACAAAAAAACAACCTTTATCCAGAGATCTCCGAGTGCTCTCTAAATATTATTAATCAGAGTACATAACAGTTCACGAACTAATTAAATTTTGGCAGACGTTTCTCACAGAGGGCTACTCTGAAGATGAGAGGGTAAATTAGTTTCTCCGGGTTACGCGGTGAGTCACGGTCTAGTCTCCTGTGTGCTCTGACCATCCACAGGTCTCTCTTCTTGCTGATGCCTCTCCAGCGGGCTGTGTCCTCAGCCAGATTCCCAGGACACGATTTTTAAACGTGAACCCATTACTGTTAATAGCACAGGGGCGGGATTGCGGTGCATGCAGCCTGCACCGCCAGAGCTGGGACATCCGAGTGCTCTCTGGGGAATTCATAATATGCTGGAGAGGTTTGTGAGCAGCCCTCAAACCTCTTGCTAATGGCAGTTGCGATTGGTGTTAAGTGTATGAAGATGCTTAATTATCTGGTGATTTTTATTGATCGGTGGTGGTGTTGCTTAACATAACTCTGTAGTAACAAGGCATCTTTTTTCAACCAATCTGTAAGTGGTTTTCAGCCACTGAGTAATTACACCCCATGGTTCTGATAGGTGTGCTGTTCTGCCGGACATCTGGGAGGCCGATGCGGTTTGTTGAATATTACTCATAGCCTGAAGAGTGAGAGGCTCAGGGGGCTTCAGGGTCACTGATGGCTGCAGCACATCTTCCTGAGCCAAATCCAAACTGCTGGCTCCCTGCCCTCTGCTGCAGGTGAAAATGGGCTTGGGAAGAATTTCTTTTCACTTGCAATTTCAGACTGAATCTTCCCGCAAAAGCATGTCTGTTTTCTGGATCGCTCAGGGCGCTGTGTATTTATTGTGAATCACTCGGTATGGCTTCACAGTCCCACAGCCGTGTGCCCCAAAGCATGGCCTGGCTGCAGGAGACGGCAGAAGTCCAAAATGTCTCCTTAGCTGTTGGTTTCCTCGGGCTTCCAGGAGAGAAGCCCTGCTGTGCTCTGGTTTGTCCCAACGTCTGCGTGATGGAGGGTGTGCCACTCAGCTCACCTGCCCTGCAGTTGAGGCAATGCTATAATTTAACATACTTCACGATCAGCATTTTAAGAGTTTGAATTTGCTATTTCTCCATTATATAATTACATAATAATAATAACAATAATTTAACTAACACAACGTACGTGGAGTTTTGCTGTTGCTTCTTATGTAAATCAGAGATATTTAGCAATATGTTACAAAATGGGTACGTGTCGTTCAGAGTGAGATGTAAGAGGTTGCTTTGATTCAGAACAAATAAAAAGGAGCTGTTGGGAAAACCTGTTTTATAAAGAAAGAGCTATTTAGTTCTAAATCTTCATCCTGTGGCTCATTCACTAACATAGAAACTGCAGCGCTTCAAGGTCTTCAAATTGAAACAAACAAGCAAAGCCAACAGTATTTTCTGCCTTTTTAGAGAAATTTTGATATTTAACTTAGGTCCAAAAACTGAACTGATATACAAGTGAGGGATTTGAGGCTGAATTTATATAAAGTAACAGGAACCACTGACAAAACATTGAGGAAATAGCTAATCTTTAGGTACAAAAGGACATATATTTTAGTTGTTACTCTGCTCGTAAGAAGCAGGTACTCTGCATGTAAAGTACACTCCAGAAGAATTAAAAAGAAATTTAAAGTCAAATTTAGATATCAAAATGTGTCAGGTACCTTGACTTCTACTAAATTGTAACGCATGCTGCTCCTTCCTATTAACTTCTGTGTTATTTTTATTATCTATCAAGTAATCTCATTTATCCTTGTTCCAAAAATAGCTCACCTGCAGACAGTATGGCTCAGAAGAGCAAAAGCTGGGAGAGACCACATCACTCTGGTAGTAATGGGTGACGACTGATTTAAGCTGGGACTCAGCAAAACCTAGAGGTAGCTTTGCAAGCCTGGGTGGGCTGGGCTAAGAGGAGACCATTACCTGTCATAAGTGGGTTTTGAGGGTGGGTGGTGGGTGTATGCTGGTGTTCCCCTCTGTCTGTGGAATTACATGTGGCTGGGGCTGGATACGCGATGAAGGTGGGCTCTCCAGGCTCCCACTGTCCCTTCCCGCTGTGATCTGCTGTCCCTGCAATCCTTCCCGGGTGTTTGTGGGGCTGCAGTGCAAGCCAGAAGTCCACAGCGATTGGGATGAATAGCAAACTCCTCTGGCTCTCCAGAAAGCACTGTCTTTAACCCACGGTGCTTTGAGCGCTCTGGTGTGTAGCGCATCTCCCAAACGAGCGTGTCTCAGCCCAGCTGAGAAGACAGAGGACCACGTTATGGGGTTGACATGGGCAGTGAGACCATGGAGAAGGACGGGCTGAGCAGCCTCTGGGGTGGCTGTACCCAGCTAGCGGGGAGGCTGCTGCCCCAAGCTGCTGCTCTGGCATCCTCCTGAGTCATCCCATGACTCCAGATAAGCCATACGCTTTATCGTGCCTCAGCCTGCCATCTGCAAATCAGCGATAACGAAATTTAAATAACTCAGAAGGATGTAGCAAGGCTTAATTGAGGTCTGCAATATGTTTTGGACTCCTTACGTGCTACAGCAGTGCAGCGTTTAAGGTGTCGTTGTTACGGGGCGCGTTGCTAGCAGCGCTGTCTTGCTTTCATCGTCTCTGCAAACTGGCTCTCTTCCTACTTTCATTACCAGCGCTCAGCTTTGGTGTCATTGTGTTGCTTGGACACCTTCTAATTTAAATTTCATATTTTGATTCCTGGGTGATAACTTCAAACACCAATTTTCTTCTGCTACGCTATACAGCTTTTTTTTTTCCTCATTTTAATGAAACCTAGCAACCGTAATGTAAATTGGAAATAACTACAGCCCATTAGACTATTGAAATCCCTGAAGATTTGAATTATTCACTATTAACAGAACTTGTATAATTATAGGTTAAGATATCACTTAGGCATTTAGCATACATCAGCTCCACTGTTAATTTTTAGCTCTTGATCTGTATTAGTAACCTCAGCTTGCTAAATTAAAGGATGTGCCTCCAATTAGCCTAAATTTAACATTCAAGAACACATCTCTGGTGGGATGATGCTTATAAGTTTAGAACATCCAGGCAATTCCAGCTGAGTTACTGAGGCTCTATCACAAGTGGAAGAGAAAACATTTTCTTATAACACTTCCATGACTTTCACAGGGGCAGAACTAAAAGGACAAAGCTGCCTTTTGCGTAAGGCCCAAAACCAAAAGGGTCACAATGCTGGGGTGCTCTGCCCCTGCAGGGACCCTCAAAAAAGCCCATACCCAGGGCAAAGACAGCTGGGTCATTGAATGAGACCCTTGGAAACCAAAATACTGAGTCCAGAGCTATCTGACTGAGGCAAAAAGCATTTAATATGTAGACACATACAGAGAGAGTGAGAATGCACTGATATGGTTAGTAAAAAAAAAACAACCCACAAGAAAATAAACAACAAAAAGAAATAATCTTACTTTCCTGAAGAACCTTGCCTGTGTTTAACACAACAGGCCTGGGTAGGTCACCTCTGTACGCAGGACATGTTAGGCATGTAGTATGGTGCAGAAAATCAGGGTATCTGTGCGATGCAAGGTCCTTTCAAAGTCCGGTGACTTATAAACAATGTTCTTCACAAGACAAGTGTTGGAGGTAGGCAGTGTAAATGCCTCATTCAAAGCTGAGCTCCTTTTGGGGCCTGTCCAAGGAATCAAAAACTTAACTGACTTTCTTGAGCATTTTCTTTGTAGTTAAATGATCAGGAAAGTCAGTGTGGCAGGTAGTTAAATTTTCATATACTTATCCATTAAAATAGGAGGACTTCTTCTTCAGAATAAACTTTAATTAGCCAGTTAGTGATTTTGACACTAGACTTTCAGCCACCGCTGGGCAGTTTTAACTCTTTCCTGAGGGTCAGAAATATTGCTGCATCACCTTTAATAAAGACTCAGCATTTATCTTACCCTTCTGAGAGCAGTATGGTTAGTATCTGTTTGCTAAAGTATAAACTAACTCTTCTGTTTTCTCTCCTGTTCCACCAGGAAGGAAAGATTCCCAGTCATAATCTGCCTATTTTTTATACCGTTTGATACTTGCGTTAGATGATTAGCTCACTGTGCATAATCCTAGGTAATCACACTTCCACTGGTGGCAAGCCCTTAAAAAATATGTAGCTAGGAAATGGTAAAGGCAGATGATGGCAGGTCCGTTCTGACTTGCTAGTCAGAAGCTGGACTGTAAGCTTAAAGCTCTCGGTCTTGGCCAGCGCTGAGTAAAGATACAGCTTTTTTTGACAGTGTCCTCTCCTATATGCATAAATTCAATTAAATACATTTCAGTAAACATCAGTGAGCTTGTTAACGAGGAGAAATACAGTACACTTAGTAGCTGTATAGTTGTGTCATAAGTATAATTCAAAAAACAGTGTCTCCATGGAAAAGCTCTGGGTGGTAAGAAATCCTCTTGCTGGGAAATCTTATAATCTTATAATGGCAGCCATTAACAGAGAAAAGAGGAAGCACTAAACTGGAAAATGCTGTTAAAAATTGTAGTAGAATCCAAATTATTCAAAGCTTAGTCATGACTCTCATACAGCAAAGCTCGTTACAAGATTTTGTTGAAAACAATTGGAATCAGAAGATTACACAGCTAATACCTGATTTTGTTGTACCCAGAACAAATAAAAGAAAAAGCAACATTTTTAGTTCACTGCGCACTGAGGATTTTTCCAGTCTTCTTTCACCTAGGAGACTGAGCTCTATCATATAAAACCTTTTGTCATGTAAAACAGTTACTGAAGTGTGCCTGTCTTTATAGTTAGACCTCCAAAAACATGTAGGTGCCAAATTCCAAAACTGTGGTGCCTGCAGTCACTCTATCAGCCTCTGAGTGAAGGCTTTGCTTAATCAGTCCTAGATTTGTTACTTCCTCCATGCACAGTCCTGTTTCTGAGCATGTCCAGAGATGTTTCAGCACGGGTAGTACTAGTACCTCAAAATCTCCATTTCATGAGCATCCATGAATTTATCATTCCTTTGCCTGTATTGCTTGTATTGCCAGGATTATTTGTGTCCTACGTAAAGAAGATGCTGTTTATATAAAATCCATTCAGTTCCGAGAGTAAGGACCAAATCTTAGGTGTCCTACTGCATGGCGTGTTGCCCCAACCCCTTGTCTGAGCCCCACGACTCTGGCCATCCAGCTGCCTACAGGCCAGCAGGAGGAAACGTTTTCCTCTTTCTCAGGCTATGCCATAGACTGGGGATTACAGCTTGTGCTGGGCAATGTCATACGTCTTGATTCCAAATCCTATTTCCTGGGTGCACGCTTTAGCTGACAGGTCATTCTGCAAAACCGGCCATCACCCGCACAGCCTTGTTTTAGACTAAATCCTCATCCTGCTCAATATTTACCTGAGGAGGAGAGCCTATAACCAGTGTGCAAAAGGAAGGAGAACTCCAGCCTCCTAAGCAGGACAAGAACTCAGCAAGGTGCTGGGTATCTTATTTAAACCCCCTCTGTTCTGAGGTGAGTAGATGGACCTAGTGACCCCCAGATCCCATCCAGTCTATGTTGCTCTCCATACCCCTACAGACTAATTAATCACAGAATGGTTAGAGTTGGAAGGAACCTTCAAGATCATGGAGTTCCAACCCCCCTGCCATGGGCAGGAACACCTCCCACTAGACCAGGTTGCTCAAAGCCCCACCCAGCCTGGCCTTAAACACTTCCAGGGATGAGGCATCCACAACTTCTCTGGGCAGCCTGTTCCAGTGCCTCACCACCCTCACAGGAAAGAATTTCTTCCTAATATCTCATCTAAATCTCCCCTCTTCCAATTTAAAATCGTTACCCCTCATCCTGTCACTAGACTTCCTGACAAAGAGTCCCTCTCCAGCTCTCCTGTTGGCTCCCTTCAGATACTGGAAGGCCACAATAATAATAATAATAAAATAAATTCCAGGGAGCTCCCTGGTTAACAGGATACTTCATCTACTCCCTGGTTGTAGGGGATGGCTGGCTGCCTGTCGAGGTGATTAGAATCCCCCTGCATGGGCAGAGACCTGCTTCTCAGCCCCTGCAGTGCCTCAGGAGAGCTGCACAAGCAGCAGTCCGGCCTCATCCTCTGCCGCTCCTTGTGCGGGTCTGTCTCTGAACCCTTGCAGATTTCTCTTTAAAGCTGTCAAAAGTTTAAGGATTTTGGATTTCTCTCATCTGCTCTGGAATTTTGCCTTTAATTACTTAGAACAAAGACTTTTCCCGCTCTAAACACCTTTTGCCTCAAGTGTTGACTATCTGTGTCTTTGCATAAGCATTTACTTTAAAGATTTTTAAAGGCATTTCCCTTGTGCGCTCCAGATGACTTGCTAGTGACAACATTCATGCGTCTAGTTTTCTCTCGTTAAGCCTGTGGATTTCCAAAATATTTCTGGAATATGACCTTACAGTTCTCTCTCTTTTTTTTTTTTTTTTCCCAACTTTTCCTTGCACTTTTCAACCCAAATACAAGAAAGATTACTAAATAGCTGTTTCCATGTCTGACTTCTTGGGGTTTTTTTTGGGCGGGAGGGGAATGGAAGGCATAAATGTAGAGCTCATTAAAATAGTGATGGCAACAGTCAGAAATTCAACAGGCAGGTACAGTACTGCCCACTTGCCGTAATCCTTTACATTTTAGCTTTTGCCCAGCCTTCCTGGGGCGCATCTGCACTGTGAATTAGAAAACCAGAGCTGGCCAGGCTTCCTCGCACAGCAGTCCAGCCACACCAGCCCATGAGCGGGCAAGAAAAAAAGAAATTTTCCTAGTTTCCTGTACCTGGTTACGGCAGCCACATCGGGTGAAGGAGAACCTGCTCGGTGCAGGGCGCAGCCTGCCTGGTGCCCAGTTAGTATCTCCTGCTGTTTTCTTAAATCCCTTTTGTCCCAGCTGCCCCCCCTACGCTGATGACCAAGGAGGTCAGAACTGGCATGAGTTACATGGGGAAGTGTGAGAAGAAGCTGTACCACTGTGTAAGTGAAAGTAGGACAAGGACTAATTTTCGCACTTTTTTGTACTTCCCAGGGCATTGCTTTTCTTGTGATTCCGCCCTCTGCTAGCGGGTGAATTGCATCGGTGTCATCCTAGTCTGACCCTCCCTCTCCAAGGGGCTGGTGTCCTGCTGCTGACTTCTGAACCAGGAGAGATCCAGAGCCAGTGTGTGGCTGGGGAAGGGGAGGTTTTAGGAAACAAATCATACTTTGTTAAGTGGTTAGAAGACGTACTGGCTTAAATAAGCACCCACCTCCTATTTACACTTGAAAGTTTTGTCATGCTGGTGTAGTCATGCCAGTAAACTCCTCCTACATAATTAGAGTGCTTTTTGCCTCTAATCTGGATTCCAGTTTGGCAAGCAATGCAAGCCACAACTTCAAAACCACTTTCCCCCTCTGCCCCGGTATAATTGTGTCTACACTAAGGCTTTTGTTGAAATAGTTATGTCGTAAAAATCGCCCTACACAACTCAAAGCCTTCAAGTGCAAACTGAAATCTTAAATCCAGCCAGATGTTACTGTGTTTCAATATAGTTCTGGAAAATCAAGGTAGATTTGTGAGAGTGAGCTGACCACAACTGAATAGTCAGCAGAGACAAAGTTAAATCCCATTCAGCATCACATTAGCTAACTGTGCATTCGTTGTGGTATAATCTAATTTGATTTTTGCATGGCTGCGGTTGAAGAAGGACTATTCAATTGGCATTAAACTATATCATAGATTAATATGGTCAGGGTGAAATTTACTTTATTTCAGCTTATTTTTCACTAGCTTTCCCTACATATTTCTTCCAACATTGATTTGGTTTTCATCTCAGTTAAGCGTATTAAGAATTATTTTTTCTGTTGGGATTCCATTTTTTGATACCATGAGCTGTAAATATACCTAAGATAGCAATGGGAAAAAGACCGTCTGTCACTTTGATGGATACTCCACTGGATCTTTAAATATAGATGCCCTAACATTTTTTGAATCATTTAAATTAAAATATTTGCAAGCATTAACATAGATTATCAATACAAATGACATTAATAAATCTTCTTAGCTGAGTATCACTTTCTAAAGGGTGTTATTAGCCACACATAGATTAGTTTTCCCCAGCAGACCCTAATTCAGTCTTGCGTTTCTAATAGTCTACCGCATTTTACTTATTTTTCTTTCACATGAGTGTTGCTAGGTTTCCTCAAAAATGCAAATGCTGCCCTTCAGAAAACAAAGACACAAGTTTTTAAAATCGGCAAGGCTAGGACTCAAAGAAGTCACAGAAAGTTACTTGTTAGATCATGCAGAAAAACAATACTGTCTTACACATACAGTGTGCGTTTCACCTGCTGCGAATCAAAATTCCATGCTCTAGTGAAGGACTGGGACCAGATTTGCCCCGGAATCAGTCACAGTTTGTTACTGAATTCAGGGGAAGTAGCTTTAGGCCTCTACTAAACGCAGGAGAAACCTCATTTCTCTCTGAGTTGCAAGTAATTCTGCAGTGTGATGTGGACCTGTTTGATCAGCTCCGCTTATTTTATGGATTTTGAGGAGGTCTGTCCTTATGCTTTTAGTACTTGTGAGGAGTGTGATGCTGAACACTTTGTTAGCAACACCCAAAGCAGTAAATGCAGAAAACTGCATCCTGGTGATACCACTGGCAAATGTGACTAGGCAACGTAATTACCCTAACTGGAACTGAATCAGGGCATTGCATCTTTATTACAGAAAATAGCAGGGCATTCCTACTTGTCACCTCATCGCAGGCAGGTTGCTATTGCTTGTTAGGTATTTGTACAGTGCCTGGCAAAGAGAGTCTGTTATGCTGCTGTGGCCTCTGTAGGACTTTAGATGACAGTAATCCTCTGAGACATCACCGCCGCCACCACTGAAAGCTACAAAAAGGAGAAACTTAGAGGCAAAACCATGGACCCAATGTGCAGTGGAGCCTTGGAATGTGCTTTCGATCATGGGATACACAGCAGATGCAGCGGCTGAGGTTTTCAGAGAACCAGAAAATGTCAGACACTTGATATATTTCAGTATTGTTTTTTGACTGCAAGAATAGTAAAGGACTAGTCCTGCTATTCCACTTCAGGCCACAGAGCCTCATATTAAAATAATGAAATTCTTGCTTCACTACTCAAGCAAACAGACCCAAGAGTGTTTTTCTAAAAACAAACAAAAGCCATGCAAATGCAATTTTAATGCTGGCACTCAGCCTATGTGTGTGCTGCACCCATTGCTTTTGCGGCAGGCTGAAATCAAAATGTATGTATAGGCCTACATGGCTGTCTGAGGTCAATCCTGCCACGCTGACAGGGATTTCTCTCATCATCTATTTACCATCCATCAGTGTCATCACATCACCACAGGAGAATATAATCTCCTCTTTGCTGTAAGTGTTTGTTGTTATCTTCTGCAGCACCGACTGATTTCCCAGTAGAGATAATAGTAAATAATAGCCATGGCAGTGATATAACGCACCTGCAATTTTCCAGGAGAGGACGTAAAGAATAATGTCAGTGAAAAGCAGAAACTTTCTTCTTCAAAGAATACAGTGAAATTTTGGCAAATAGCCTTAAAAAGTGTAATTTAGGTGAGGAAGCAGGCACCAGGCAATTCAAAGGATTCATTACTGGTTACCTATCTTCTACCACCAGGTTACTGCGTGACCAGGTTAGTAGTGACTGAAAGTTGTTACTGCCTGGCAGCCAAGGTCAGGAGAGGTGGTGGTGCTTCCCACTCAGGTTGTTCATGAGCTGCTGACCACAATACAAAGACCCAGGACTGAGCAACGTGTGCAGATTAATGATCTCTTCCAACTCTGATCTGGGAATAATCACTTTTGATCGGAGTGGAGAAGCAATTGCCCTGCATGGGAAGCTACCCTCACCGCTGCCCATCCTGTACCTGCTGTATGAAAAATGAGCCCAGGCTGACAATGTGGACTGGCTGCAGGTCTGAGTTTGGGTTATTGATTTCAGAGTGATTACCATCACTGACGCTGCAGAGGAGTCTGCCCAACAGAGTTTGTATACACTGATGTCAGCCTGAAGATTTTTATCAGCATTATACATATTTTTCAAATATGGCTACTGTAGATTAATTGTCCCATCCTTCATAGTTACAAAATATGCTTCTTAAATGAACTGCATTGGACTTTTTTCCACTCTCTTGCTATATCAGTTTTCAAACTTCCACATTGATTTTATAGCACACATGAGCAAAACATAGCTTTAGATTTTTTACAGTGCTCTACAGATTATTTTTTTTTCCTGCAAAAGTATTTTAAAGTTGGGTTTTTTTTCCCCCTCTTTTTAGTATGCATGAATTCATTTATCCAGTCTCAAATTCTGATATTTTTGTCTTTCTCAGTCTTTGGTACATATGAACAGGACATACCACAGTACTCACAGAATTCCCGTTTCACTGCAAACTTGTATCTTGCCCCTCTAAATCACATCACCTGTTCTCCTCCTAGTATAAGGTATGTTTCCCCAACAAATGATATACTGGCTATTAATGATATTAAACTCTAAGACAAACACCTAAGAGAAAGTATACCTGTTGTTATATATTGCAAGATGTGGACAGAACACCTTTTTTAACTGTCTCAAAGGAAGGAGGAGGGCTGCAGTCTTGTTGCGTAGTAACAGCCATTTCTGCTGCTCCACGGCACATGAACAGCAACAAACAGACTTTGTGATTAATTAAATTAACTAATTAAAACCTTCTCCAACCTGATTTGAGTATTAAGTTAGTCAAAGCAGTTGTTTACTTCCTGTATGACAAAGCAAGAGGGGTTATTATAATTGATTAGAAGTAACAGTGAATAATTTGGAGAGTATGGGATTTATGAATGTTCCTTGAATGTTTGAACAACAAATTAAAAAAGCCCAACAAACTCTACAGAGCTGAATAAAGCTCTGTGTTCCCCTGCCCTCAGTTTCTGGATGCAAGCCATAATGCCCTGGTGGTTCAGGTGAGAGGAAGGGACACGAAACCTGTGTGACCGGGGCTGCTGCCAAACTCCCTGCTTGGGGCACACCTCCGAAGCAGGCACCTGGCAGAGGCACGGGGGTGGTTTTGGTGCTCTGGGACACCTGAAGACAAGCTGGGAGAAAAGCCTGGGCAAAGAGGATTTGCATCTCCCTGTGGATAACGTGGGGTAACAACAACAGAGCCCTGATGTGTCCCACAGCTCAAGGCTGGCTTGTGGTCTGCCCTGTCATCGACCTGAACAGCACAAGTCAGCACCATGTCTGCTTTTTTGTATCCTTAATCAAGATGCTCCAGCATCCCTTTTCCATCTCTGCAACTGCCATGACTGTTTCATATTAATGTGGTGCTGCACATCTTCCCAAACCATGGAGTTTCCCGTAAAACCCCAAAGCATCTCATACTAGCCTCAGTGGTGAGCAGTTTCCCCTCATTTCTTTGGGGAAGTGGTACAGAGACCTATTGATCTACTGCCTTCAATGTCAAATAATCTGACTGATGACACTTAACTTCCCAAAAGCTTTTCTGTTGCTAACTACTCTACTTTTTCAGCAGCTTAGCCTGGACCCTTGAAAGGGGATTTACTCAAGGAAAGTGCAGCTTTTCCAAATAGTGTTTTCTCTTGCAACCACCCATCTTGTTGACGAGAGATTCCATGCTCATTAGCGACTCCGGCTTCACAGCGGAACAAATATATACTTTGCCTACTTTAAGAAGGTTTGATGCTTTTGACTGGAACTGCGAATAGAATCACAGAATGGTTAGAGTTGGAAGGGACCTTAAAGATCATGGAGTTCCAACCCCTCTGCCCTGGGCAGGGACACCTCCCACTAGAGCAGGTTGCTCAAAGCCCCATCCAGCCTGGCCTTGAATAAAATTGGCTGAACCAACTTTGGCTTCAAGGAAGAAAGATCACCCAACTAAGTTTGATGATCATAATGGAGGGGGTGAAAGTAAATTTTGCCTGGGTTGAATTTCAGCTTGGAAGAATGGTAAATTAAAAACATGCATAGGCTTGAAGAATAATTCCATAAATGAAGAAAAGTTACTTTATCAGATAAGCATTCACATTAATTTTTTGTCCAGTCTCATTCAAAAGAAGTTAATTTCTTTGGTGCCAACAGATTGTGTTAAAATTAACTTTGAACCTCTGGAGAAAATTGTTGTGTTTGGCTGTCTCTGTTTCTGAGGTATGATTGAATCTGCAATGAGAAGAGGAGGACAAAAGAGGTAATTTGCAAGACAACAGCACACAAGTGAAGAGCCTACAATCCTGTGAGGACTGGTAGAGGGGCAGGTCCCAGGAGAAGCAAAGGCATCTCCAGTTGCACGTCAGAGGAGGTCTGAGGTGGAGGAAGAGCAGATCTTTCTTTCAAGGTTCAGTATGAGCAGAAAAGTCTTACAGCCAGCTGGCCGAATGCTTGGTGCAGGGAGCTTTTCTTCCAGAGAAAAAGAATCCTTAAAGAATCCGTGAAATCCATAAAGAATACATGAAAAAATAACAGGAATAGTGGGCAACATACATGGGGATTTAAAGAAGGAGAGCTGTGATATAATTCCGATTAGGCTGTCATTTTAGTCTCTTTTTCTCTCTGCTCTTTTCCTGGAGTTCTCCACTGTTTTTCCTCCTATCTCTAGTTCCAAAGAATAGCTAATACTCTATCCTTGCCAGAACTAGCATGCCAGCGCAGCTTTTTAGCCCTTTAGAAAGCTGTGTTCTGCTAAGCGCAGTTTTTCACTGTTGCTGTGTGGCCAGATACACGGAACAATAAAGTGCTTGCTCCTAGAGAGAACAGCGATCACAGAAATGCAGTGAATTCTTTACTTGCTCTAGAGGCTGTCTCTAAATAAATCTGATGTTACTGACTGTTACTATTGTGTAATAATACATGGATTCTGTATGGCGTCCTGTTTCTGTTTATTTTTTGAATAGCGATCACTGTATTACTATCACTATTAATTCAGGCAAAGAAAACTTGTGGTTCATAGTCCCTTGCCCACAATTCCTCACCCTCAGTACACTGAAAGCATTAGGTGAGTTTAAATTTATGGCTCATCGAAATCCATTCAGCTTTCAGTGAGGAAAAAGATTTTCTCTCCTTATTAAACCTAATAAGTAACCATAAACAAGCAACAAGGAGGAAGAACAACTCAGAGCAAGTTTATCTGCAGCAAGCACTCAAAGATTGTTAAAAAGATTGCCAGGATTATTCGCCTGAAGATAAAGTTGGCATAAAGAAATAATATGCATTTCAATGTGGTAGACAGTGAGGTTAAAAAAATTAACCAAAGAACATTACTCATCTACACATAGTGATGGTGGGCTAGTCTAGCCTTGAATCCATAAGTCCAAAAAAGATTTGAGGTTGAAGTAGATAAGCAGTCCCTTATCTGGTGCTTTGGACAAAGAGATTTAATCAACAATTAAATTAGAAAGATCCCAAATTAGTGGGGCTTTTTCCTCTTNTGCCAAGGAAACCTTGCCAGTGGGGGTTAGGGAAGGCTACAGCTCAATAGCTCTCAAGCTAGGATTAAAATAAATATATAGGGACTTTGATATCCCCTTCTTACTTTCCTTCCTTATCTTATTGGCTTTGGTGTCAAAGACTGTCTCCTCATAAAGCTTGTTATCTCTGACTTCAGAATAACTGCATCCATCCCCCATGAACCCCAAAGGAACAGCATCCATTCCCTCCCCAGTGACACTCTTAAAGTAGGATCCTCTATGACATTGCCAGAAAAACAAAACCACGCAACTGCAAATACCCTAAATACAAATAACCGCAAATACAGCAAGTGGGTTGTGTGAGCAGGGGAAACACACGTCAGTGACAAACAATTCTCCTGCCTGTAACAATTCCTCCTAACCACATCTGCACATCTGTCGTGCTATCTCTCTATATATATTTGCCAGCAGCTTTATAAATATCTGGGCCACTAAGCAGATTTTCTCTTCAAAACCTGTGGCCCAAATTCTTAAAAACACATTATGGTCCACAAAAAGAGAGGAGTGGGTGTGTGCACACGTGGGTTTTGTGTTTGCTTAAAAAAGCAGAGCTGAACAGCTAAATTATGACACCTTTGCATAAGAATCAGTGGAAATTTGCATGAATAAGCACAAAAGAATCAACAGATTTATTGGTTTTTTGACCAGCAGCTGCCCTGCATTCAACACACCTTATGTTAGTTAATTTTGGCAAAAGTATAAATAGTACGAGTTAGGGGGTCATGCCTAAAAGCCAGCAACTGTGTCTCTTGCCTCCTGTTACTGGAGCTTTTAAAGTGTTCAGCCATACAGAGGAGAAAAAAAAACAGTGAAGAGATTCTAAACCTTAGTCTTACACCAGCCATCGGTTTTCTGAAGAGCATCTTTCACTTTAGAATGCAGTCCAGATCGGTAAGAGATGCACAGCCAGGAAACACATGCAGGAGCATTTAATGAAACTAATAGTTGGGGGTTTTAGAAAAGACAAATTGCTTATTTCGCTGTGATCGAGAACATCCTATGAACATTGGAGTGGAAGGATTTCTTACACTGACAGCAGTGGCTGTGACCTTCCTCACTTGGTTCTGCTCCCTGGCCTTAGCCAGCAACATCTAGCATCACCTTGGGCAGACTAATTACCTCCTAGTCACCTTGAGGAAAATCAGGTGAACGGTTTTCCAAGGCTCTCTCTGAGAATACTCCACGATGAGAAGCAATTAAATCAGGATTAACAGTGTTTCTAAAAATACACAGTTGGTCAGACGGAGGTTGGTTGGCCCCATGAAGCAATTGCAGGTTACATTATACAACATCAGCAGAAGTTCAGTTCAGATGATCATAACAGTCCCTGCTGGATTTACTATCCATGAATTAACTCATAAGAGGGGAAAAATGCAGTGGGACAGCTTCTGTGATTACTGGCTCCAGCTCTTGCCTCCTCTTTTGAAAACATTTTGTGGAGCAGCTCCTGAGCCATAGAGGTTTAGAGCCCGTACTGCATCCCTGGTGGAGTACACCACTGAAATATTGCTGCTTGTGCAGCAACAAGAGGGGCTGCATAATTTTGTAATTCAAGAATATCTGCATTTCGGGCATGAGTGAAGGATAAACAAACCTCCAAGGTGGAAGCTAAAAATCAAGGGGATGAGAACAGATATTTCCTCTCACTATTACAATAGTTACGTCAGTAGTGGACATTTGGGATTTCTTGTGCTAACTTTTTGGTTTTCTCCTCTTTTGCTTTGAAGCCTCAAACATAGATCACTATTCAAGTCCAGATTAAAACTGTAAGAGACTAATGGTTCAAGGCAAATCCTACTCTTTAAAATATGACACATGAGGAGAGATCTTTGACCTTGTCAAAGGAAGTTTTTCCAGTGTGAGCTTTTCGGCTCAACTATGTATCAGAACTAGATCACCCAGCATTGACTTAAGGCAGTGGTGTAGCTTCCATGTGACTTCAGTGACTAAATCAATCAGCACGGCTCTTATTCCACCCAACCACCACAATGAGCAAACTGATTGCTTTCAGAAATTTGCTGTATGCCTGTAATTTATTATACTGTCATCTCAGGAAGAAGCATTGTTGAAGAAGAATGACATAGTCCTTCCTTTATAATTTATTGTCCCAATAAAATTAATCACCCAACCTCCAGCTCCTAGAAAACTCTACAGAGGAAATAAAATTCTAAAGATGATCCATTCTTATCAGTGACAAATGGAGTAAGAAGTGAATCATCGTAGAGGCCTCAATGCAAAATACAAATGACCTTGGAGTGGCAATCAAAATTTAAAGATTCATGTTTCACCAAAGACATGAAGATGAGTAGTTGGAAAAGGTTGTATTGATTCAAAAGTGCCCCCATACTATTAAACATTTTTCTGTTTTAATGTAATTCGTAGTTGTTCCAGGATACAAGGAGTCTACCCAGGGCAGCTGTGATCTAAATAAGGGAGATGCACAAACATGTGCCAAGGACTGCTGTCATGTAAGCAGCAGTGCAGGAAATCCCATCCAGCATTGAGTTTGGCACCCATTAAAAAGCCAGCTTCCAAGGAAATGCATGATATCAAGCCATGATCTTGCATGAAATGGGAGGAGAACCCTCCAAAAATCAGGGCATGCAGTTGCTCTGTAAACTCGAGGCATCAACTCCACCACCATGGCCATTACAAGGAATCAGGCAAAAGTGCAAAAGATTATGAAGAATCTTAGGCTCATGGCTGGAGCCACGAATGAATGCCAGGGTGGTCTGTCCCAAACCCTCCCATCCACAAAGCTAGATGTAGAGGGGTAGGTTTGTCAGGACCTGGGGAGACCATACTCCCCTTCCCATGCTGTTAACACCCCTTGGTGCAGCACACACACTGTGTGACTCAACGGGGAAGGGGAGGTGGCAGCACCACTGAGCAGCTTCTCCCATCGCTCCACCAGGCAACGGCGTGCTTTGCAAACACTGATGTGCAAAACCCCATAACTCCTTCTCATATAGATTTTACTGTTTTTTTCAAGACATGGAGACTCAACAGCCTGATAATTTTCCAGTGCCTCACAGTAAGTGTAAAAGAGTTTTGAAAAAAAAATAATAAAATTATAAATAGTCAATGCCAGAAATTTGAAATCCCACTAGCTATTAGATCCAAGTCCACACCAGTGCTATAAGGTAAAGCCCAAGGCTATTCAGCTGAGTGAATAGGGAACAGAATTTCCAGGAGTCTTTAGAAGATATGCAGAAACCAACAGCACCATCCTAACTGCCACTAACTCACTGTAGTTAAATAACTTAAACTATCCATTCTCCCTTATTCCTGCCCATAAAGTGAAGAAAATTCTAATGACTGCTCTTATTAAAGAAATACTGGAAGATTTAATGAGCTAATATTTTTCCAGCACTGGAAATATGTAAAGTACTCCGCAAGTGCTGAATAATAGCAAGAGTGCCAGCACTTATAGTTAAGAAGGAGATAGGAAAAACTTTTTTCATCAGAGATGGAACCAAAATTGAAATAGGTTCAATCTTTCCAAGCCAGTTGTGGCATCATGATTTCACGTTCCAGTGCTTGCTTAAAAACCCAAATGTTACAGAATCATACAAGCTATTTGCTGCTTTTCACGATCAAGAGAGCAACTCCCTTATCTCTACATAACACATCTCACTGTTGCTCCTTCTGGTTCTTCACATACAACTTGCCATTATGTATTTTAAAATCTCTATGCCAGAGACAATAAATTAGTTCAAATTTCTTACCAAGGAGAGATTTACAGACTTGGCTGATAAATGTTGTACTTCAGCCTAGGCTGGTTTCCATGGCAGATTAACAGATGAAAACTACCAAAAATGATTATGAAATACAAGGTAAGAAACTCAGGTAGTATAATAGTAACTTCAGTTGACCTAGGGTGAGTTATACTTTGAGGGTCTGGCCATGAACTAAGAGGAAGCTTGCCAACAGAGCTTTTCCTCAGCAACTGTCCATTTTACAGAAGATACTGCAATCCCAAGTAATTTCCTCTATTAAACCCCCCTTTCAGCTCAAGATTTCCTTCCTTTGACAGGATCAGAGGGAAAACATGCACAACAACATCAGACCCATCTGTAAAAGTAATTTAACTACCCAGATCCATGATTGGTATTTCAGTTTGTGCACTGTGCTTATCAAAGGAGCTTGAGACCCGGCTACAATTCATAAGGAAATACATTTTTCAAAGCCATCTGAGCTGACAGGTTTACCAAAGAACACTATCTGACTCACTGAAATCAAGATTCTCTTCAGCAACAAAAAACATGAGAAAAATAGGCTTTGCATCTTGCCCAGGACATCAATGAGCTTTGCTCAAAGACGAGACACGCGCTGGTCACCAGCAGTCTAAAATCACAGCACAGCAGTTAACTGCATCCTTGTGCATATCTTAAATGTGTTCATAACTTTGCTCATTTCATCGACTCCATTAAGATCAGACTATCCACCTCAGTAAACACACGCATTTGGTTAAACAAGCTTTTATGATAAGATTATACCCCGCAGTGGAGTTTCAAAGCAGCACTGCTCCCAAAACCTGTAGCTCTGTGCCATCAACTGCTATATATCTATTCACCCGTTTCACCGGACAGCCTTTGCTCGTGGTGTCTGTACCTGTACTCTGGTTTGAATTAAGATTGTGCATCATTAATATCTCTATGGCTGAAATCCCTTGTGTGTCTGCAGTAATTTTAAAAAATATAATTATTTGGAGAAAAGTGCAATTGATATTCCCTACACACACATCTGATGATTTTACCTGCTACACCTTCAAACACAGCGTTTGCCCACCCCAACACAAGTCCCCTTTTACCTTTCCTATGTTCTTATGTTTTCGCCCTGGCCTGGCCTCCTCTCCCTGAGCCCTTCACCTCCTGCCTGCCCACCTCCTCGAACCCCAACACCCCTGCACACACAGACGTTGCCTTTCTTCTTGGCACCCCATCATAACACACGGGCCACCAATGCAGTGGTAAGTGATGGCAACTGTCATGGGAAGGCGCCTGAGACGGAGGCAGAAATAAATGGTAGTTCTCCTCTGCTGCCAGAGTGTGGCCTGCGTTTATGGTTTAGGTCATGGTCCCTAAGGAATCCAGAAGACTATTTTTATTTTTATTATTATTCACTTCATTGTAGCATTTAATTTCATGAGGTTCATAGCTTTCATTGAAAAAGGTAGTGCTAAGCACAGATGAGAAAAATACATAGTATATACAGAAAATCTATCACCATCATTTCCAGGTACCATATTTTTCTGATTATAAAACAACTCCACTGTATGACCATCTGTGCAGGGTGCCATTACATCAGCCCGACATAGTAACATCCAGGAACTGATCTGCTCCCATCCCACCTGCCACCAGCTGGATGAGTCATTTACTTAAAAGCAACTTTGGAATACAAGTATTTTGACCTCAAGTGCTTTGAACCATCTCCAGGCAACCTCCTCGCAGGATCAGGTGAGTATAGCCCCTTTTCCACCATGACAGAGGAATAATGTTATTTGATCTCAGTCTTTTTATTTTTTTCTAATGCTTTTGTCTCTTTTGCCTACTCCTCCTGTTACCTGGTGTGCAATATGCTCCTTAAGAGATGCAGGGTGCATTATCTCAGGGAAATAGCAATTAATTATTAAACCTGTCTCTGTAACAGCCTTCCAGGTGTTGAGACAATCTGTAAGCTAAGCACCGATGTTTATCTCTGTAGCACGGCTCTACTACATGAAACACAGCAGCCAAACCGCTGCACAAGCCTTTTTATGCTTTTATTTTTTGGAGTAGCATTGCAGTGGAAAAATGCCTTTTTTGCAGAAAAAAAATAATAAAAATAATTGGTCAGTGGTTAAATCCTCCCTTTTGCCTGCTTCTGGGCAGGTATGTGTCACCATGCAAAACCTCAAACTGGTTGTAGCGCTGCACTTACTTACCTTTGGTGTGTAAGCAGTCAGGAGCTGGAAAACTTGAGCCAGGTTTGGCTCCATTACTTACTATTTGCAGGCAGGTTGGCTTCTTACAGGGTTACACATGCCTACATGTCATCTGGCTACTTTTAAGGTTGTCCCTGGAAGGGGAACGGGGTGGGCAAGGGTTGAGGATCTGCTACTGGCAGAAAAAAAAAGGCAAAACAGTGAGGTAAGATTTTGTGCCCTGCAGTTGCCAGATGAACCCTCGGTGATTCAATCTCCCCTGATTCACAGGACAGGAGAGCAGGCAGCCTGAGAGGATGGCTAAAATCCAACTGCACCCAGTGATACAGCAGCAGAGTTGCCTTTCATTTCTAGGAATGATTGAGAAAGCCCAAATGTCCTTCTGGGCCCTATCGTGCCACCATTTGAAATGAAACAGAATCAAAATCAGTGTATTCAGACCAAACAACACTTTTACAAGGCTGTGGCAGAGAAAGCGATGGAAAAGTGCCAAAGCCAGCAGGATAACAGAAAGGTTCTGCCTTTAAATTAGCTTTGCAAATGGGAAATGTTCATTAGTACATTCTGCCTTTGTTGCCCTCTCTGTCATCCCCTCCACCTCAGGGATGTGAAGCTGTTGTCCCAATCACAGTCTAACAACATTAAAAAAGGCAAGTAATCCAACAAGCAGCAGAAGAGTCCAGGTTTCTTATGGGTTTATGCCTCGTGGTCATTTGCAGGTACAGGCTGAGGTGCTTTCTTTGACACTTATTAGTGTATCTCCCTTATGAATTGTTCGGTATCTACTAAGATGCAAATTTATCTGCTACCATCTTTCTGGCATGTTACTTCAGGGTTCTTCTTTGCTCCAGCTAGCTGCCTACTTGCACAAAACTTGTAGGAATCCAATTAGCTTTGAGCCTGCTCTCCATCAGGCAAATTTAATCAACCCATGTATTCAACAGTTATCCGAGGACATACAGAGCTTGATCACATAAGCCTCATTTCCTGAGGAAACCAGACTTGCAATTCCTATTTCTAAGAGCTAATTACCTGCAATGAATGCACAAAATAAAAACGAAGATAGGAAGAGAAGATGGCAGAAAGGCTGAAGAAAGGCAACAAGAAACCAAATATACTATTGTTCAAGAAAATAAGTATTAGCCACAGCCCAATGCTGACAGCTGGCATGAGCTTCACAACCTGGTCAGGCATTTAAAGGAAGGATGGGAATTCACAAGGGAGGAGAACAAGCTGGGGTTTTGTCCCAAATTTTCTCAGATGTGTAAGGCAGCATGAAAGGAAACGTCACCTGAGGGAAAGTTAGCTAGGAGGAGGCGGGTGAGTGAAAGTGGCTACGTCAAATAAACAGGAACCAGCTGCTTATCCCTGGATTCAGCTGCGTTGATCCAAGGAGACTGACCTGCCTCCAAGCCTTTACCCTGGGGCTTGTAGTTCATCCCTGCCCCAGCCCAAGAGCTCATCTTCCAGCAGAACAGCTCATGCAAACGCTCCTCCTGCTTCAGCCAAAGTGGAGTAAAGGAAAGCTTACCTTCTAAGTCCTGCTTGTTCTGACAGGAACAGGTGAAGAGGTGCTCCTGTGGCAGGTCAAAAGGGGCAGTAATTTTTTGCTGCCATAGCTATTTACAAAGGGCTGCCTTTCCATGTCCTCCACAGGAGAGGTCTTGGAGAGGCACTGT
The DNA here is from genome assembly GCA_013400375.1 of Thinocorus orbignyianus. Lineage (NCBI taxonomy): Eukaryota > Metazoa > Chordata > Aves > Ciconiiformes > Thinocoridae > Thinocorus > Thinocorus orbignyianus. The sequence continues at coordinate 57,517 of VXBW01003602.1, read as the reverse complement.
GTTTCTGGGTGCCTTTTCTGTGAAATCACAACACTTGAATCGAGGGGTCAGCTGTATGCTGAGAGACAACATGCTTCTGTTGTTGCGTGTGTGATGGGAGACTCCTAGGCTCTCCCTTTCCCTCACAGATGGGTACTGGAGGCTTGAGAAAGAAAACTTGAGTTTACAGAAATATGCTTACTGTCTTAGAAATGTCTTCCTCTATTTTGGCTGTTAGAAGTCTAGTAAGAAGCAGCAGACTATGGGTGATGGGGGCCAAGTGGTAGCATATGTAGGCTGTGATGACAGAGGAAGGCAGGCGAGAGTATGAGGGAATACCAGGTTCTGTGCAGGTAGGACTGCTCACCAGTTCCACTGTTTCGTATGTCCATAAGGCAATGCCAAGTTTTACATTTGGTTGGTTGGAGACAAGCCTGGAATAGACAGAGAATTATTAGCTGGACCTGTGACAAATCAGACATATGCTCAGCCTCTAGAAAACCTTCTGCTCCTCTTCCTCTACCTGCATCAAGAGCAGAACATGACAGACTTAGCAGCAATCTCCATTCTCTGGCTCTCTACTGCCAGAGCTACCTTGTTCTAGACGGTTTTTTCCACTGGCTAAGCCTCATAGTTTAAGGCCCATGAAGGCTTTAAAGCTACTTACAGATTGCAAAGTGACCTTTTTTAGGCTTCAGACTCTGAGACTGACTCATGTGAACTGAGAGACCCTGAACACAGAGAGCAAATTCTCTTTCATTTTTCTCCACTGTCACATATTCATTAGTTATAAATAATAAATGTCACATGGCTTGCAAAATATATATCCAATCTATTTAAGAATACTTAGGGCTTGTGATAAGCTTTTTATCTTAAAGTGTTTTTGGTCTCAACCAGTGTTTTCAGCCCTTGACTTCAGGAGTCTGGGAAGGAAGGAGAAAGGAGAAGGAGAGAGGGAAAGGGTAATTTACCCTATGTTATACTCTTAAAAGTGAACACAGGAGAGAGGTTAAGCCAAAGGCAGATCTTGGACGAGAACCCAGGAGAAATGAGGACAGACTCATGCACACAGCAGCTGTCGTGCTTGCAGTGCTTTGCAGAGAGGCTGTGCTTGCTGGCTGCCACTTACTAGACACAGGGCAGGAATATTCCTTGCAAGCTCCGTCCTGGCCCACAGCTCTGCTGCCAGCTGCTGAGAAGGGCAGGACAGAAGGCAGAGCAGGTCCCTGCTCTTCCCAGTTGAGCCCCACCACTGGCTGCCACCCAAGGCTGCAGGGCAAGAGGGGGATACACAGCTTGGGTCCATGTGAGCACAACACGATTGCACTCTCCTCACCAGTTTGCTAACTGTGCGTTTCCTATGCCTCGGCCAGCGCAGCTCAGGCTGAAAAATTGTCCTCACAATGTCTGTGTTTGCTTGCTTTTTTCGAGGGTGTTTGTTTAGTATCTCTCCACTAATAAGTCAGGCTTTTTCTATGATCCACAAGACATCAATATTGCATGTGCTCCGGGACTTGAAGCACGTATACTGAGCGCCATGTATTTCAAACAGCAAGTGTTTTGTTAGCAACAACAACTCAACAAGCCAGGGAAGCCTGAACTTCTAGAGTAAAACCGAGATCAAAGCACACAAAGGTTAATTGGCAAAATGCCACAGGAGCCATCCTGCAGTAGGAATTTATGACTTACAAGCCTATCAGTAAAAGACTGCTTTAATCACTAGATTTCGCTAAGCACATGCAAATTTTAATACAGTAAAGCACTATTTTTTTCCATCAAAAAAAATCTTTCCTTCTTAAACACAGAAACACGTAATCACATTCCTATAAAAGGCTCCCCCCACCTTCCCTCACGAAAAGCATTAATGTTACAAATAACACCACAGATATCTCTGAGAAATAGGTGCAGGAGGACAGAAGGGAAGAATTCACCTTTTCCCTCCCTCCCCCACCCCTGTTTTGTGCTTCTCGTAACTATTTGCCTAGAGCCACTTGTCCCATTTGTCTGTGCTGCCCTCTGGATTATTTCCTCCTTTTCCTGTAAGAAAACGGGCATCACCTTGTGCTGACCCATGGCTTGGGGACCCTGGAGTTGTCCTCTGGGCACAGAAATCCCTAGTAGCCCTGTGTACCTCACGTGCCCAGCACACTCTTTAGACAATACCTTTGCCAAAATAACGGCAGAAGGGGTATGTGTGATGTTGAGGAGCCCCCCCAACTGCATGACCCCAGTGCCAAGGACACACCACCCAGAGGGTCCCCTCTCAGCCAAGAGAAGCTGCTGCAGGAGCGAGGCAGCGAGCCTGGCTCACAGCCTGCTGAAAATGGTATGTTAAATATTCTATTGTGCACTTAAACAGTATTTATAGGCACCATCAATCAAGCAGGTCCTAAATGCATTAAAACGAGATTAGTTTAAAGACCAGTGTTCTTCCAGACTCCCCAGAACAGCTCAGAAAAATGACATCATTACAGCCCTCACCTAAATTTCTTGGATTCAAATAGGTCTCCGATGCCCAGCAGAGCTTGGTTTACACTCAGCCCCTGGTACCTATCACAGAGGTGGACACAGGCAACGGGAACCAAGCTGAGAGTGACTTTTTGTGTTAGAGTGAGAAGGCCTCGGGGTACCCTAACCTTCATACAACCACAATTCAACAGAGATACAGCAGTTCAGAACTGACATAGAATAAGCCAGAATCTGCCTCAGAACCTCCAGGACTGGTAAAAATCAAAACAGAGCACAGCCTCCTCTGCAAACCAAAGTGAACAACTGACCTCTTGCACTGCTTTTAAACTCTAACCTCCCTGTGTCTCTGACCATAATTGGGCACAGCTGGGCTCCCTCTGCTTGCCTCCCAGCCAGGAGGAAGTCTGAAGCACCAAAGAGAAAACATATGTGAACTACAGACCTCGCTAAATGAGCCGTAAACAGCATTTTTCATTCCTGATGTGGTGGCATTTTAGGCAGCATTAGAGTGTTTGCAGGGGTGCAGTCACTCAGGCGAGCGCTTGCTTTTTGGTCATCCGAACCATAGTTTGTGCAGCTGTAGCAGATGTGCCACAGCCTGGGACACAGGGAGAGCAGGAGGCAGCACTGGTGTACCAACAGTGGGATGGGCACAGTCCCTCAGCAGTCAGTGGATATAGATATTATTACCCTGGTTTGGACTCTTAAGTATAAAATGAGTTATTTTACCTCCTGAGTTTGGGTTTCCCTGCCTGCCCACGTTTTTATTTGTGTTTACCAATTCATCCATGATGCTTGCAAAATTAAGGTAGCATTTACAAGTCACTCTTGAGAGAAGCAGCATTTTACATTCTGAATTTTACTGGAGCAATGGTGCTGGAAGCAGAAATGAAGCATGTTAGTGTGACTCGCTGCAGGAATGCTGCTGCTTATTCCCTGCATAACTAACCTCCAAGGGCAGAGGAACATGAAGCACTATGTAGTCCACTCATTTGCTTATGCATGCAAAACCTCCACTGCAAATTTAAGCAATGGTACCTATCAGGCTGCCAGGTAAGCTGTGATGCAGTTTGCTTTTTCTTCATTACTGTAATTAGTTTCTATCCTTTGGCTCCACCCCGCACCTTTTTTTTTTTTTTTTTTTTGCTAACTGTTCTGCAGAAAGTCAAACCACAGGCTTTTCTTCTACAAACAAATCCAATTAGTTAAGATTGTGGACAGATTAAGATTTAAGACTCCATAGAGATGCCTGCATAGGTTAGTTAGTTCTTATTTAAAAAATGCACAAATGCAGGATGGCAGCACCTTTAGCCTGGGGACTGGTGAGTGGAGACTACCAGGTAATTAAAGGTGTCTCCTTCATTATCACCCTTGGAAAAAGGAGGGTCGGATAAGTCGGGATATGACCCATTACCAGCAAGGACAGGTATGTAGGTCACTGTGTCATATGGAAGGATGTAGAGCAGAACCTGAGCAGCAACCTGCACGCAGTGGCCCAGATCAAAGAAGAAACTGGGGACACCTTTAAAAAAGAGCCCTGGCCATGGATCAGGGAACAGCAAGAGGCCCCCAGTCCAAAGGAAAACACTGTGCCCAGCTTTCTTCTTCCTCTGGACAGACAGATGGTCATCTTGGCTGCTATCAGGAGGTGGCTGATGAAAAAACTTTCGATGAAGAATTCCTAGGGTTTTGCAGGGCCAAAAATAGGGAGGGCGAACAGGCACAGGGGGTGTGCAGGCAGCTGCGCGTACAGCATGAGAGGCTTCTGCTGGGTCTCACTCTTCCTTTTCATCCAGAAAAACAGAGTCAAAGGAAGCAGAAGGGAACAAACATTTATCTCCTACGGCATAAAACACAAACGAGGCAGACAGCAGGGCGGATGCAAAGGTTTCAGACATTCATTTCTGGGAACAGGTTAGGAGAGATCTGAATCCAGCTTCAGCAGCGTGAGTCATCAGCTCGTCTGCAGCTCGGGTTGAATAGCTGCTATAGGTCTTGGAAATAAAAACTGCCAGCCCATCAATGCCAATAAAGTAGGCATGCTAGACTTACAGTCATTGCATGAGATCATCCTGGAGCATCAGCTACCCAGCAGGAGTCAGTGAGGGTCAGAAACGCTGACAGGCGCTTCTCTGCTGTTTTCCAGTGATGACTGTGTAGATCCATGTGATTCCAGAGGGTACAACGGTTGTCACCTGACAGGTGGTTCCCTTGATTACACGGTGTCACAGGCCAATAACGTATGACTATTTCCCTGGACCATGACATTGTTATTTCAGGACACAGGATTTTAAATAACTGTTTATACAGTAGCAGCTCGCTGCAGTGGAGTCGTCGAGTGGTTCTGACATTACTTAGTACTGCAGAAAAACAGAACCAGAAAACACCTGAGCTCCCTCAACTATGGACTGGGTACCACAGGGTGCCACAAATGCCACAGAAGTGGCAAGGGCTCAGCACGGCAGTAGGAACTGCTTTGGGTGCCAGCGACTCACATTTTGGCAACCTTTGGCCTAAAAGGCTTGGATATTGGAGGAGAAACATAAGGCTGCAAAGATCTCTATTGCATCAGGTCTTCTGTCATCACCAGGGCAGTCTTACTGTACCCAGGACTTCTGCCGCTACCAGCTCTGAGCAAAATGGTACCAGTTTAGGAGTTATTTGCCACCCAGAAGGCTAATTAGAGGTTAAAACCTTTCTTGTGCAAATGGTGAGTTTGAAATGTGCCCTCATTTCACACTGGAATAAAATCTGGATTGTTGCAAAACCCTGAAAAAAGAGTTGTTTAGAAATGATCAAAATGCAGAAGGAATTTTTTTTTATCTGACTTTGAAGTTTTTGTGTTGTTATGAAAACAAACATTTCACATGGAAAAAGGAACTATTTTATTCCAAGAAGTCCCCAAAAATGAACGCCAGATGCTTCAGAAGCATCCAAAATTTGCAAAATATTAATTTCTGTGGAACTATATTTTTTTTACTGACCTGCAGTGGCTGTAATTTGACATTGTTTTTTTTTGTCCAATTCCAATCAGTATAGCAATATCCACTAAGGGTGTGCTGAAAAATTACTCACATTATATTAGCAATATACATTATTATTTATAATGACAAAAGAATGAGGTCACTAAATGTATTTTACTTCACCCCAAGAGCTAATATAGGAGAGCAGCAGAAGGCTGGTTGGCACCAGTTGAGTCTATGCTAGAAGAACTGCAGGGAGAGCTACACCATCAAATCTCTTCTAGTGAGCAGCAGACTGTAGAAAAATACCAGATTATGGACAGAGTGGTCATTTCGAGCCACACTGTATTTTAAAATGTCTGGGCAAGCGGCAGGCTGAGAGAGACCAGGAAAACAAAACCAGGGTTCCAATATTAGCAAGTCAAATTGTGAACTGACGTCAGGAATGCTGTGGTGACTATATCATGAATTTCACAATATTTGGTGCTGTTTTCTGTAGTCCTTGCTCCTGCAACTCTATAATCACAGGAAAATTGCTATTCTCATTTAAAAGTAACAAAAGGTATCCAGCCTTGAAAGTTAAAAAAACACTAACCAAGCACTCCAAATAAAAAAAAAAAGAAAAAAAAAAAAAAGAAAAAAAAAGGCACACCAAACTGATTCTTAAAACACCCCAAACTCTCAGGGTTTTCCAGCAGACAGCTCATGATGTGTGGTGGTCTGAGTTGAGCTGATAGCTGTTGGCTGCTCAGCTGGAGAAAATTTGGTTTTCTTGAGGGAGAGGCTTCTAGGCAGGAGTATCTGTTTTCAGAAGGTAAGAGTAAAATACAGTGCTGGTGAGGTTGGTAGGAAGGAATAGCTGTAGTTTTCATGTGGGTTTTTTGTGTGTGTGTGTCTGAGAGATGGAGCCGGGAGAAAGACTAAAAGTGGATCCCAGCCAAATCTTTAATGGCAATCTTTGCACTTGCTCCCTATCTCTTTGCTACTACTGAAATTTTCAAATCCCTGGGAAATGCACCACGATCTGGGCTGTATATACGCACATATGAGCTCGCTTTAAATGCCTGCAGGCCTTTAGCCACCTAAGGCCTTGTAAGAAGTAACAACCACGACCTACAAGAGTTAGGAAGTAAGGATGTAGCTGCCACAAATCCATCTCTAATCCTCCTTTAATTATACGAGGAAGCGGGGCCCTGATGCTGAGACAGCTCCACGCTGCCCCGGGCTCCAGCGAGCATGAAGGAAGCAGCAGCACCTGATGATGCAGGAGGGCACCGTATGCAGGGTGAAGTGAAGGCTATAATTAGGAAACCACTTTATTGTGAAGCAGGCAGTCTAATGAAAGCAGCTGGTGGGACCAGCTGACGGCATCGTTAGTAACTGCCATCTCCCCGGCTTTCTCCAGCATCTCTCTGAATGTTTAGAGCAAGGTAATCTGCCCACACCACAAAGACCCAAATCTTTCTTTAAATTGCTCTGCTGAGATCTGCTCAGACTCCTGTGTTATGATGGCCACTTTGCCTGGGGGGAAGAATTTCACCTCTGGGCACACCTATGGAAAGAGCCAAGAAAGGGTGGCTGCATCCTTCTCTCGCTTCACACACACTACCTCATGCATGAAGGACACAAAGGAAATGCGGAGAATACACCTAGGCAGCAGCAGATGCAGAGGAGCAGACCAGGCTAAATCCCAGCAGAAAGTCAGATAACAACAAATGCAAGGCACTTACACAGAGCTCTTCTTCACAGAGCCCAAAATGCTCTTACGCACTTCAGAGGATTCATCACTCCTGGCTCTTGTGAGAAGGGGTCGAAGTCCAGTCACCTGTTGTCCAGCCAAGAAGACTGGGGTAGAGGAAGAGAGCAAGGTGCTTGTTTGAGACCTGACACGTGAACAGGGAATGAGTCTGCTAATTTTCAGTGCCTAATTCTGAAAAATTTAGCTTATGTGCTTCAAAAAGACCTCTGGAGGTCCCTAATCCATCTGTTCCTCACGTCTGGTACCCAATAATTTTTTTTTCCCCCAGAGTATCTTGTGCAGTTTAGCCTGGAGAAGCTGATAACTTCTCTGTGTATGCTGAGCGGGCTAGCCCCTTGCTTTTCAGTCTAGCTGTAAATGCAAGTGGAAATACATATAGAAAGAAGCTTGCCCTTTTGTTGCCCTTGGCGCACCTGGTCTGATCCGACAGGATTTCAGACCTCCAAGGGTCTACATCCAGCAGCTTGTAAAAGCATTCTGAATTTACCACACTTTTGACCGGCAAAGAAAATAAATTTTCCTTGCCATAAATGCTGAAGTTGGTGCACTGAGAAATTCAAAGGGAAGCTGCAAAGAGAGAGAGAGGGAGAGAGAGAGAAACATTCCCCATGCGATGATTAAAGTGCCAGTTCATGAAAGCTGACGTCAGCTCATGCTTTCAGGGTGGCAGAGCACTTTGCATTTATCCTCTCCTTGTTTGTGCTCCATCTGGATGGGCTCCAGTGGGGAAAAAAAAGGGAAAAACATAGAAAAAAAAAAAGAGAGAGAGAGAAAAAGAGAGGCAAATGCCTTTCTAATACATCTCTGGATTCCTTCGGCTTCACACAGGGAACAGGCTCTGAAGCACCTAACTTTTGCTTGCCCAGTTCAATGAGATAAAAGAACCCGCAGGCAGCTTGTGCTGGCGGCCAAACTGAGCTATAAATAGATTGTCATAGCAAAGAGTCAGTTGGGGCAGCTCCAAGGAGGACTGAAGCAGAGCACACTGGTAAATAACATAATCTCAAGATTCGGTAATTTGCAGAGGAAACCCTGTTTCCCATCAAGTGGATTCATGTGCTTTCATATAAAGTCATAACAGCTCAAAAACCAAAAAAAAAAGCTGTGTGAGTACGCCACAGGTTTCTGCTAAAAATGGTCTGATTGGAAGATGGGAGGAAGATCAAGAGCAGTTCCCTGACTCAGTGGTATTTCTTGCGGGTTGGAGGATAAGCAGATCTCCTCTCCTTGGGATGGAGCAGCGCTGGGAGTGCCACGCATGCCCTCTTCCATAACACCTTGTCCGCTGCCAGCGGTGGCACCACCAATTAGGCCAATCAGAGCAGTTTGTTGAACGTGTGAACCATGAGCATTCTGGAGGAGATGCTGGCTGCTGGGACGCAGACATCTCTGGAAAAAAAAAAACCCAAAGTTTTTTTTTTTTTCTTCCTTAATTTTTTTTTCCTCCCCTCTCTTAATTCTGGGCTGCTGTTGGAGTCAGTGGGAAGGCTTACCCTATCTGTATGGTCACACACATGCTGCAATTGCTACAACAATTAAATTGCAGGGTTTCTTGCTGCAGATGGCTACTGATGAATTGGTTTTAGGGCTACACGCTGGTACTGTCAAGCAGTGTGGATGACGACTGTGCACAACAGTGTTTTTAACCTGTTTTGCTCTCACAGCTGGCATGGCTACTCAGTAGAAACAGCTTGCAATCAATACAGGAGGTAGCTCTGCAGCAAAGCTGCCGCTCAAGCACGGAAATGGTGAGGTGGGGGGGTCTGTCTCTTCTCCCAGGTAACAGGTGATAGGACAAGAGGAAACAGCT
>VXBW01003602.1:0-48499 GCA_013400375.1 Thinocorus orbignyianus | reverse complement strand
ATGGGAGATTAGGAACAATTTTTATATGGAAGGGGTTCTTAGGCATTGGAATGGGCTGCCCAGGGAGGTGGTTGAGTCACCATCCCTGGAGGTATTTAAATGACAGGTAGATGTGGTGCTGAGGAAATTGTTTAGTGGTAACTTGGCAGTGCTGGGTTAACAGTTGGACTTGACAGTCTTAGAGGTTTTCTCCAATGATTCTGTGAAATAACAACATTAAATTTACTGAAACTATTCAGAAGAAATAACTTTTCTTTCTCCCTGGACATGCTGATGGCTTAGACTTAGTTTCCATTTAAAAAATCAGCATGGCAATACAAAAAAAAAAATTAAAAGGTTCCAAATCAGTAATATTGCTCAACTATATGCTTTCAGCTGGAAAATAAGTCAAAAGACAAACGTTCTGAACTTCTGAATATCCTGAAACTAAATAGTCTTTGAAATCGCTAAATAGTTTTTGAAATAACGTTATGAAATGAAAAAAATTCACTTTAGGCCTACTTTCCCCCATCATTTCTCTTCTACCAAGTAAAAATTGAAAGACAAACAGACCAAGGACACAAGTTAGAAAAAAAATCCGATTCAGCAATGTAATTTCTTCTCAATAGGATTTTTCATTTTCTCTTCTGAAGGACATACCTTCACCGTGTAAACAGATCTCAGATCAGATCCCCAAGCATCCTGACTCTCCCTACTCTAAGCAGCGCGCAAGGATCCCTTCAGAGCTAGGCAAGGAGAAGGTGCAACCTGCAGCCTGGCATCTCGCAGGCTGGAGGTGGAACCTGGCCAACTAATTACTGGGTGTGGGTACTGCAAGTGGGAGCAAGATGGGAGAGCAGTGAATATTTCCCTCCTCTACATTCCCCACCCTGTGATAATTGCAGCCTGTGTGTCTGCCAGAGCGCTGCCGAGCGCCCAGTGCCCCTGTATGGACATGGAGCATCAGGACAGACCTGATCCTCACCTGCACACCCCGAGCTTGCTGCTCCCCACCACGCTCTCCCTGCTCCAGCATTTTGCTCTGTTTGCTTTCAAGCTAAGGGGGGAAATGGGCGTAAAACTGACCCAGCTGCCAGCCCTGGCGATTGAGTGATAAGTCCTGTAGTGGTTACACAACTGGGATGCGTCTCTGGAGCCAAGACTTCTGGGTTTAATTTCCTGGTCAGTCACCGACTCACCATGTAACCTGGGGCACATCGTTTCACCTCTTGGCGCATAAATTTCGTGATCTTTAGTTGGGGGTGGGAGGTAATAAGACTATCTCACAGGAATGTGAGGGCACACAAATTGCCCTCGTAAATATTTGTAAAATGCTTTAGACAATACTTCAACAAAGGCACTGAGTATTTCATTGTTGAATATGCAACAGCCAAGGGAATGTCCTAATTGCCGGGCTGGGGCTGGCTTATTTACTGAACTTGCACCAGAGATTTCTGGCAGTAGTACCAAAAGGATGTCTCAGGTAAGGGAAAGGGTGAAGAGGTTGTCTGACTAGTGCAGCAGCAGGAAAAGGTCAGCTCACGCCACAAAACAAGTACATGATAGATAAATGTTATGCCAAAGGCTGAGAGGCATTTGCGTCACTTTCAGCCCAGATGCACAAAAAGCTTATGTAGGTGACACTTAGAGTGATGGAAAACAGATGTCTAATCCTGTTAAGTATGGTCCACAAATTCAGCTCTGTTTTCCAACTTAAAATGCATTTAGATACCTGAAGTTCTGCTTTTGTACCTTCCCAGAGGTGTTATCTTCTTGCCTACACTGAGCATCTTGCTGTCTGCCCTCCACCCGAGGCTGTCTGGGCTTTACAGCCCAGGGGTGTCAGTGCCTCAGATCCCCAGAGGGTCCAAGAGAAATACTCAGGGATATTATGATTCACATAATCACTCAGTTTTGCCGTGGGACATGAAGGAGCTGCTGCAGTCCAGGCTCTAAAGGCTGTATTTGTAGGCAGGTGAGCTTTCTGAGAGTCCCAACATCTGCACTAAAGTAATACCAGATGGTTGCTGAGAGACCTAAGCAGAGGGCAAGTCTTAGAAACCCCAGAAGATGCACTCTTCATTTCTGTTGCCTATCCCAGCTGTGTCCTCTCTGCTTATTCCTAACTCCCATGTTTTACTTTGATCTGAAAGCTGATTCAGAGGATACCTGTGGGCAACCTGGCAAGTGCAGGTAAATCTCTGGTGGGTGGAGAGCTGCTGAACAGGCCAGCTCCTGTACCTTCAAAAGGAGCACTGAAGGCAAAATTGACTTGGTGCAAGAGCACACATAGCACTTTCTGCCTCATCCACCCACCGTGAAGCCATTGCACCAACTTTTCTGAAGTGCCCAAGGCTCAGTTTCCCAGCTGTTGTTAAACTCAACAGCAGCTCTGGCCACTGTTTTACTTTGGGGATTATCTCCTGTCACCACCTAAGCCCATTGTGGCCTTCAGGTGGTGCTTCCAGCCACTTTAGCAACACAAATGGTGCTAAAGGGTTTTTTTCATGGCTAGTTTTCAGCACTAAAAGGAATTTTTAAAAAATCCTTGATGGTTATGATACAGATGCTTTAAAGATATCAGGTCACTTTCCCTCTTCACAGCCATAGCTGTTTTACACCACTGAGAAAGCGATCTTAGAGGTTTGGAAGCAGCTGTTTTTTCCAGCTGAAATAACTCACTCTAGGGTCAATGGCAGAAATTCCTTACTGCCTCTCAATGAGCCATGGTCCTGCAACACCACTACTCCAAAAGGACTATTAAATCCTTCTTGTAAGGAAGCAGAAGGCCTGGAGAGTACAAGCACCCTATCACTGAAACACTTTCATGGATCCCACACTATGACAGAGGACATGAGGACATTTCCATACCTGACTTGTACAAATCCTGCTGAAGGATTGGGAATTAGGGAAAACCCACACAGTTCAGTGAATGAAGTTGTCTCAGTAAAAGACACATAACTCAATCTAGTTATGATTGCATTATGAGTGACAGTTACATAGGTCACGGAAATGGAAAGACATAAGGGAACATCTTCCAGCCTCTAGCCAGTGAGTAGTTCCAACTATCCCTTAAGTAAGCTCTCCTGTGTTTTGTTGGATTTTTTAAAACATTGCTCAAGCCATGGTCTCTCTGTCTTTTCCCTTGGGCAACCATTCTCTCTCATGATCAAAGCAGAACAATTTTTGCTTTGCACTAGGATGTTAATCAAAAGCAGCTGAAGCTAATAATTTTCCTCCTCCAGTCATGTGTGTGTTGATAGTGTTGGGTTTCAAAATGCCTTAGAGAAATGCACTGAACTCAGAAAGGAATTCAGTAGGTGAAAGATGGTGTAACATCTAGCGTCCACAAGACCTAAGTGGCAGCAAGGACAGTTGCTGACAGTTAAATGGAAGATACTCAGCATACGATAAGTTAAAACATGCCAGCCTCTTTCCCCTCTTCCACCATCCCCTTTTTTGGATACAGACTCCTGGTGCTAGAAACACTTCTCAGGTCCCTGCATGAGCAAGCAGTGTACGTAGGACAGAAACAGTTTTAACAGAATCGTTCTCAGGAGCATCCTGAGGTGCTGTGGAACAGACTGGAAGACAGTAAATCTTGTCTCCTGCATCGCAGGTTTGAGGCTGTGCTCACTTCCATTTACTGAGCTAAATAAATACCAGCAGTTGGGATATTGGGTAGATAGTTAATGACTCACAGTGAAGACAGAGAGGAAGAGCATCAGAGATGCCTGTGCTGCACTGAAAAAACATGCAGGTGTTACTGTTTTGTATTGTAAATGTACCCCAACTTGGGGCTGCACGTACTGCTCCCAGACACACATGTGGATAAGGCTTAGGTAAGTACAAGTTCTACTAATAATGGCCCAACTTTGATCTGCAGTCAGAGGGAGAGGTGAGTGGAGGTACTGCCCCTGAAACCTGACTATATGTCTTGCATTTTACCCACCCCTTTTTATCTTATCAAGAACAATGACATAAATGAACGCAGAGAAATGAATGCCTTCTGTATATACAATAAGTAGATTTAGGAACCACAGAACACTTTCTTCCCTGAATAATTTTAATTTTTTGCTTATTTGCATTTCTGGAGTGGAAATGTAGTACACCTCATCAAAAAACCCCCAACATCACAGCAGTGCAAACCACACATTGAGTTCAGCAAAATCAAAATTGAAGCATTTGACATAGGAAATAAAGATTCTGAAAAACAAGATCACAGGGAATCTGTGAAGTAGCTTCTGTGCCAGTAGATCGTATGAATTGCCCTGCAGGAATAAAACCAGGAATGCCTAGGTTCCCATTTCCTCTGAACTCCAGATCAGAATTTTGGAAAAAAAATCTTTGCAAGTTCTTCCTTGGATAGTAGCCATGAAGACTCCAGTCAGGGAGAGCTGAACATGCCACAGGTCCTGCAAGAAGGTTTCAGCCAGGCTAGATTGCCAATCAGGTACCTCATTTTTTGGTTAGACCTCCTACTGTATGCCAATGAAGAAATTCCTTCTTTACAGGAAGAATCGTTCTGGAACCAGAGCTGCTATACGGTGGTGAGCAGGAGGGTATGGGACTGTCCCCAGGCTATTTAGCCCTGGAGCAGAAGTGATGTGCATGGCCCAACTCTACATCCAGTCCCAGAGAGATGGAGCCTGGAGTCCAAGGCAGTGGAGAAGGCACAGTTATTCTAGCTGTGTTGCCTAGCACTGGAGCAGGGATGCCACACAGATGATCCGAGTTGTTCAGACGTTAGCTTAGAGATGTTTCCATGACATTGTATTTGCTTGTGTAGAATGACCTTAGCATCTTCAACTTAATGGTCCTGTTGGAATCTAACCTGTTAAATTGCAGCTTTTCTTTTTTATGTCACTTGCCTTGCTATTGGGGAATACCAGGTCACATCATGAACATGCAGGTAACATTTTATACACAGTCTTACAAGAAAAAAGGGCAGATGCACAATTAAGGTACCAAGATGTGTGAACAAGTTTTCTCACTTCATGCAAGCAATTGACATCTTGAGTAATTTTCACAAAATGGAGAACTGCATCCCAGAATGAAAAAGCTTTATCACTGAACTTCATCCTCTGCTTGACTGATCTGCAGAAGCTAACTCTACAGCACATTTCTTATAAAGATTATTGAGCCTAAAATCCCTGGCTAACCAAGAAGCTTCATTTATTTCCAACCATCTTTTTTTATTCTGCTGCTCCCTGCATCCCACCAGAGAACAGCTTCAGCAGAGACAGATGTTCCATTTGCTTTACAAATTTGTGGTTCTAATGTTCTTTTCTGTGTCAGTCACATGTTGGTGCTTCTTGGCTCTTCTTCCCGATACAAGCCAGACCATTAAAGAACCCACCAGGACTCCAGCTACTGCAGCCACAATGACAGCCCAGTAGGGGACTGAAGATTCATTTTTCTCCAAGTTGGGAAGGGAACTTCTGAATCCACTATTTCTCGGTGTGGAAAGAAAGCGTTTTTCCTACAAAGGGAGAATAAAGATTTTACTGACCACAGACCACTCAAGAAGCAGTGTTCAGTCCATAAGCCATCACTCCTTCCCAGAGTCAATCTTTAGACAGACTAGTAGCTGTTTCTGCCTTCTGTCTGTCTTAGCTCAATCTCTTTCTGGTCCTACTGCCTGAAAGTTCCTCAGAACATAAGACTGAGCCATCTCAAAATCAGGAGTCATGGCACCATTTCCTAATTTGTATGCTGCAGACAACCAAATAGAAATACGTAGACTTATTAAAACTGGCTTGAGTGAGAGGCTTTCTGCTGCAGTGAGGATAATTTTTTTTCTCTATTAAATTTTAAGTAGATTTTTCTGCTCATAACAAAACAGCAGTATATTTTAGCTATTTAAAGCCTTCACAAATATATTCTTTTAAAGAATAAGAAGAAAGAGAGAAATGAAAGTAGTTAATGGAGAGTATGGACATCTTGGCCTTTACTTACTGGGTTTGGACACTTCAGTTTTGATCTGTCATGAGTAAAGTTGTTGTAAGTCTGCTTTTCACCCATCGGCTCCAACTGAAGAAAAGAAAAGCAATAGTAAACATAATGATGATTTCTCTCCTCCTCAGACTCTCCTGACTTGGCTTGCAACTTTTTATCCAATTTTTTGGTGCTTGCAGCAATGAAGAAATGTAGAGGGTGCATCACAGGAGAGTTTCCAAACATTTTAAGACTCACGAACTGAAGGCATCGAGAATCTGGTGTACTGTCTGCAGAAAAACTCCCTTAAGAAGAAAGGAACAGGAGAAGCCTTTCCTCCTTTTGCACTGAGTGGAGGAGAAAATAACTCTGAATACCGCATACTTTAAATATTCTGCTAAAACAAAGTGCTTCACTGTACACCTGGTTCTCTCACTTACCCATCTCAAATGACATTATAAACCACACAGAAAAAAAACAACGCATGACAGATGTTAGTCATGTTACTTGGCACGTTACTGAAAGAAAGATGCTTAGGTGTCACAGTGATGGAAGTGACTTCAGAAATGATGTAGGGTTAGAGACAGGATGAGATGATGCCAACCTTTGCAATCTTCACTCAGACAAGCAATTCCCTGAGAGTTTTAGCTGAGGCTAGGTTCGTGAGATTGCAAGGAGTGAGGTAAATAGAGCCCTTTATATTATCAGTTGTCAGCCAAGTTGCAGTAGCAGACCACAGGCTCACCCCGAGTCCATTTCAAACTCGAAATAAAATATGTCCAGGCTAATGGCACAGCATTTGCGATTGGCTAGGAGCGCACATACCATCGGTTACCACAGTTAAGCTAACGAGTAGAGGCTTGCTCAGTCATGTTAACTGAAGTGTTTACTACTCTGTATGGACATGCCTGAAGTAATGACTTCAGGACTGGCCCCTAGAGAACTGCAGAGCTGTCATCCAGCACTTCTGGGAATACAGCACAGAGGAGTGCTGGTGCCTCTACTATGTGTGCACTTACTGTCCTCAAGTGATTAAAGTGACAGCTGTATGTTGGAGAGAAACAATACCACAAGCAGCCCAACATAATACAGAGAAATTCTATTCCTAAGATTCCCATATGGAAATACTGGGAATACTCTCTCTCCAGTGTGAAAGAAAAAAAAAAAGAAAAAAAAAGAGAATAAAAAGGAACTAGAGACTGAAAATGAAAAGAGATGAACTACAGAAAAATGTGATTAGGGAAGGGAAGAAGGCTAACAGGTGGAGAGAAGATGAGAAACAAAACAAAATGCCAAGTTTTGCTGACTATCATGGGGTCCTGCTGGACCTTTACAAGAGTCCTAATTATTTGGCCTTCCCACCAGCTAATGTTGTGAATGCTGAATTTGGTAGTTTTATTGCATCTTAAAGACAACAGCTGAAATTCTGATGTGGTTATTTGTAAGATGCGTGGCTCATATCCTCTAGCATTCTGTCTGCTCCACAACTGGTTATTTGTAGATAACTGTAATACTTTCCTTGCCAGGGCACTTGGTAAGGAGTCTGGCAGGGCACCCAGACAAAGGATGATAAGGTGCAAAATTCTGTAGCTAGCCATGTTTCTTTATCTCTATGTGATCTGTTCCTCAGTAGCATTAGCTCCTGAGCTTTGACGATGACAGTATCCTCATGTCTGTGAGCATGCAGGGCAGCTTCTGGAAGAAACACACAGCTCCTCCATGGCATGTTGCAAACACACAGGCAGAACACAGGCTAAACACACTGTCCATATGCCCTTCTCTGGGGCCAAAGGATCAATGAGGTGGATTTCAGACCAGTGGGGGCCCTTCAAGACTGACTCTATGACTTCAGAGAGCAAGAATACGCTTTGCTTTGCATGAAGCAAAAAGGGTAAAGAACACTATGGTGAGGGAGAGTCTTCTTACACCATCCCCATCCCTACACACTCCCGCAGTGACCAGGCACAGTCTGGCCCTTTCTGTGTACTGACAAGAATCCATGTAATTTGGCCACAAGCCTACAGCCTGCTGAGCTTTTCAGGGAACAGGGAAACAATACAGCCTTAGAGTAAGCTCGCGCAGCCTCACCATACATGGACTGCGAACGAAAAGCAGGAATGTGTTACAACAACTAGATTTAAATAGTAAACAGTAAAATCTTCAGCTGGCATACACCAGCAGATCTCTAAGGAAGGGAATAGTTGCACTTCACATCAGTAAGAATCTGATCCTCACCACCCTAGTAGAAGCTTTGTTTCAATATCATTACATGTGTGGGAAATGAGTGACAGTCTGGACAGAATCAAACTCCGGTGGCATAGAAAAAGGATTGATGGTGATTCAGGAATGAGTAATGGCCAATAGAAACACCACGTGGCAACTGAACTGTAGTTTAAGGCCACCATATGTCTGGGTACCATCTCTTTTTCTTCTTGAAACCTGCAGTCACACTCAATTTGAATGTTTTCTACATTTGCCTGGGTTTTCTGATCAAGCTACTACACAATGAAGCCTACCAGACTGCTGTCATCTGGAGTATCAGAGACGGAAGCCTGATGGAAAGCATGCAGGTTTGCTGTGCATGCAGAAGTCAATTAGTCAGAGCATGTGCATGCACTGTACGTCTACTGCTTTCTATAACCCTGGGCCTACAGCTCATATGCTATATTGGGCAACTGCACAAACTTCTGCCCTGCATTTCCCAGTCCTTATGATCAAGTTCATTCTGAGGTATCCTGTAAGTTTCTTTTCTTGCTCAAACTTTTAAGTAAAAGAAACTCCTCTCCGTTTATGCTGGTTTCTTAAAAACCGGGATGCAGGATTTCTGCTACCACAATGCGTTTGGGTATTGGTGTTTATGAGACAAGAGGAAATGCTGCTGTGGCATGAAAATGCTGTTGTCATCCTTCCACCATGGGAAATATCATGGTTCTGAAAGCAGCTGTGACCTTGGAGTCATCAAGTCCAGCATGTGCCTAAAGCACTCTTCCAGCACTATTCAAAAGCTACCACTTCCCTCAAAGTGACAGAAGGAATGTGACTGTAAGCAGAGTCATCATAGGTGTGATTTCAGCCTCCCAGTAGTTTCAGTGACTCTACTAGAACTGCTTCAGATTCTAGAGTGGGTGGTAAACTATTTCCACACTATTAATGGCAGCAAAGATTCAATCACATGTATGTTTTCCTAGAAAATGTAGCAGAATTCACTGAAGAAGGGAACGCTCATTCAACACACATTTTCAGGAAACCTACAGGAGTGAATGTTTAACTGGACTGATTTTTTATTTTAATGCAAGTTATTTGCCAAAGGAAAAGGGAATTCCTTACGACATTACGACTACTAGGATTTCTCATTTTGAATGAGCAAAGACACTGTTTTATGTAACACAATTGCTTTGGATTGTTTTCTAAGCAATGTGGACCGAGAAGGGTCTCAGATTGGAGCAGCTCCCCTTTTGTTAGAGTGTTGATTTTATTTCTGGCTTACTGTTTTGTTTCAGACACCTTTCTCATGGTCTTCTGTAAGGACTGCTACCATAAACACTACGGATCTAGGTCATAACCTCTTACCATATTATTCCAGAGAGCCATGGCCATCTCAGCGTAGCCTCTTGCACTGAAATGAAAGCAGTCCGCAGCAAAGAAACTCAGATCTGGCTGGCCGTTCTGTGATAAAAGCAAAAATTTATCTCTCAGCACATTTCAACCTTTGAGACCCGACACGTTATGTATAATAGCCCATTGTACTTGGCATACCCTCTTCACAATTTTGGTATCTTTCTACAGGCAATATTTTCATATTTTGACACAGCAGATAAACTTAAGTACTCATAACTGTAGACTGCAGGTCTAATGCAGCCTGCTCAGCTTCACACAATTTCCATAACAAACCTAAACTTATCATTAAACCCAACAGTTGCAGCTTTTACTTGGGTGCTGGCATTGACCCACACTCCTCTTTGTATGGAACTGATAGAAAACTGCTTATTCTTGTTTGTTAAACTTCCATAACTCAGACTTACAACCTTTCAGGTGTTGAAATTTGTGCTGAATTTCAGGTGACATTAAAAATTGTGGGCTTATCAAGCTGTGACAAATGTCTGCCTGAAGAAGAATTTGCCTTATCACTAACTGTATGGTGACCAACTCTTTGGACTTGAAGGCTTCCAGAACAAAATGGGGATGATATGACAAAAGTATCAGTATTATAGAAAACCGGGTGGTTTTGACCAGGATTCCCGCTAAATATTTGTATCTCTCACGACACAGAATACATAATGCCAAGGCTGGAGAAAAGAAGGAGCATCAGTGTTTGATTTCAAATGCTGTTTCCTGTCTCCAGGCTGGGATGAGCCAAGCACACAAGCACTGATCTCTGAGTCAAGGAAACCTGAACATATTCCATAACCTAGGTTGGGAGAGAATTGTGGTGAATGCCAACCAAGCCCCCAACAGGGGAAGCAACATGCAGTTTAAAGGAAGCCAGAGGGTGCTTAGGTTTAATGTGTGCACACTACAAGTGTTTCCTAAAGCAATTTTGAGTCTTTCCTGTCTTCTTCTGTGTCACTCTTTGCAGATTCCACCCTGTGTTGCTAGACCATGCAAAGAGAAGAACACACAGTCCTTGTGGCATGCATCTTACTGACTTGGGGAAAATCAAGATACTCATCCTTGCATAATGAGAAAGAAAAACAGGACTCACGCTATTGAGGGGCAACAAGGTGCTTCGGAAAAATGGCTGCATGACAACTGTGAAGTCCTCACGCCCCTCATACCGACCACTGTTGATCAGCTGTGAAGCTTCGGCCTGTATGGAGTTGCATGGTTGGGAACAGAAGAGTTACTTACAAGGTTCATCTAACATTTGACAGATATCAAAAACATGCATATTACACTTCATTCAGTGTAGGAAGTCATAAAGCATTAGCATAAATCCAGCTGAATAACTTAAAGTGGTCCAGAGAATGGCTAAGAAAATTATTTGGTTCATTAAGAGATTTTAATGAGAAAAATGCACAGAAGATAGTATAAATTGAAATGTAAAATTGCTTAATTGAAAAAAAAAAAAAAGTAGTTCATACTTCATGGAAATCAGGGCTGCGTAATTGCAATGCAATTCAAATTTACAGAGTATTAAAAAAAACATATACAGGCATAAGGCCAAAATTTTTAGAAGTGGCAAATGAGTCTAAAAGGCCTGCTTGAGACTGAAGTGTGCTTGATTTTTCAGAAAGGTGTGCTTGAAGTAAAATCAAACCTAAGCATTGAAAAATCACCTACCACTTTTGAAAACAATGGCAACAGACATTCATACAGATAAAAAAATATCTCATTATTACTTGCCATCTTATGGGTATAAATTCTAATGCTCCTGGTCATATCTCAAAACATTCCTCACCCTGCTTCCTTAGCTAAGGAAAACACTCCCTGGATAGGTTTATACAAGTATTCTCCAAGACGGATTTCTTAAGCTTTGTTAGATTCATCAGACAACACCCACTGCCAGAGACAGAATGGAGGACCGGTGAACATAACATGAACTGATACAGCAAATCCTGTATTCATAGGAATAATGACGGAAAAAAAACTCTGCTCCAATAGCTATTTATAGCCTTTGTTAAATTTGAGTGAATCTTACACTCGAGGCTATAAAAAGTGACTCTCAGATAGCTTACCATGGGTCAGCTTGCTATCTGTGTGCACACTATCAGGCCATAGTAAAAGAAAGGAACATCAGGTTGATTTAGTTCATTTTCTCTGCTAAGTTACCAGAAAACAGATGATGCAAGGTCATTTGTCACCCCTACAGTGACACGTTAATTCATGTCAGCTATTTGTTAGATTCATAGTGGACAAACACAAAGCAACAAAACAGCTATCACCAGTAACTCCTTTTCAGCTGTCGAAACAGCAACTGGAAGCAGATCCAGTCTCAATCTGCCCACAGCTCAAGTCCAATTACAGGAAGCATGGAAAGACTTCTAGTGCTGCCAACTGGTTAGCTGGGGTTAGTTAAGACTGTAGCCAAGCATGAGAGGAAAGGAAGTGTTATCAAGAGAGACACAACTGCAGATGACCAGTTACAGAATCAAGGTATTACCTGAAAATCTCTGTTAACTCTCTGGATTTCTTCTAGTTCACGAGAGTTTTCCTCAGGATTTAAGAAACATGGGCAAATATCCCTTCAACAAAAGGAATACTAGAATTAAAAGCCAATCTGGAACAGCCTATGTAATTCTTCAGTAATGTGTGTCTGCTTCAAGAAGCTTCGGATACGTGCTCAAAAATCAGATGCAGAAGGAGAGCCACCTGATTGCCTTAGAGGTAGACAAATATTTCAGAAAAATTCTCTATTGACTTAGTTTTCAAAGCAAACACCTGTCACAGCCAGTAAGAGCTCCAGGATGCACAGCTCTGAGTCAGACACAAAAGCATTTAGTATGGCACACATTAGCAGGAAATCATGTGTTAGAATTTAAAACAAAACAAAACCAAACCCTCCACATATATAGCCTTACACCAGTTCCAGAAATCTCAGGGTCTAAAGACAGAAAACTGTTCATGTTGTCTGAATCTTCAGACCACTGTTTCATTCTGTTACCCCCACATCAAGAGGTAATAACTTGTCCTTCATTGAAATGTCTCCCGAAGAATGTGCCTGGAATGAATATGGAGACATCAAGCAATACAGTCAATTTACTATTTTCCCTCCTAGTGTGTTCCAGCAGTTAATTGCTTCTATTATTAAAAATCTGTCCAACTTCATTTGAATTCATTAGGCATCAGCCTCCAATCACCGGTCTTTGTTATACCTTTCTCCACTAGACTAAAGAACCTTTTCATATCCACATTGACTCTTGTAAAGGCACTGCTCCTTTCTAAAACAAGTCCCTCGATCTTCTTTGAGTTAGGACTTGGGTGTCCTCCATTAGGTGTGAAAAGCAGATCCTGGTTGTGCACTTGGCTGTGCACAGCCCAGCCCGCGCCGTAGGTTATGCAGCACTGAATACAAAGAGAGGCATCAGGGATGTCAGTCAGTGCTGCTGAGCAGGGAACAGCTGGGCAAAAAAACAACCAACCCCAAACAAACAAACAAAAAACCCAAAACAAACAAGAAAAAAAAAGGAGGCTTTGAAGTTCAGTAGTACAGAAATTATATGGTGACTTGTGCTGTGACGTGCTGCCTTAGAGATGAGAAGGAAAGTGACATGTCTGCTATCTACAGGTGCATGCCTTTTAGCTGAAGTATTGGAAGAAAGAGTATACAGCTGATGGGAACCAATGCATTGAGTAAAGGCAGCAATGAAAGTAGCCTGGAAAGAAACTCAGTGTGGATGTCCTCCTGCAGAAGCAATTTAGATTGATCCAGAAAAAGTAGCACTTTAAAGGCAAAGATTTTTTTGCTCACTTACTTTACTTTCAAAGCACACTCTGAAGAGCTCGCTGCAACCTGACGCAGCCCAGAAATCTCTAGGATCTCCACCATGTTGACAAAGACTCTTGGGAGCTGCAGGGATTATAATAACCAGACATACCAAATCACGGAACGTGATACCACTACAAAGTGAGAAAGAAGTGCCATCCGCAGGTCAGGGAGTCAGCGCAAACTGCACCGACTGCAACCAGTGGCATGTGCAAGGATTATGCATAACGCGAGGGGGAGGGAGACATACAGTGGATGTCAGCCAAAAAATTCCTGGCAGCTAGCACAAACCAGCTGAAATGCTGCTTTGCTCCCTGGGGCATTTCCATTTTCTGGAGGGTAAATGAAACTTTGTACAGTTGGTTTAGCCATCAAAACTGGCAGTGGGGTCACGCTGTGTTTGGTCCACAGCAAAAATGCTGTGAAACGCAGTCTTCCTCAAACTACAGCCCACTTTCTCAGGGTGTTATTTAATACAGTTGCTGAAGTGCAGCGCTGAGGATTAGTCTGACTCCAGCTATTTGGAAGATGACCTTGTATGAAACATAATCACTGACAGTCTATCAGAGGTGAGGAAAACATCAGTGTGCTTGCCAGGAACATAGCTTGCTAGGGTATCTTAAAAGCTTACCTCCTTATAGAAAATATCCAGAGTGTCCTGAAGGTGCTTTACGTAGTTTTGCACTGAATAGGTTTCCTGTGTAATTAAAATAAATAAATAAAAAAAAATATTGGATCAGTCTTCTTTCAGGAACCAAGAAGTTTTAACTGTTTCACCTGAGCAAAGGAGTCCACAGACTCTCTAATTGTAAGGCAGTCCATGAGAAGATATACTGACCTAATGCTGCTTTTTGCCTCTGTTGGCTGATATATTTTCAGATCAAGAGCTTTAGTGACACACACACAGAGGTTATATAGTGCTTGTGTTTCTATGTCACTAATATATTCCCTTAATCTCTACAGAAAATCCTGAGGTATATAGTTGTTCTTGGCAGAGTCTTTGCCTGATGAATGACTACATAAATCACATCTGTGGATTTCATGTTGTCTCTTATGGGACCCAGACCAGACTAGTTTGCCTATGAACAGAGCCATCCTTTTTTTTTTTTTTCAAACTGCCAGTCTGGGCAAACTGATACGGAGGCAGTCAGGCCCCACAAACCCACAGGCAAAATGACTTTATGACTGTAGTTATAGAGGTGTAGCTGCAGGGGCAAAGGCTCCAGGCAGCAGCAAAACTCAGAGAACTGTCCTCGGTCATTTCAACGAGATGGGGTCCAGATCCCCAGTCTGTGCCACAGGAACCTTTTCAGAGGCAATGACCACTGAACTGGCAAGTCTTTTGGTGTCATACTGAAGCAAGAATTGGGCATCCTCCGTAATTTTTGCCTGGGGATGCTTTCCAGAATAAAACTTCACTTGTGTCCCTATAACAACATGCCTATGACAACCCACCGTCTTGATTGCCTTGTCCAGTTAAACTGGGAGAGCGCTTTAGTTTATCCTTGGTGTTTTGTTCAATACGGGGCAGGTTGCTGGTTTTTAAATAATGCATTACTCCAGGACTACAGTGCCCCAGTATTAAAAGCTGTGCGCTTTTTTCTGATACAATACAGATGAAAGGAACAGGACTTCTAAGTGCTTTAAACAAAGAGGAGCTTTGGCTCACTAAGAAAGGTCAAATTTCCAGGGCTGGTGACTTGCCAAGTGCCTGGATGAGCATGCCTAATTCAGAGATACAAACCTTGTTCAAGCAGTACTGGCATAGGTCGTTGCCTCCGACGAGGACAGTAATCAGCTTCCAATCTTCCTTGAAATTAATTTTCTAGCGGCACATAAAACAAACAGATTGCAGAATTCATTGCTGAGGCATGCAGAGGTAACATTCATGAGTGGGGTTAAACAGGGTACAGGCAGCATGGTAGAACAGAGAAAGGAGGCATCCTGAGTTAAGACGGCAGAAGAAAAGCATCTATCCAGGGGGAAAACATGAGCTGCAATTCCCCTCCACTTTCATAAGGAAATCCCCTTCAGCAGACAAGATCTGTCAGTGCAGCCGAGCACAGAAGTTTGTCTGTGGCAGCAAGCGTGCCTAAATCAATGGTAGCTTCAGGAGAGGGATGGACAGGAGAGATTTGCCAGCCATGGTTGAATGCTGGAGGCAGGGTGGGGATGAAGAGATGGAGGGAATGGAGTGACTCAGGGAGCTGTGGAACCAGAGCTGCTGGGAATTCCTGCCAGCTGGGCAAGTACTACCCCATGGCCAGGAGGGGCGAGGGGTGCCCCAGGGAACAGGCAGCTGGATGAAAATAGAAGAGTCCAGGAGGCTGGTGACTTCACTGAGCTCATATAAGGGCAGCTGCAGCATCCACGTCACCCTAAGCTAACAATAGGCGCTGCTGAGAGCTGGATCTCATCAAAACATTTTGAAAACGTTCAGTACAAAGAAAGGAATCAAAGGCAACTATTTTTAGTGTAGTGCATTTACATAACAAACATCTGTGAAAGGATCCCACAAATAGAGAAAGGGCCTGGGAATCACCCACAGGTCTAAATTCTCCTCCTTAACCAGCACTTTTCTCGGAAAGCATTTCATGAAGAGGCAAAGTGTGGCAGGGACTTCCCCCCTCCCCGTTTTTAAAGCATGAAAAGGAGCAAATAAAGCAAAGCTTTAGAGCTATGTACTCTTTTACTGAAGAGCCATGCCAGCTCCCTTCACTCTGCCAAACAATCAGTAATGCAGGGTAACTGACAGTGGGACTAGCATGCAGCATCCATCAAGAATGCTGGCACAGGGACACATGCTTTGACAAATCCTGCTTATTCAGTACCTTGCTTTCCCATTCAGCCTGAGCCAAGGAGCACCAGGCACTCCCATCCCCTTACAGGGTGCTACCTCTGAACCAGCAGCTCACAGCCAGGCCGTCATCCACTCAAATTCAGCCAGAACTCGGAGCAGTGCAGCCTCGTTTTTCTCCCAGATTTTCTCCCAGCACCCCAAACTACAGCTGCGGCCACTGAATTCAAAGTGAGACATCCTTTTGGTGCCCTTCACAGCCATCAGTGGAGCTGGCACAGCAGGCTGGTTCACAACGCTAGATCCACTGCTAATTCCCTAAAAGCTTATGGCATTACAGGGATTCACCCAGCCCTGAGGTTTCTGGCTGCTGATTAATCATTTGCCTGTTCAGAAGCAGAGTTTCAGAGGGCCTAATCTACTGTGAAAACTTCAGTTGTTCCCTTTCCCAGTACTGCCATTTCCCAGACCCAAGAGTGAACAGTGTGGTTCATGTTCATCACCAGGTGCCTGCTTCAGTGATTTTACACTCGACCTTTATGACCTCCACTTTGAATGCTGCTGTTCAACTACACAGTCCTGTGATCTCCCCAAAGCCTTCAGATTTCTCATCTTCCTCACTACCATCCTTACAGCTCCCGACTACACTGCACCCTACATTAGACTCTGCCTTGCGTGCCTTGCACCTTACCCATGTGGATTTGTATAGGTAAATTATCATCTCCTAAAGACTAATCCCCAATACATTCATCTTGGAAACCACACCAGGGACAAGGACATCGATTTTTCTTCCATCAGTAAAGCACTCTTCACTACTCAAGCACCCCATCAATTAAAGTAATCTCACAGAGACCACAGGAGCACTGAGGGGTGGCCCAAATTCCACTTACCGAGCTGCTTCTCATTAGCTCCACCAATTCACGTGCTTGGGCTGTCATATTGCTGTAGAAAGAGTACAGAAGCATTTTAGATGAATTCTGTAAAAGCTCTTTATCTCCCACTCCCCATTTCAGGGAATCTTAGTATCAACAGAAATGAGTACAAGGAAAGTAATGCCTCAAAAGGATGAGCAAACACAGAAGGACCAAGATAGCAGCAGCTGGACAAGTGAATTGTCTGATCTGAAAGGGCTTCAACTAGGATGGCTGCCAAGTGGCTGACAACTGGGATGAATTCTTCCCATCTCAGAATTGGCTTAAGTGCATTTTGTTTGGAGAAAAGCACTAATGCCCAAATACACAGAGACATTATGTTGCATAACCCCCTTCAAAACCTAGTGGGGGAGTTTGGTGCTTACACAGAAGCTGGGCACCTAACCAGCCTCCCTGAGCCTCCCTTAGACTCCTATGGCTTGTCTTATGGCTGGAACATATTGCTTACACTGTGGAACTGCCAAGCTGGAGAGTCACAGTCCAGTGCTGGGCAGGATGCAATGTCCACAGAGTGAAGCACAAACCATGCTGAGACACCAGCTGGAAACATGAACTCCTGATATACTAGCATGAGTCTGTTCTTGAGCTGAGAAGCCCTGCCTCTCTCCAGCAGCTACACAAATGTGGTTACATTATTTGCACTCCCACAGCGGTATCAATCACCGTCAGTTTTTGCTCAGGGCACCCATGTAGTACTTAGTAGCTACACAGGCCTTGCTAGCTATCCTGAAACTCCCTTGCAATAAATTTAATGACTGTTAAAGATGTCACAGAAAGTCTTGGAAGCAAATCCCATGAGTATCCATAGAGCAAGGACAGGTATGTAATAAGAACCAAAATGTATAAAAGTTCATAACAGACTGGTCAAGTTTTTCTTCAGGAGGAGAAAGGAATTAATTCCCAGCTGCTCATTCTGTTCTTTTCCTTTGCACTGCAAATACAGTTACCTTTTAATGCCATTAGGGTAGCAGTGGGCTTCCACTTGTTAGTCTGAGCCACATTTCCCAGAAATCAAGGAACAAATGAGATGCTCATGAATGTTTTTCTCATTACAGACATGGTTTGACAGTGAATCAGGGACCTGCATACTGAATGCTGGGCAGGAAAAGGTGGAATCATGGGATGGTTTGGGTTCGAAGAGACCTCTAAAAGGTCATCTAGTCCAACCTCCCCTGCAATAAGCAGGTAAGTCTTCAACTAGATCAGGTTGCTCAGAGCCCTGTCCAACCTGACCTTGATTGTTTCCAGGGATGGGGCATTCATATCCTCTCTAGGCAACCTGTGCCAGTGTTTCATCATCCTTATTGTAAAAACTTTCTCCTTACATCTAGTTTAAATCTTCTCTCTTTTAGTTTAAAGCCATTACACCTTGTCCTATTTCAACAAGCCCTGCTAAAATTTTTGTTCCGGGCTACAAATTTTGTTTCAATACTGGGGGCTGCCACAACCCCAGGTGCAGGATTCTGTACTTGGCCTTGTTGGATCTTATGAGGTTCCCACAGGCCCACTTTTCAAGCCTGTCCACATCCCTTTGGATGACATCCTATCCCTCAGATGCGTCAACTGCATCACTGAGCTTGGTGTCATCAGCAAACTTGCTGAAGGTGCACTTGAATCAGCGTGGAACACACTAGCACATTCTAGCAGGTATCGGTAGACTACAAAGCATAACCAAAGCATTGGCTCGGAAATTCTGGGCAGAAGTCAAAAGAAGAAAAGTCGTTTCTCTCTGTCCTTAATTTAGAAAAAGATATAAATAAATCCCCCAAATACTCAATGGAGGAAAAAAAAATAACCAAAAAACAATTAAAAGCATTGCATCGCAGAAGCATGCTCAGTACAAACAGGTCATTAACTCAGTCTTAACACGCGCTTCAAAGCTAACCTGCCAGTCCATCAATTCGCCCCCCTTTGCCTTTCTTCATTTGCAATTGTGCTTACCGGGCTGTAGCACCTTGCTTTGCAACGTTGAATCCAGCTGTTTGCTCAGAGTTGCCAGTAGAAAAGCCAAAGATGTTCGGATTGAATTTTTTCAAGATATCTTAAAAAGAGAAAATACGATGTTTAACCAACCATCCGCAGTACAACTGGCAGTGTTGCCTCCCACAGAAACACAAGACAAATAAATGGTGAGAATATGAGCCTGAGTTTTCCCCTCACTGACTATGACCTTACACAAGTTATAGACACACCTGGCTCAGAGAACTCCAGTTATTGTCCTAACTGCAACTAGTTCATTCCATGGCCTTGAGGAGCCAAGGTCTGGCAACCCAGGACATGCACAAGTCCCAGGCAACTCACCAGTCTTGAATCCAAGTGCCACAGTAATCACAGTTACTTTGCTTCACATGCCAGTAGCAGATGCTCAGAATATGGCCCTCTACCTCCCACTCTTCCAGCTACTCATCATGATAATGATATTTATTGCAGATAAGTGAATTCACATTTCTAGATTTCACCAAAACCCTCAGTGGGGAAGTGTCACATCTGAAAACTGTTACTGTTACTGTGCCTGTAGTACTGTCTGAAAGCTCTTTATAGACTCTCATTTATAATGCATAAAAGAAACATGCCTCCTATTTTCTTCAAACACAGAAATGTGCATAGTACAAGACAAAGCATATCAGATTTTATTACCAGTGATGTCAGGTATTGTCAAACTGCTCCAGAGCACACATCACATACAAATATATGAACAGTAGCGAACCAAGGCCTCTCCAATTTATTTTCATATTGACCACTTTATGGTTTCTATGGCAACTACAGGGACCAATTACACTAGGAACACTAGGACAATAAATTTATAGTATTTTTAGGTTTTTGTTAGTGCAAAGTAGCAACTTGAAATCATCACGAGGAACCATAACTTTGTCAACAACCCTCTCTAGATGGACCACTAATTATCTTATAACCCTTTATTTGCCCACAACCATTATAGTTAGTCATTGGGAAGCACAAAATTAAATAAGGGAGGAGCAGGTCTGCCATGAATTTCTGTCACCTTTAGCACGTTTACCCTTAACTGTTTCTGTCAAAAGGACAATACAATCACATGCAGGTCGTGTGAGGTGGAGGGGCTGAATCAGCTTTACAACTAGTCAGGTCAGTCTGCGTTTCAGCTGTGACTCTCACGAACTGCTCATATCCACAATAGATGGGCATCCTCCACTGCTCACAGGGAAAGCATGACCATTTTCGAATGTTCCCTAACATCCACTTAGACTACTTTCAGAGTAATACTCATCTTTAGCTTTTCTCTCATTGATTTTCCAGGATACTCACTGGGTAAAGTAGTGTGGGTCTCCAGGGTCCCATCACCTCCAATACTACAAAGGGAAAGAACAAAGTCATCAAGTAGAGTTAATCCTGCAGCCATCTGTCTTATTGTCACCATATGTTGCTGAAGCAGCCCAGGAAGAAAAAAAAAACAAACACAAAAAAACCCAACCAAACCAAAACCAAAGAGACTAACCTCAAAAAGGACTAAGGAGATAAACCACAAGAATTCAGAGAGAGTACTGAAAGGAGATTTCACATTAAATCAAGCAGGGCATGAGCTAAGATAGAAGGTATATCTCCAGACTGCTAGTAAATCATACTGGGAAAACTGATTTCATATGGACATGCTGGGATGCCCACCATAGAAAGGCCTATTTCCTCAACAAAATTGCTCCACATGACCTCGCTGAAGCTATATTTGTGTGCAGTTACGCATGAAAGAGAGACTGCATTAAATGCTCATTAACCACCTATCTGGGATTCTGCAGTGTTGATTATGAAAAGAGCCCCTCCCTCTACCATTCAAGACCTGTCTGTGTGCATGCCCAAGACATTCTCATAGCACCTCTGGCAGCCCCCCCCAAGGTATTTATGTCTGTAGATATAAGGGGCCAAGAAAGTATGAAGGATGTATATGTGGCACACTTATCCACTGTGCTTCTGCTTGCATGAAATGGGCAGCTTACTTCCATTATAGCATGGGTATTGAGATTCATACCCACTCTGGCATGAATTGTCTTTGTCCACTTTTCAATAGCAAAGATGTTTGGAACATCTTCATTGACTATGCATGCAGTGCTCTCATCGTGTTCATGCCAATCCACACTCGCTCAGACTCTAGCATGACACACTGCATTAGATAATCACAGCAACAGCAGTATTTTGAATAAATTCCAGAGTGACCAGCAAGAGGCCAAAAGAATTCACTCATGTTAGCAATCTGGTACTGGCGGACACACAGGACCATATCTGTAGCAATCAGGTCTGATTTAAAAAAAAAACAAAAACACAAAAAACACCTCCACAAAACCAAACTCAAAAAAACCCCAAAACCCCCAAACAAAAAAACCACACAAAAACCCCACAAAAACAAACAAAAAAACCCCAAAACAGAAAAAAAAAGAAACAAAAAAGAAACAAAAAAGACCCCAAAACAAACCTAAAAGCATCACTTCCTTTCTCTTCTGGTTCTGACTCCTCCAATCCTTACCAAGCAATACTTGCCTTCAACACCCTACTCCTGTATTTACATACTTAAGTATGCAACTAGACAACCAGGTGACCCAAATGTTTAACTGTGTCTATGGACAAAAATAGAGAATGAGAAAATGAAGCATTTTCACCTCCAGGAAAGTCCCCTCCACTCTGTTTGTAGGTTGGTTTTGTTGGCTCCCACTGCAGTCTGGAAAGGATGGAAAGAATCGTTTACAAAATACTGGAAGAAAAAAGTGCTACAAGTTCAGGCAACACAGACACTGGGATTTGAAAGCACTGGAGCATTTTGGTAACTTTACTCTGCATTCAGCCAAGCTTTGCAATATCCCAGTTTTAGCATAAATGGTCCATTTCCTTATTTACCACCACACACTGTCCTGCATCTCCCATGCTTCAAATTCACAGGCTTCTCTACAAAAGGAGCTCATCTAGCTAGTAGACCATGGAGCATCAGTCTAGCCAGAAGGCAGACTGTAAGGTCAAGGACATAAGGCTTTAGAACTACTACTCTAATAGTGTTTTAACAGCCCAGTGGGACCCAGATTAGCACCAACAGCTTTGTATTTGTTTGGATTTTTTTGGTGGAGAATGTTTCATTGTGGCTTTTCCTGGAGAAAGCTCATTTTGAGAGACTTAACTCAGGGGATAAAAACAACCACAAAACCCACCAACCAAAAAACCTACTGATGAAAAATTCCCAGACAGTTTTAGCTGTAAATAGATCAGTAGGAGCTGCTTTTTAATCTGCCAAGAAAACAAATCTTTCGTGTAAAATCCACTTTTCCTCTGCTGGACCCAGTCTGCTTGCCTGAGACACAGATTTGACAAGGTGCAGGCAGGATTTTTTTTGCCAATACAGATAAGCATGTTTGTGTATCTATGGCTTTCACTGTGCATTGGTGCTAGGAAGTCAGATAGATGCATTCTAGCCAGTGACATGACTAAATTGCTTAATGTTACATTAACCTCCAACTGCATCTAGACTGAGAATAGCCTTCCTGCAGTGTGAACTTTAATATCTCTTAAAAATAAATTAAAAAAGCCACGAGAACAAAAAAAAATTGTGATGAATTTGAGTACCTTGCAGGACTGGGACAGTACCTCTATGTACTACCTCACATTCAGGACAGCAATCATGAAAATGGGTTATTCCACATCTTCATAGTTTCTTAGTGGTGTCACTTAATTTTGTACTCTTCAAAAAGCCATGGTATCAGTTCAGCCATAAACACTAACTGCATTCAGGGCTCTTGTGGGTAACACCAGGAGGAAAATCAATGCCTTAGTGGCCCAAGGCAGATCTTTGCTGCTGCAGGCCCCTTTGTGCCCGGGATGTTCAGGCAGTATGAAGCATGCACTGCTGCTGGCTGTACTGCACTTCAGGCAGACGTGTGTGCATAAGTGTGTATGAGAAATACTGTCATTTTTTCTGCCTTTCCTCGACCCAGCAATAAATCCCTTGATAAAAACCCCAAGCACCCCCACCTTGCTGTGGAATGGCAATGGATAAAAACTGCATGAATCAAGGCAGTATGAAAAACTGCCTTGATTAGCTCTTGAGGCAAAGACCTCAAGCATCAGAGTCTGGCCCTTATGACTAGTACTCTCTGAGACATCTCAGGTACTAAAAGAATTAAAATTTAAAAGAAGAAGAGATCTGTGCTAGTGCACATGTCTAGCACTAGATGTGGGGGAGGAAACCAAGCAATTAATTTCAACAGTCATGGCAATGCATTGGAAGGAGACTTGCAGGGTCACTACTGAGGTCTTCTAAGAAAAGCTCAAAGCTCGGTGGTGGTGGGAAAATGAGGATTACATCAGCTCATGCAAAATCAGTTTTGGAGCTAAGGAGGAGGTGAAGACACACACACCTGCCTGGAGATAAGCTTGATCATTTAAAGGCTTCAGTCCCTTCGACTCCCTCTGAAGTCTAAGGGAGCTGAAGCTGCTAGAATGAACACCAGAATTTAAAATTCATGTGAACTGTTGACATGAATATTGGCTTTCATCCTATGCCAGAACAATTGTGTAGTGCAATGTAATTCTGGAACTCTCTCTCAGAAAACTTCAGTGCATATCTGCAGTATTCCCTTCTATTCTTTTCTGGGTCCTTTCTTTTCTGTGCTTATTCTTTTCAGTTTGCACTTCTTGGTACACAAAATGCATCAGAGTTTTAAGTGGATGATGCCTAACCCAGGAAGCAACATCTGAAAGCAAAAGTCTGAAATACAGAAGTATCAGAATTATCTCAAGTGAGAAGCACTTTGTTCTGCAATCAATTATTTCCATAGGAATTTTTGTCAGGATCTCTCATTGCATGAAAAACACCAATTGCTTGCTCTTGTTTTTATGTCAGAAAAGACTATTTCTGTAAGGCAGACACTTCTCTTTTCAAAAACACTTGAATAAACTGTGTGCAATAGAGAATGCAATCCCATTTCTGTTCTGTCCTGAATTATTCATTACTGGATTACACAATGCCAGTGTCATTCACATCCTTTCAGGCTCTTTCTTTGCTAAGGGACACAGGTAGATGAGTTTTGCTTTGCCAAACCAGAGCAATTTGCTTTCTATCTGATGATGCCTGACATGACTACATCTGGGTAAAAATCAGCAATTGCTCTTCTTATTCTAAACATGGGGACACAGAAGTACTCACAGTCAGGGAATCTCCCAGGGCTCCTATAACTTTGATGTCAGCAGGCTGCAGCTCATGTACTAAAAAACAGTAGGAGAAAAAAGCATGATTATTAGTAACTGACACAAAATGCTGTTTAACAGAATAAGGATCCAAGTCTATGGTTCCATCCTGATGGTAATTTTACAGGCTTTTAGGGAAAATGAGCCTCAAGTTCTATGAGTCAGCTAGGCAAAAGGCATAACTTCTTGCCTTTACTTGCCAAAGTGTACTCAACTAACAAGGAAATAAACGGACCTCAAAACAGCCTAGGAAAAAATGAAAGCAGATTAAATATGTTTAGGGATGCATGCATTCAATCTCTTTTAAGTGGTTTTCAGGTTTGAGTCATAGATCAATACTTCCCATTAGCAATCTTCCTGTAAAGCCTTCCAACTACGTAGAGAACTCCTGCTGCGCTGCTTGTCAGAGTAGCTCAACAGGTAGGTCAAAACAGGTGAGTCACTAACCTGCCTAGGCAATTTTAATTTTAATGTTGCTGTATATGATATATGTATATAATAAATGGAATTGTATTTACCCAGAGAGCACATCTGCTGCGTTGGAAAACTTGCCGTGTATGGCAAGACAGACTATCTTCCTTTGTTGCTAAATATATGACCTTTTATAGTTTCCTTTCCATCTAGGATTTGCAGTTTCAAGATCTTATTTTTTAAAAAAAACGAAAGGCGAAGTCTTTCCTAATTGTGATTTTAGCTTATAAGTGTTTTCTCACCTGATGTTGGGACAGGACTGGATGGAGACTGTCCAGAACACAACAGGTCACTGCCCCAATTCTGAAATGACAAGTTACAAAATTGGTTCAATTTGTGGTTAGAAGGTAATATGAAATTCAGACAGGAATTAATTGTACAGCAATGAGCAAAACCCAGTTAAGACAGATCCTAATTTGGTGTATATAGAGCTCAACAGTCCTTTCCTCTTCCTTGTGGAACACTGTCCAAGCATAAATTATTTTGGTGAAATTTTCTAGCCAAAGTATACTATTTTTCCAAAGGCAAAACAAGTCATCTAGAAATCTTGCTTATGACAAACTCCCATAAGGAGGATAATTTTTACCCCTCTCCTTTACAGCCTAGAGCCTAGAAGGTAGAGTCTCCAGGTCTGAAGTCCTGCTCTGCCTCAAAAGACGACAGATGCAAAACCAAAAATCAAGAATAAAACCCTCTGCGAAGTTATAATATTATATCAATGTACTATATTATTATTATTTTCCCATGTACCTCACTAGAAACCTATTATTTTCCTAGAAACTTCCAAAAAGCACTTGCTTTCACTGAATATAAACTTAAAAAATTGTGAATCTTCAAAACTTTCAGTAAAGAGAGCTATCAACCTTTAAATAATTAAACTTTACCACACATTTGTAGGTAATATAGTAGTTATTATGTTTACTCCACCAATTGAGGAAATTGAGTCAACCACACATTTCAGAACATCTTGGCTCACCAGCTGAGATCGCTGATGAATGAACCCGTGCTCTTTGGTAGTGAGCAACAAGATTAGCTAAGAAGGCAGCAAGGAAAAAATTGTAACTGTTGTAATGGTCAGTCACTTCAAGAACAAAGACTTTTGCTTATACTGATCTAAGAGCTGGCCCTGCTTGGAGCAGGAGGTTGGAGCAGGGATGTCCTGAGGTCTCTTCCAACCCCAATTATTCTACAATTGCACAATTATACCATTCAGATTGCACAATTGTAGAATTATACCATTCAAGACCAGTGGTCTTCAGAAAGCACAGTTAGTGTTAAAAAACATCACGACAATTTCATTTGACCTTGTGGGAAAAAAAAAAGAAAAAAAAAAGAGGTGTAATAGGCTCAACTTTCAGCCATCTAGTTAAAGGCTGGTTGCGAGACTAAAAAGGACTGCTGGGCTTATTTTTAGATGAGAGAGGAAACGTTCCTTTACTCTCTCCACTGTGTCTTTCCTTTACCCTATCGCTTCAAAAGCTATTGCTGCTGAGATTCAGCGGAAGTGCAAAAATTACCCCTTAAAAGTGTAACTCAAGGTTTACAGATAGAGGTCCTATTTCAGTATTGCAATCTACAGCATGCTGAAACAATAGCAGCTGTTGCTCCTTGTAACCCTCAAGGCACACAGAGATTTGTACAATTTGGCTACGCACGAGGACCCATAGCAGGCAAAACCAGTCCATCCCATTTTGACTGCCATCTCCACTAGCGCTTAGTCTTCATGCCTGCGGCCATTTATCAAGAGCAAATAACTGCCTCATCTCCTCAAGTCCTACACCAAGTTTGTTTAATCTGTCCTGTGGTAGTTGCTCAGTCATGGTGGAAAGTGAATCCCTTTGAAAATGGATTCCTAACACCTTTGTACCTGGCCGCATATCCAATATGGAAAAGTGACTGCCCTCTACAGGTTAAATTTACTGGAGTGTGTGGAAGTACAGCAGCTCAAGAAGAGAGTATGTAAACCTCCCTCAGATCATTTGAGGGCTCAGGGTTCTAAGTTAGCAAGTTCCTCACAGCAGGGAGAAGATATCTGAATTAATGATGCATCCCAGGTAACTTACTGTTGAGCACAGTTTTGCCACAATTGCAGCAGTTAATACAACTTATTTTGTTCAGATTCTAGTAAAAGTTTAACATTTGTTTACATTAGAAAAAATGCAATGCAAGAGAGGCTTCCCTTGCTGAAAACTGGTAATCAGGACTGAGTTTATAATCTCATCTATAAATATATGACGCTATGCGAACAGTTATCAAATACATCTTTCTGTGCATAGTTTGCCTAAAATGCAGCAAAAGATTCAACAGTTACCTCTACTGGCTCATCAGTGGGCTCCACAGGTGGATGTGTGTAGTTGCTATTCTTGTATGTGGCCAGGAATGGTTTGTTCTGGAGAAAGAAGAACATAAAAGTAAAAGAAAATAGGCGATAAACACATGGCACAGACCATATCAAGTGATATTAATACATCACATCTCCAAGAAAGTAATTGCCTAAACTGCAAAATAGGGACCTGGATTTTGAAACCGTAGTCATTCCTTTACATTCAAAAGTAAGATTTGTGTTTAGCACCTTAGAGCAAAACTGATACATGCTAGATCCTGATTACAGTTTAACCTTCCACAAATCACTTAGACTTTATTAGAGGTTTAGTCCTATCAAAAGACACTGATGTAAAGTCTAGAGAAACCTGGGCAGATCTTCCTGTGTCAGCAGAGGGGAGATCAAAGTCTAATTACTGAAAGGATCACTCTTACCCCAAGAGAAGCTACATAAAATGCATGGTTATTTTTGTCCCCTACTAGTGCCAGGAATACACACACATTGTATAGACTAAAAATTTTCACTGGCATGCCCACTTAACCCAAGTAAGAGCAATTCTGGTATATATGCCTGGGGAGGTCTTACAAAGCACTAAATCAGAAGGCATATTTAGTTGATTAGAAGGCACACCAATCTTTTATTTGCAGAGTTTTATCCTGTTTTAAGTCGCTTCAATACAAATAATTCTCCATGGCTTGTGGGACCCTTACAATCTGGCACACCTGGCATTCCATGGACACATCTACCTGAAGGTCAGATTTTAAAACTGCAGTGAAAAACTGTGGGAACAATAAGGGGAATTTGTGGGTGTCAGAGTCTGAAATAATTTACTACTCCCTTTAGTAACTCAGAAGGTGAAATCCCCTGGAAACAGTCTCTTTATTCCTTCGTAGCGCTGTTTCATCCTCTACCTCAAAGCTTTCTGTGCTGGGAAAGCTACTGACACTGTTATCAATGACTTTTACAAAGCAGTGCAGGCTTACCATTTCTGAAAACAGTGGCCATATATTTTTTGCAGGGGATATAAAACTTTTCTATGACTACTTCTGAAAAACAACATCTTTGAATAGGAGTGGATGAAAAGAAAAAAGTATAAAATCCACATTATGTGGCACCGAAGAAGTTGCTAAGTTAATTTAAGGTGCCTGGAAAGAATACTGGGTAAAATGAAATAGATGCAATTTAAGTGAATCTGAGGACTTTTGAAATACGCTGTTTAATAACTCAGTAGATCTTTTCTGACAGGATAGGGACGATACAGACAAAAATCTCCTGTATTACTTGAATTACTGCCTCCAGACCCAAGAGGACAACTCACTTCCCTGATCTATTGAGTTCTTTGGCCTCTTCCTTGAAACTGTTGAAGAAAGGGAGACAACTTTTGCTGACAACAGCAGTCATTTCCACTTGTATGTACCTAGCAACTGTACTGCAGGTTCAGCTGTTTGTTTTATAACTGTAAAAGCATCTTCCAAAGAGTCTGGAGTACCTCTGTTATAGATCAGGCCAAGAAAACCAACCTGCCATTAATTCAAGAGATAACAGATCCCAGAGTTTTCAGAGCCACTGTGGTGCCCAGATCCCATTGATTCCAATGGGAAAGTTTATGCAGCATATTCTGTTGCCTGCTGCTTGAATTGCCTCGGTACTTCACAAACATTACAAAACACAACCTCTGCTACACAGATCAGCATGTTGTCAATCAGTACTCATTGCACAGTAAAAAGCCAACGGACACCAGAGCAGATACCTGAGAGCACTGCTCACTCAGAGGTAAGCAGAGGACAAAAGCTTTCAGTGAACTTGTTTTAGACATACTGAACCCCTGCTTTCTGCAGCGGGCACGAGCACGTACAACCAGCTGGTACTCAGTCCCCACAACGTAGGCATATTTACCTGAGTTGGACAGTCGAGGACAATGTCAGTCGCGAAATCAAATGAGTCAGCTTTCTGGCCTGCAGGCTGTAACTAGAAAGGAAAACAAAACCCCCCTATTTTGTAACTGCGTAGGCTCATCTTACATTTGTATAACAATTCTAATCCAAATGACTCTAAATATACCTTTCAAATTTATATAAAGCTGCCTGTCTTTACAGACCTTGATTTACCCAAGGCTGAAATTCATCTATTTCTCAGAAAGAACATGGCAATTGCATAACAAAACAGCAACTCTAGAAAGAAGCTTAAAATGGGAAGTGGAAAACTACACTGGATCAGTGTAAACTCCTGGAGGATTTTGGCAGGCACACGAAGTACCTTGGAATTTCGCCAGAAGACAAGGTCATAAACTCTTCTCTCATATAAAAGAGAAGACACTAAGAGTCCCTCAACTTTTATAGCTAAGCTGCATGATGGCGCCCCCAACAAAAGGCTATTTATGCAAAGAAGATTAAGTCAAATTTAATTAGAGGTACTGCCTGATGATTGCAAGCAGTCATGTCAGCTGTTAAGACATTACCCTGAAGTATACAGAAGTTACCATCCAGGATCTGAGATACTGCCTCTGACTAGATGCGTACTACTGCATTGCAATGCGAACTAAAATGAGTTTGCTTAAGCAGTCTTTAACGACACATTTTTATTGAGCTTTACTCATTTCCAAAGGTAGTAAAACTAAACTGAATTAAAGCCACTGTAATTCCTAATGAGACACAAAGCACGGATTTAAAACAAACTTCTAAATAATCCATTTTAAATTGATGCATGCAGTTACAGTTCTTTATTTGGTGATTTCCCACATCACCGCATAGAAACATCATCCTTACTGAGTACTGTCCCACCTTTCATGACAAATGGGTGAAGTAGCCTTGCTCAGATGAAATAACAAATGACTTTGGTTGTGCACTTACAGCGCCCCTCTCCTGCCCACACAATTTGAGAAGCAAGAGATTCTAGGCTGAGAGCTGCCCCAGAAATTTGAAAGGATCAAACTAGTAAAGATGAAACAAACACAAGGTCCAGCATTAACCAGGCCTTTATTGCAATTGCGATCTCTTTATTACAGAGATTATTTTAATGGCGGGCAGATCTAGGTAACAACCCCACTACATGCAGACCCTGTCACCTTACCACAGCATTCCAGAGAGCCTTGGCAAGCTGAGAATGGCCTTTCCGGCTTGGATGGAAGCAGTCAGGTGAAAAGTAGGAGACATCTGGATGTCCATCCTAAAAACAAATGCGTAAAAGACATCTGAGTGCTGAAGAATTCACACCTCCAACTTAGGGTTGCTGAGGCCTAAGCAGAGCCCGTAGTAGGAGGTTTGTGCTACTTATTCTTGCTGCTCCAAGGTGGAAAGTCTCATGAATACCCAGTGGTACAAAGTGTACTTCATCAGGTCTGTGAGCTACCAGAAATGCTTAACTAGAGGTGTTTATATGCATCCAAGGGCAGATCCACCCAGAACTAGCAAACCTACCATTTTCGGTTATGTGCCCAGTTTCTCTTTGGGTTCGGCAATAAAGATGGGTTCCTCTCCTTGAGGAACATCATTGAAACTGGCACCACAGGCACCAGTATGCTCTGCAGTACCTTCACGTGGTAACAAGCATGTTATTGATGCTTTACCA
Organism: Thinocorus orbignyianus; assembly: GCA_013400375.1. Taxonomy (NCBI): domain Eukaryota; kingdom Metazoa; phylum Chordata; class Aves; order Ciconiiformes; family Thinocoridae; genus Thinocorus; species Thinocorus orbignyianus. The sequence goes on along the minus strand of VXBW01003602.1, from coordinate 17,876 downwards.
GAAGGAAGAGAGACCACCTGCTTTTTCAGAGCTGTGTTAGCTGTGCAAGTTTGAAAGGAACAGGAAGCAAGGAAGTATTCAAGCAAAGGCAGCTGGGCTGACTGAGTACACCAGTACAGTCTTCTGAGCAAAGCTGTACTTCAATACAGATACTGGAGCATTTGAAGGAAAAGGAGTTTGGAAATTTAAATACCTTGGCTTTCGTGTGAGTACTGAGATAACAAAAAGTTTACATCACAGATGATTGAAACAGCATTTTTTTTCTCAGAGAAGTCCTTCCTCAAAACTTAAGTAGGTTTTAGTTCAGCATGTTTGGACTCGCTTATTAGAGGGCTTCTACAAAAATTTGCAATTGATATCTTTTGCCAAGTTTAGGGGCAGAGTTTTCACTTCGGGAACTTTCAAATGTCATGTGAGATATAAAAACACAGCATCCCGAGCTTTCTTAAAATCTGAACTAATGCTTGTGAGACTATAAAAAGGTTCAGCAATATTTTGCTGCTTCTGTTTTTACTTCAGTGATCTCTACCTCAATATGAAGGTCCCTAGTGATGACTTTTCACAGGAACCAGCTTCACAAACAAACACAAAGCAACAACAAAAATAAAAATTTAAGCCTGCTTTTCCTGTGAAGCTTTCAGCCAGTTTTCCAAATTTGTCTGCAGCAGCATCTGAACTTTTTGAACTTGTCACTAGCTATTGCCAGTATTTTCAGGATCACTCTGGTTCAATTATACCAGAGAAATCCCTGTTAAATATTTTGCCCCATCTGCTCTTAGTTCCAGCTGAGATGAGGAGGTACAAACGCATGTGAAAATTAGCAAATGGAGTTTCAGAGAAGGTATGGGTCATTCCCTAGATTTATAGTTTACTGAGACTTACCTTTTAAGGTACTGAAATCTAATTGTCAGCAACAAGAAAAATGGCTCACTACATAAAACTACCATTTCTACCTGACCTTATGTAAACTTCTCATCCTGTCAGACAAAGAAGAATGAGTTAGGGGACACGAAGAGGAGGTGATGCTGTCATCTCCAGTGAGCAGTGCAGTAATGTTGCCTTAAGAATTGTAACTGAATATCTCTTTTATTAATCATATTATATTTTCAGACAAAGCTCTTAATTCAGGGTTTGAGTAATTTTCCAAAACAGTGATTCATATTGACAGCACAATATGTAAAACAAAAAACTGCTAACTATATGAAGAAATCTGATGTACTGTACCAAAAGGCAACAAGTTCTAATAAGAAAAGCACAGATCAAGCTGAAGCTATTTTGCAAATAGTCTCTAAAGTTTAGTTAGATACCCACACTTAGTCCTCTACGCGCAAAAATTCTCTTTAGACCATACCTGACCAATAGAAATTTTGGGATTTTGGAGGAAAGGCTGGATGATCACTGTGAAATTTTCATGAGTATCGTATCTGCCAGACTCTATTAGTCTCCGAATGCCAAGCTGCAAGAAACAAAAAAATGACCATCAGTAATCCATCAGTGTCTCTGCATCTTCCTTGCATCTCTACATCACAACAGTTTGTTTTTTTGATTTTTTAGGGTGGGGATTTTTTGGTGGGTGGTGGTGGTTTTTTTGGTTGGTTGGGGTTTTGGTTTTTTGGGTTTTTTTTTTGATTTTTTTTTTTTAATAGCTCAAGAATCAGAAGAAAGCTTTTACTTCTTAACTGAAAGAGCCACAGATGTTGGCAAAAGGCATCTAACAAAGTGGCTGAGAAGGCTAGAACACAACACTACAACTGTCTGTGGGGGACAGGATTTTGGTGACTAAACTCCCACCTATTCATTGTTTCTGTTATAAACCGAATTTTTTCTGAAGAGCTTTACTGCTCTTTTTGTTTTGGTTATATGGTACTTTGAATGGCATCAAAATTACCTCCTGCTTAGCTCATAGGGCCCATTTGGATAAAGTATTGCTATGATATGTTGCTTGGTAATCATGATTTCACCTTAACTGGAATAAAGTAAACACACCACTCTTTACAAACATACCTGGTAATCTCTGGTGAGTTCCCTCACTATTGTCAGATTTGGTGAGTTTTCCTCTCCTGTGAGAACACAACTACACAGATAACTGTGGGAGAAGTTAGAGAAGAAAACAGGAATAGAGAAAGTTAGAGAAGAAAACAGGAATAGAGAAAGTTAGAGATCCGAGAATGCAGAAGTAACCCTTTGCCACCCAACACCCTCAGGCATGGGAGGAACAAGGAAAACTGTACAGTCATATTTCTGTGAAAATGTGCTATCATACTTGCCATCATTCATCATTTCAACCCTTAGTCTTGTTTTCTGCCTCACATTAATGACACTACTCTAAATCAGTTTGATTTCACCCCCAGGTATACCAAAGTGATACACTCTGTACTGTGATAGTTTGGTCCATTCATTACACACTGGCATCCATAGGCCCTGCAGCCTGACAGTCCCTCTGGAACTAGAAAACAGATCTTTGAAATGTACTGGCTGCATTGCTTCTGAGCTGATACCTTTCCAACCAACAATTCCTTTTGCATTCCCAAAACACAGAATTTTTCTCTGTCTGGAAGGTCAGCAAAGAATCAAATTATCCATAGCAATAAAGGCTTTGAAGCAGGAGAAATGTGTCTACTCTGCAAATACTCCACATTCCCTCAAAAGGCCCAAAAATCCAAATACTTGTGGACTTCAACCCCACCTTGAGGAACCCTGTATCCATAAATTTAACTGAAGCTCACTGAGGTGTAGCACAGGAAACCTTACAGTTCTAGACCTGGGCAAAACACACAGGTCCTCTGACAACACTTAGGTCAAAGCCAAGAGAAAGCAACACCATCAGGCAGGGTGATGTCAACACTGCATGGGATGTGTGCAAGACTGTAGTGCTACCTTTGAACATTAGTTCAAATAACGAGAGAAGCATGGAATAAGAACATGCTTTGACATCATGCACAGTAAGCTCAGATACAAAAGGAAGTCAAGCAAGCCTTACTCTGCCATGTAAGTGGGGCACTGAACTTCAGTGTCCACAAACAACTGTCTCAGAGGGAGAAGGTCCATCACATCAACCAGACTCACTAGAGCTCTTGGAACCTGGAAGGTAAACCAGAATTTAGCTTGGAAGGAAATGATTATGCAGCCCACAGTGCAAGCCCACTTTTACCCCGAAATCCAGCCATCTGACACCCTTTCCCTTTCTCCACTGTTGGAAGGGGTGAGGAAGTGGGAAGCAACAAAAAACCCCCACCAAACTCCCTCAACTCAATTGTATCTCCCTACTTTCAGACAGTCAAGACAAAATGCTTTTGTAGAAGTGAATGAAACACATTTGGTACCAGAATAAGAAAAAAAAAAAAAAACCAAACCAAAACAAACAGAAGAGCTAGCACCAGTCAGTCATGTACCGGTACAAGCTAGACAATCTCACAGCACTTGCCTGCTCATGTAGAATATCAAGAGTTTCTTGAATCCTTCTGGTGAAATTCACAGCTGAGTAGTGATTCTGATAGAAAGAGAAGAGATGAGGTTACTGCTAGATAGAGACACAACGCATTTTGGTTGGGAGGCTGGAGAATTGCATTAATTCACTTGCTTTTCTGTCACACACTATGGTGAGTAGAATATTCTTGCTTCTTTCTAGAGGCCAGGGATTTTAAGCATATCAATTAATCCAAAATGTAGAAAGACTCAGTGAAATTTTGAATAGAAAATAAACCTTTTTGAATAGTGGTGTATTTAATCCAAATCTACTGGGTCCTCCATGTAAAGACACAGGAAGGAACCTGATCTGAATACATCCAGAACAGCATAAGCCAAGCAGCCACAGCCGTGCTCACAGCCAGCTGATAAGCTCTCATAAAATTAGGTGAAATCATTGCTAGTCAAGGTGACAGTTATAAATAAAGCTATAAAACTTGGTAGTAGCAGCAAAGATGCCTAGCAAGGCTCCTGCAGAAGCAGCAAATTTCTCAAGCATGAGGAGCTGCAGGAGAATTGAAAATGCTCACAAGAAGTTAGCATATTAAAGACAAGAGAGTAAGAGCTGGCAGAGAAAGGGGAGCTCTCCCTGCCACCTGCCCACTCAACTCCCATGATCTCCTTATGGCAGCCTTAAAGGCTTCTCCACAATCCAGAGAAGCACAAAATTTAAATGATACTGAGCCCTGCAGCAGCTTCCCTCATACATGCCTCACTTGTTCCTAGCACCTCCCTACACTGTGAGTTATGGGGTGATGACAACTGGAGGATTGGACTAGCGGTAGTTCAAAGCAGTATAATTCTTTCTTGGGTATCTAAAGAAGCCATGCTAACAATAGAGCTGTTAGCACATAAGAGGAGTGAAGTTTTTCTTCCCTTCCACTTTTTGCTCATGGTCAAAAGACAGTAGCAAAGACAGATAACAATCATCCTACTCAGCTGCAGGTTTTTATATCAGGGCACTGTTAGCAGCACCCACCATCAAAACCTACAGCAGCATCGATGACTTAGGCGACCTCTCTGAAGGCTCTACAGAAGCATGGATTTCCCTTGGCACATTGACATCACAGTCCCGCTACAGTTTCAGTTAACCATTTCTACTACTCACAGGGTCTTTGCAAGAGTTGCACAGATCATTGCCTCCAATATGCACCGTTATGAGCTTCCAGTCGGCGCTGAAGTCAATTCTCTGTGCAATAAAAAGAAAATAACAAACCTGAATGTTTTCAGCTTTGATACACATATGAGATTGTTGCAGGTGGATCTATTATGTGATGGAACACCTGTTTATTTTCATGATGTAATATTAAAGGAGTCCCAGACAACTTACAGGATCAGTTTTCATTAGTCTCACGAGATTTCTTGCTTGGGCTGGTAAGTGCCTGTGAAGAAAGACAACCAGTGAGTGAAAGTAACACCCTTATGGAGAGATCAGCATTAACATCCTTCAGACACCTTAAATCCAGTTGTCAAATATCAGAAGGGTCGAGTGAGAAGACACTACAATCCTCATGTTGCCATGATCAAACTACATGTTCGCACCTTCACAGAAAGTCAACATCAAATTGAACCTGCACACTGATTTTCCTCGAGTTCAGTAATTAATCTGGAACCATAAGTTTAGCACCTATTACAGTGCTTAGCACATAAAGCAGCTGAAAAGCCAGACACAGCTACATGTTTGTTAGCAGATGGCCTGTTTAGAACCAGGCTGCTATCAATTTCTTATTGACTAAAACAAAAAGGGAATCCCAAGTCCCAATATTCAACTGACCTCTTGAGCAGCATTTGTGCCTAAACCACAGCTCATCCCCCTGTAATGCCAAAGCGTTTCAGAGTTCACTGTGCACACCTCCCTCATTTCCATAGCCTGCATCCAGAGTCAATACTTAACTTTCAGTTATGTAAAACAGTTCTGTGCACACTGCCTTTCCAGAGTAATTAAAAACCCAAGAAATGTTCAAGAGTATTCACACAAGTTGAGAACCTCACTGTTCTCCAATAGCCAGATTTCTGTCTTTTTCGTATATATACATACATATAAAAAAATGCCATGAATTTTGAGCTAAGTAGGCTGAAGGCTGAACTCTTCAACCTTGTTCGACCGCCCTGACGTGTGGATCCTCAAATATGCATAGAAAAGAGAATGTGGTTGGAAAGCTTTGGCCTTCCAGGCAGCTCTGTAGTGTAGTATGAGCTGCATCTCCCTCCAGGCTCTTGCTAGAAACACTTCACTGACTGTCTATTATCATTTCTGGAAGCGTATCAGCTGACATTAGTAAGCACAACACTTGTCTTGTATGGCAACCACAGCTTAGCTCTCCTGTGTTCACTGTAGGAACAGGAGACACCTCTCCAGCCCCCCTCCAACTGAATACTGACGTAACGCTAACGGTTAACCCCACCCAGCAATAGTGGGGAATGAGCCCTGTCACACATCTATTTGTGATACAGGCATTGTACACGTGATACTTCTGGTCACCATTACCTTTGTCCAATGTCACAACTTATTTATATGCCAAAGCTATCATCACAAGCGGTGACAGTTTCCTTCTGTTCTTACTGTGGAAGCCCCTAAGCCAGGGCATCAACTTCAGTATCAATCCAGAGGAAACACCACTTATTGAGCTGGCAGTCTGCAACACCTTCGATTTCTCCTGCAGTCACTGTAGCGCTGATGCATCCTGAACCAACGCAGTCAGTATGATCTAATAACATCTTGAATGAAGCAGTGCCAACAACCACCCATCCTTGAGCTGCAGTTTCCACCTAATTTAGATCTTCATCAACAGAAACAGTTTGCTAATGGGAAATAGAGATATTCGCAGCTCCTGTCACCTGTTCAGACCTCTCAGTCTTAAATCCTTAACCTCCTTTTTCTCACGTGAAATCAGAGATCTCAGCCAGGCTTTGCTTCAGCAGCATGCTTCTGACCTCTCCTCAACTCCACCATGTATGGGAGCGCTTTGGCAATGAATGCAGATATGCTTAGGAATGTTTTGCTGAATGTAACCTACATTGCCACCAAGTTCACTAAAGGGCTCTTCAAAGCACCCACTGTTTTAATTTTAAGGAACCCTTACACCTGATTTCCAAAAGCTGTTAAGGGTGCAGAACCGCCCGATTTCAGAAGGTCCCAGTACCTCTGGAGAGCAGTTTCCAGATTAGCACCCAAAAGTGAGACAGGCCAGGTAACAATTCTGAAATGCCAACATTAACTTGTGGTCTCTTTTTGCCCTCTGAATCACAGGAAAATTGATACTTTTGGCTGATGAAGAATAAATACTGGATTGCATCATCATTCAGAGACTAATATCAAAAACAAAGAATCCTTTCCTTATGTTGCAATACATTTCAATATTCAACTAGGATGCATTCATCTTCTTAGAGGCATCAGAAAGTTCACGGTTATTAGTGTAGTACTTTACAGGACTTTACTTTTGTAACCTTTCTACAGAGAGCAATGAGAGAAAAAAAAAGACTAACAGAAATCTGGGGCAATTATTGTCTGCATCTCCATGCTGAACATTTACAGAAGATGGTTGTAGAAAATAGATAGCTCCATTTCACCATGTTTATCCAGTCCAGCTGCTTACATGGGAAGAGGGAAGACTAGTATAGACGAAGCAGACAATTTCTCATTTGACTAACATCCATCAACTCATTTCATACAGCTAACAAATAATTGTTTAATACTAATGCCTTGGTTATTACCGATACAAATTGCTTTAAGTCATATTACTGACTTAAGAGGTTGTGTATCCAATCTCAAGTCCTCCCACCACTCGAAAGAACCTGCTTAGGACATAAAATACAAGATAGGCACCTATTTCATTCTTTCCTATAACAAGCAAAAGCTGAAGCTAATCTGGATATATGCTGCATATACAAGTATGTTAATAAATTCTCACAGAAGGCTGAATCGGAGCCATAATCTTTGCACATGCTTCACCGACATACAAAGATATATTCAGTCATTGCTAGGAAACAAAATCCCTTCTCTCAGGTATGGGAGGCTGTAGGATATATCAGGGTACCTAGCAAACTATTTCTGTCAGTAAATCCAAGCATTTACTGAGATTACTAATATGAGTCAGAAGTTACATGAGGCCCACAGGAGAGCAATAAAAATTCCTGATAAGTCCCCAAAATCTTTGCTTAGATACAGCAAACTCAAACTCCTCACTTGGTTTCTGAACTTCACTTCTAAGACCTCTTTAGGAAGTAAAAGGAATTTTTCTTTAAACAAACAAACAAATTGAGGTCTGGGATATATCAACCAACAATGTCAAATCCAGGCATGGTCTGCCAGAACCTGTGCCCAAACTGTGACTGAATTCCAGCAGCTATCTGTTTCGTTAATTAAACAGCCCTGACTCTTTCAATAAGCCAGGCATTTCTAGGCTAAGCAGTACAGCAAAGCTGAACTCACACAGCCTCCCAGGTGTGACTGAAAGCAAAGAGCCAATTTCAGATGACCACAAAACATTACAATCCCTAGGTCTGCAATGCACCAAAACCCATATATGGCTATCAACATTTTTTCTTTCTTCAGATTCCAGACTGTGGCTGTGTTTCTTTCCTCTCTCTTGACCACTCTTGCTTGCTTATCCAGAAGTCTGAGGCTAGAATTATGGAAGATTTAATCTAGCTCTCCTCCTAGCATCTCTTTACCAATTGCTCATTTTCTGAAAACATCCGTGCTCTCAGAGATTTATTGACAGATAAACAGATAAACGAATAGATGTTGAAGAGGAAGAGTAGAAATCACCACCACCACCATACAGTTTCTGCCAGCCTCTTGTTTATGAATTTCATAACCAGGACTGTTGGCTTCATTTGAAAGTTCAGCTATTAAATAAGCTCACACATTTAACTGGTTTTGAGCCAATTTTCAACTCTAACTAGACTGGTTTTGCTTGCTGATCAGAGCAAGTTGTGACAGCACATGAGACAGTTGAAAGGGAATTAGATGAAGCAACCATCACCTGCAGATGTAAAACAAGAAGCTACATACTCAGCCTGTGCTCCAGGAACTGCCTGGTTAAGGAATGCATTCGAATCATTCTCGCTGCCGGTGCCAGTCGAATAGCCCACGATTGTAACATTGAACTCTCGAAAGATGTCTGAAAAAGAAAGATGTCAATGAAAGGGAAATATGTACACCTGCTTCCTGCCTGCAGTGACCAACACACACCAGCACTGCCACACTTTTGCTCTCTGACAGCACAGCAGAGCTGCTGCTGCAGCCTCCACTCAACTAGTCGCACCCACCAAGCAGTGGGGAGAGAGACAACCAGCTGGTGGCAACTCAGACAGCAGTGTGCTTGCTGTGCCCTGCACTGTCACCAGCAGATAAAGATGAGCAGAACTGATGACTACTGTGTGCAGTTATCTCTCATCCTGTAGTGGGTAAAGCCTATAATAATATCCTCAGTCATATGATGGTGACTTTGGGAAATGAGGCTGAAGGGACCTCAGCCCAACAGGAGATCATGTTCAGCTAGAGGATCTGGGTCTGCTTCACAGCTATGCAAGCTCCCATACTATGGACAAATATGAAGAAGAAAGCCTCCAAGGCATGCTTCTGACAAAATCGCACCATGTTCTCCATTGCCTCCATAGTAGTTTCCGAAAGGAAGTTGACAGCAATTCACAGCTGACAGCGAAAACAGTCACATTATAAACCATAAAAGCTACCTTAATCTCAAAGACTGAATTTAACCACATTTTAATGATGGCTTTGTCAAATGTAATAGCATCCAGTGCATCAATTAACTGCTTATTGTAATTAGATTCTTATTACATTCTGATAATAAATAAGCAATGCACATGAGGACAGTTTACAGGCCCTCTCCAAATAAAAGTTTACTAGTACAGCTGATCCAAACTGAAACTCCAGTGGCTTTACATTAACAATAGACTGAGCTACAAGAAGTTGTATGTTTCAGTGAAGAGAAAGTTAAAATTATTCCCTTCAGTTTACATGCATGAGTAGCCAGCTTTATTTATCAAAGAGGTCTAGTCTACACAAACATCTCTTTTTGGAAAAAACTGTGGTGGAATAATTATTAAAAGCAAATGTTAATTGCATCACAAGCATGGACACAGCAAACTTATGTAGAAATTCAAATAACAAGCAGTTATGACAAGAGAGGGAAAAGAAAGAAAGGGAATTTCTAGCTGCTTCTCAGCTTCACTGATGCAGCCAACCTTTTATTCATTAGTCCTATGATATTGTTTTTTTTGAAAGGTAGTTCTTGTTAATTATTTTAAACCAGCTTTGAGATGCTTAAGAGCACTCTATAACACTGAAGAGAGGGAATGGACTGGTTTTTTTCTGTTTTGCCAATTAGATCTAGCAAAACATTTACTTACTAGGCAGAGTTGTCACATTCTCTAATGATGCATCTCCTCCAATACTAAAACGAGAAAGAGAAATCCCAGTCACTCATCTCTTAGGTGGACACTAAGCAAAAGTGCAATAAGTAAAGTGAAAACCTACCACAGGTTATGAGAAAAAGCAAAGGGTGATTAACTTGGTAACTATCAATCTATCAGATTACATGGAGAGGACAGAAGTGGAAGTGCTACTGGGGAGGAATGGTTGAGGTTTCAGTGGTAAAGATGTTTGTCAGAGGGATTTAATGATCTTGCAAGCTGTACACAGGTATAGTCAATCATAATGAAGTGGCAGAAAAGTGCCTGAGACAGCTGCATACTCAAACGACTGAGCCCTAAAGTGCTGCAGATTAGGGGGTCGACTTAGAGGTCAGTTTCAGCCACTCTAAGGCAGCACCAAGGAGCCAGCCTCTGGGTGACAAGAGCTGCAGCAGCAGCTCCTCATTCTCTTCTCTTGCTTTCTTTCCTCCAGCTTTTCAATTTGTGGGACACTCTGAGGCCACAGTCATCTTATGGAAAGGGGTTAGGACAGCACAGAACTGCTTAAGTCAACGGCAACTGCGCTACTCTGTCACAGCAAAAAATTCGTTCTTTTACAACTGTGTGTTGTATGTGGTAAAAGTCCTCCAGTTAAGTGAACTCTTTTCCATGGTGCTACAAAAAGTTCAGAAATAGCAAACTTTGAGAAGTCCCAAAAGCAAAAAGTTTTGACTTCTTCATTCCTGTCATTTTTCTCCAGTTTTGTAGATTTCCAACTTGCCACAGCCAAAAGTGAAAGCATGAGAGAAGTCAGAAGACTGTCTTAAAATCCAGTGCTGAGAACATATTCTGTGGAGCCACCCTTATGAAAAATCCTGGATCCTGATACATCTTCACAAGAAATGCTAGTCTGAGAAAATAACTTGTTTGTTTGTTTGTTTTTTAATTCTCTGGCAGCTGAAAGCCCTAAAACATGTGGAAAAGAATAATATTCCTTGCATGAGAGAACTCACATCTCCTCCTCACCTTGGCTGAAGGCTTACCTCCAAGAAAGTCCACGGTAATGAGTGTTCAAATCCAGGAGGTAATCTGACGCAATTCCTGTACCAGCCTGGACATTATTTTACATTAGTCAAATTAAATTAAAGCACAATTACTAATACAATAGTCATTCATACATCATAATTTTATTTACTTTTGAATGCATCTCTTCAAAAGCTTTAGAAGGCACCTGGCTTTTTCCCAACCTTCCTCCTGAAGAATGCATCAAAGCCTTTCGTAATTATTTACAAGCATCACATTATATATGATGCACAAAATACATGATGGAGCCATGAAACAGTGTCTTTCTTCCCATGGGTCTAGATGAGCTGAATAACTCATTTACGTTACTCAAGAATGATAAAAACATCTCAGACAAACACATAAAACTTTTTGGCTACTGATAAGAATCACTATATGAACTCAGCAGAGAAAACAAACATCTCTCAGAAAGAAGCACCATAATGCCTTTACACAGATTTGGAAAGTATTTGGAAAGCTAAATGGAGAGACTTATAGTAGTACTAGAGCAAGGAGCAAAGCACTCTCTAGACCTACCTTGAAGAAAGAAGCAAGATAGCAAGTACTTCCCTCCTAAAACAATGTCATTCAGAAGCAGAGGGCCTGCCAGATCTCACACTACAGTTTCATGCTAAATTTGGGTATGGGGTAGTACTTCAGTACAGCACAAGACCAGGTAGACTATTTGCTGCTACCTCTGATTAAATCACTATTTAATTTCACTACATTTTCTTCTATGTATAAGCTTTATTGAATTAATGGAAGACTGATATTCGGAATAACTGTGCGTGGGCCCTAAGACAGAAACACACCACTGTACTTTCTATGAAAGCAGTTCCTACAGACTATACTTAGAAGCAGAAACACCTGCAGGGTCCTGGATATTATAATATAGCAGCCACAGCTATATAAAGAATATCTTGCATTTGTCAACATTGCAGGTTTGCATTCAAATGCTTCTATTTATTTCAGTAACCTCCTGTGCGTAGGAGCTCTAGCAACATGCCTGCCAGATAGTTGTAAAGGCTTCATGGTTTGTACACACAATGTCTTTGTTGTTAAGGCTCAGATTCAGAGAAATCTACGTTCCAATTACATCTTTCTGCCCACTGTTTCCTCGAGCTGACTGCAGAGTCTCAGTCTTTGACCAGTACAAAAACATTAGGCAGAAAGACATAATTGGATGTCTGAATGCTGAGACATATTCCTTCTAGGCTACCAAAGATAACTATCCTCAGCAAGAACTACATCTTGATAAAGAAATTATCCGTGGGCTAAACAGGCACAATAAAAAGACTGAGTATCTTCTGAAATGAATAAAGTCAGAGGGCTCTCACCTCTGTACATCCTCATCTCAGTAATGCAAAAATGAATAAAAGGCTATTATCCAACATCTTGTAGCTCCTGAAAGAGCTGAGGCAAAAGAACAGGTTCACCAGTTCATTCCTATTCAGAAAAACTTTAAAACTTAAGGCTTGGGCTCTGTTCCATTAGTTTCAACAGAAACTGATCTCTTCTGTCTTCAATTCAAAAAACAATTTAAGCACGTCTTTAAAGGATTTGCCTGTGTTTTTGCCTGAGTTCAAAAGCATGTGAATATGTGTGTGGGAGGAACAGACACAGAAGAACTGACACCTCCTTTCTTGTTCTAGCTGCTAGATCTATTATCATCCATGAATGAATGGATCTTTGCTTCTAGGTACAACAACTATTTCCTCTCCACTAGAGCAGGCACATGTTTATAGTTCTACCACAAGAGCAGTAAAAACACTTTTCTTCTTACCGTCAAAGAATCCCCAAGAGCTGCTATAATTTTCACATCAGCTGGCTTTAGGGAATGCACTGCAAAGGAAAGAGATGTAGCTGAAGCTGGGTAGGAAATAGCTATTCTTTCTCATTACTGTATAAAGTAAAACATGCCATTGCACATTCTAATGCTCAGACATGTTGCTTTTGCAATACCCAGGTGATAAAACAGAACCTCTCTGCAGCTCATCTCATGTGGTTGTAGCAGCAGCACATGCATATTATTCAGCATCTCAATGGTTAATTTTGCTACCAAAAGAACAGGAGAGCCAGAAGCAAATAACACTAAACTGCAAAAGATGTTCAGCACCCAGATGAAGATAAAACAATGCAGTATTAGACAAGGCAGGAACAGCACATTAAAGCTGTAAGATGGCAGAGAAGGACTAAGAAGACGACAATATGAAGATATTATTTAAAATTGAATACTGCTATGTCCTAGACTAACATGCATGAAGCTGGATCCCTAGTTTCCTTCCCCAGAATTTAGGTTGGTATCATTTATAGGCTATGTCAGAACACAAATTTGGATTTGCTCAAGTGATATTTTGAAGTTCTCCCCTGATGGCGAATTAAGCTACTTAGTCAGGATGTTACCTTATGTGACAGTATGGCATTGTATCTATTAAGCAGCTGCTGAAAAACATCACATCTTTTCCAATCAGTATTTTTCACAGTTACCGGTCATTTCAGCAAAAATGAAACCTCATCTTGAAGGACAGTTGAAAGCAATTCAGCTTCATAACACAGAACAGTCAAGACTACCTGAAGATGCAGGAGGGGAGGATGGAGACTTGTCCTCACATAGCAGCTGGCTTCCGTAATTCTAAAGAGAAGAAGAAAGGTGAATACCATTTGACTAGGAAATAGAATCAGTAGTAACTAGGATCTTCTTAGTAGAGGCCAGGAGGATAAACCAGAGGCTGTTTAGTATGTCGTTAACCAGACAGGCCTTCATTGCTCAATTCAGTAGTCATATTCAATATTGCTCAGATTAGAGTAGCATCCTGTACTGGTAACCGTGCTGTCTGAGCATGTGCTCTTACAGGTGTTTCTGGATGCATTTTGCCTAACTCAGGGAGTGCTTTCCTGTTCTGTGGCAAGCACTCGGCCTCCCCAAACCCCTTTGGCCAAAGACTGATTTCACCTGTGATGCAGAGTGTGACTCATCTGGTTACCATACAGGAGCAGATGCAACAGAGTAACAGGGAGATGGATGTTGACACTTACTAGATTTTGCTTAGGGTACGTGTAATCACTGTTCTTGTATGTCCTCAGGAATGGCTCAGCCTACAAAACAAGGCAGCCTGAGTCAATGCAAAGCATCAAAAGAATACATGGAAATTTCCATTCCCCAACCACCAGTTTTCAGATGTCTGGAGATGATTAGCAGCTTGATGCAAATGAATCGGGAAGGGAAGGGGAGGGACTTTCAAAATCCATACAATAACAGTGAAAACCTGGGGCAATATTTTTACACAGCCAGAACTTACAGAATATGCTCAGGACTCCGCCATATGTGATTAACAAGAAGCTTTTGGTCCCACTGCAAGGTAGTCCCAGCAACCTCTACAGAGCTTGACTGATGCCATCATTACTCTGTTTCCCCCACTGAAGCTCTGACACTCAGTGCGGATACTTGATGGTCTTGACTAGGTAGGCCAAATACCCTTCCCTTTTTTTTTTATTTTTCCCCAGTCGTGATGTGTGACTGTGAGGAAGCATACTCCTAAGACGAGCTTGCCCTCCATTGCATGGGGAGTGCTCCTGCTGCTACCAATGGTAGTTACACAAAGTATGTGGGGAAGAGTCAGAGACCCCCTTGTTGGGACAGTGCTCCAGGCAGTTGGGTAGAGGCTCATACGGACTCCCAGATACCCCTAGCACCTCCACAGAAACACAGACACCCTTGTAGCTTACCGCACTTGGACAATTGAGAACAATCTCATCTTCGATTTTCAGATCATCTCTCTTCTTCCCTAATGGTTCCAGCTGAGGGAAAAGGAGGGTGCAAAGAAGAAAAGTGAATGAGTATCAGAGAGCAATAGGTAATGCTGTGCCACCATCCACTGGAAACCACCTCTGCAGCACAGCAGGACAGCTGTGGTGCACTGCACCCATGCTGGAAGATGCCTGCATGCACTGCCACTTTGTGTGCTGAAGAGGCCAATTCCCATACACCATGAACACATCCTGATGATCAACATCCCAGGCAGGCATCATCTCTCCAGGATAAGTCCCAGCACCCCCAGCCTTAATGTACCCTGAGGTTTACTGTTTTGAAATGATTGGTTTAACAGTTCAGGTGATCTTTCTTCACAGGATCACTCTTTTCCTTTGTAAACAGAATTAAGGGTTCAGAAGAGATAGGGCTAGCTACATAGTAGCTCCCTCGGGTTTTCTGCTGCCAAGGGCAGGAAGGAACGGTCAATGAATGACCAATACAGCCTTTAAAAACCTTACCATGTTGTTCCACAAACCACGTGCAGCCTGTGAATGGGTCTTCTGGTGGAAGTGGAAACAATCTGGGGCAAAATATGAACTGTCCGGCACCCCCTCCTAGAGAACAAGAGGGGTGTTATCACAGAGGCAGTAAATATGCAACAAGCTGTGCATTATTCCTTCTCTCTTCCAGCAAGATATCACAGCTGACTTAAAACCAAAAGTAACTGCAAAGATTTCTGAGGCCAAGAGAATTAAACTGGGCCAGAGAACACTAGTAACTAAAAAGCCTTTTTAAACCTTTTTAATATAGGGTTTCCCAAGCAATAAAGAATACAGACCACTGTGACTCTGCGTACAGAATACCTGGGCACAGATATTGATTGTATTCTTTATTTCCCCTGAGATTCACAAATTATAGTCTTTTGAAGAACGTGGGTTTTCATATGGAAAAGTCATTTACCAAAGTACTGCAAGGGACTTTGTGACTTACAGGGGATGTAGGGCAAGTGATCCCTGGTGAAGACTTTGAACTAAATATCTACTGCATGGTTGTCTCTCTGCAGTACAGTGGATTCAGTGCCCCAGATCATACCTGCAAATTCTTCATTCCCATTTCCCATTATCTCTAAGTTATTCCATACACACTTTCTGCACTTTTGGATGTTAACTCAACTGAATATAACAATTATTAGGCCAGAAAACTGCCGGTCACATCTACAGCCAAGACAATTTTGAGAAATTGGTAGAATCACAGCAGGATTTAGTGTAGGGCATTTATTGTAGTTGATTTTTACCTGTGTTTTTGGCATCTTCACATTCGTCAGAAACGGCTGCAGAACCACTGTGAAATCATCTCTAGTGTCATACCTTCCACTCTCCACTAACTCTCGGGTTCTCTCCTAAAGAGTCAGAGAATAGTTGTTACAGTTTCTTCTTTTACGTTCAGCTCATTGCGTCTGTCCATCCATTTACATCTCACACAGGGATTCCCACTCCCTCGTGCAGAAACCCAGATGCAGATGTGGTTTCCAGCTCATGCCAAGCAGCCAAGAAAGCAGGTTTTTTGAGACACGCATCCCAGGCTTCTTCGCAGAGAGGCAGCCTGTGGATGGCTGCCTGACTGACGCGGGCAGGCAGCCTGCTCAGTCACTAGATTTTCTGTCATAAAGATATTCTTCCAGAACCACCAAAGCATTTTTGGTTTGGCCAACATCCCATGCCCAATGTTTGCTTTTGAGTTATCGTGTTCTTTGACTTAATCTGATCTCTAACGAGATAAGTAATCAAAAAAACCTGCTGGCTCTCTGACATACTCTACTTTCTATGGCTCTTTAATGTTTGTTTGGGGTTTTTTTCAAATCTATTTTGTTGTTTTAGTGAATTAGAGTTGTAAAGATCTTGAGCCTATTCTCATCTACCCCTCACCATTTATTTTTTGTAAATCACAGCTACAAATACATCATTAAAACGAGTGGAAACTGTCCCCCACCTCCAAATATTAGCCTCTCTGGGGTCCCTTTATCAACAGGAGGATGACATTAAACATATAACAAATGCCACGTGCCTTACCTGATACTTGCTGTTAAAGTAGACCAACCTCTTTAACTCATCAGAATTATTCTTTGGGTTTATGACACAAGGGCACAGGAGTCTGTGGGATGAGAGGTGGGATGGCAAGGTTTCAGCAGAAGTGACCTCTGTGAGGAGAGGCCAGGGCTGCCTGTGCAGGACACAGCCAGTTCCAGCCAGCTGCAATGAAGCCACCACAAGGCACAGCTGAGCTGGTCAGCCAAGATGGTGGTGCCTCTGTGAAAATCTGTTTAGGAAAGGCCAGAAAACACCAGAGAGAGAGAGGAGAAGAGAACAACAGCTGTAATGAGGAGGAGGTGCTCCACAGCAGAGCAGGCACCACAGCCTGTGGGACCTGAAGGGACAGCAGCCTGTGGATGAGCCCATGCTAGAGCAGGCAAACGTCTGAAGGTCTCCTGCTGGAGCAGAAGATGAGTGAGAAGGAAGGAATGGCAGAGGGATATCACTGCATCCAGACCCCAGGCCCTTACACCATCCATGCTTTGCTGAAGGGACTGAGGGTCTCCTGCAGCAGTAACAAGGGGAGAGTGAAGCTGATGCTGGGAATGAGGGAGGGTGTTTTAACTGTATAACTTTGTTCATTTCCCAATACCTGAATTAGTAATTAAATGTTCAAGCTAAGGGACAATACATTCAGTTAAATTCTCCAAGTCAAGCCTGTTTTGCTTGCGAAGGTACGTGATAAGTAATTTCCTTGTCTTTATTTTGACCCACAAGTTTTCTTACTCACGTTCCTCTTGTTTTCTCCCCTGTGATGCTGGGGTGAGGTGAATGAGCAGCTGTGTGCATGCTTGGCTGCCAGCTGGGGCCAGCCCACCACAAAAACTATTCATAAGTATGCATGTGCAACATGGTTTGCTTCAGCAGAACTATGCAAGCATCCTCCAAGACAGAGTTCCCACAAATCATTTCTAATCAACCAAGGGTCATGAGTTGCAGGATGTTTCACATGGAGGATGGCAGAACACCAAAAGACATGCCAATACTGATGCTGGAGTCTCTATCCTTGGAGAGCCATTCCAACCCAAGCTGTTTTAAGTTTCTGTGAACTCATGTTGGTCATCTTTATCCCTCCCTGAAAATTTGATCTTTCAAGCACATTCAAGTGGGATGGCTCCTACGACTGG
>VXBW01003601.1:3041296-3081661 GCA_013400375.1 Thinocorus orbignyianus | reverse complement strand
TGACCATTCTATGATTTGCTCTGTGTAAGGTATTCTGCAGCTGTTACTGGAGGCTTTGTGCAGTAGCGGAACAAACCATTTTTGTGCAGCCAGAACAGCCACGGAAAGAACCTTTAATGAGAATATGAAGAACTGTTTTAGAAGGATCCCCAATTTCACCTTATAAAAAAAAAAAAAGTGTATTAATTTTTTAAAATCTTAATGCTTCTTAACTCTAAGTTTGGCTTGAGGGAATTTTCTGGCTGGTGCCCAGGATATTGGCATTTTCTATTTACAGCTTGTGCATAAGTGATGGTGTGTCTAAAAACTGTTGCCATGTCATTCATCTGAGCTGTATTGACATGGAGAAAGCAGCCTGTGCTGCAATCCTCATGTTTTAAGAGACATTGTAGAATTCTTAATAGCTTCTAGATTACAAAGGGGTGTGTAGTGATGAATTGAAACTAGATGTCAAACTGGAGAAAAAGCAGAGCCCCTGAAGGACAATACATATGTTTCAAAAGCTTAAATTTCCTTCAGATAATGTAAGTTACCATGATAGAGGAATTCAGTTCTTCAATTATAGCCTTATTAATGAGAATGGCATCAGTGTAGTCTGGGATCTCCGTAGCTTCCAGTTCCACCTGGCCTTGTTTTAGCAAAAACTGGACAGTCAAATTCATCTGAAGTTTGCTTTTCACATCCTGCAGCCTAAAATGGCAGAAAACAAAACCCAATGTTTAGTGATGGTCTGTGACCACCTGCACAGGTCAAGGGTGCTCACCCTGCCTGACCCTCAGAGCAGGATGGTGGGCACTGGTCTGACAGCAAAGGCTGCACCATCTGCCCCAGCAGTGGTCAGTGCCTCCACAGCCAGATGGAGAAGCTGAAGGGAGAGGCTGCAGCACAGATCTCAGACTGCAGAGAGTGCCTGGACCTTCTCCTGGGGCAGGCAAAGGTGTAAATGCATGCCCAGGTGGAGGAACCTCTGCAGTAGGTGGCTGATCTGCAGGAGTCAGTGATGAGGCTGCACGGCATCAGGGAGGCTGAGAAAGAGTCAGAGAGCTGGTTCTCAGCACAGTGGGCAGTGAACCCACAGCCCATGGTCAACCAACCAAAAACACTCCCCCACTGGCGCACACAGAATTTCTGGTTTAAGTTTTTTGGTATGTGAAGGCAATAATGAAGAGTGGAAGCTTGCAGTGGCAAGGAGCAGCAGGAAAGAAGAGACTTCCCACAAGCCTGAGGTGCCCTTGCAGAACCTCTTCACCTCTCCTCAGGCTGAAAAGGAAAGACCAGTCACACAAGAGAGGAGCTGGAGCTGGGTAAGGCAGCCCAGTCTGCTCCCCCTGCAATAACCAGTGCAACTAAGAAAAGGCAGCAGGGGACAGTGAGCAGTTCTCTCCTGAAAAGAACAGAGCCATCAGCCAACAGGATGCACTCTCCAGAGAGGCTTCTGCTTAGCGGGGGCTTGAATCAGGGACGTCACCCAAAAACTACCAAGCATGGGGTAACTGAAAGAGGGGGAGATTTAGATGAGATGTTAGAAAGAAATGCTTTACCCTGAGAGTGGTGAGAAGCTGGCCCAGGTTGCCCAGAGAAGCTGTGGCTGCCCCATCTCTGGAGGGGTTCAAGACCAGGTGGATGGGGCTTTGAGGTGGGAGGTGTCCCTGACCAGGGCAGGGGGTTGGAACTTGATGATCTTTAAGGTCCCTTTCAACCTGAACCATTCTATGATTTCAATAGCATCATACAAATCAAACCATCATTCTCCAAATATTTTTATTGATTACTTGTGTTATGTTCACCTAGGGGTTAGTCTTTGATAGCCTGTCTCCTGTTTGTGCCCAAAGTGACTACGGAATTTGCAACTTATTTCTCTACATGAAGTTTCCAACCACTGGATTCAGTTTAACATAAACTAGCAGATATTCTGAGAGAAAGAGTCCTTACTGAACACAGATCTTAACAACTGAAAAGAAAGGGAGAAGACTTTCAGCCAGCACCTTTTTTCTTGTATAATTCATTCTGGGATTTGGTCCTGAATGACAACAAACATGAAAAATATGTCATGTGTGTGAACAAATGAAGTATTTCAGGTCCAACAGCCAATTGTAAACAGGTGTCATATGACTGAGCACCATATTGCAGTATCTTATGCTTACATGGCAGGTTGAGAGAGCTGGGACTGTTCAGCCTGGAGAAGAGAAGGCTCTGGGGAGACCTGAGAGCAGCCTTCCAGGATCTGAAGGGAGCTACAGGAGAGCTGGGGAGGGACTCTTTGTCAGGAAGTCTAGTGACAGGACGAGGGGGAATGGTTTTAAATTGGAAAAGGGGAGATATAGATGAGATATTAGGAAGAAGTTCTTTGCTGTGAGGGTGGTGAGGCACTGGAACAGGTTGCCCAGGGAAGTTGTGGATGCCCCATCCCTGGAAGGGTTTAAGGCCAGGCTGGATGGGGCTTGGAGCAACCTGCTGTAGGGAGAGGGGTCCCTGCCCATGGCAGGGGGGTTGGAACTTGATGATCTTTAAGGTCCCTTCCAACTCTGACCATTCTATGATTCTATGAGTGGAATTTAACTGAGAACATACATGGCCTTGAAGGCTTTGAGGGATTCACCATGTGATGTAGCTCCTGGGGCAGCCAGTTTGCATTGAAGACCACGCTGCCACCCTTACTGATACTGCTACTTAAGGGGGCAGATTAAGAGTGGCTTGGCCTGCTGACGTGCTGCAGCAACACCTCACCTCAGAAATACCACAGGTATCTTAGAGGAATCCTAGACAGAAGAGTGTTGGATAACACAGCTGTCTAATTCTGTATGTAAGTTTTGGTTCTTCGTTGGTGGAGTATTAAAATGTAGGTGAACACAGGAAAAGAAACAAAATTACCAAGTGAGTTCTTGGAAAATGGCTTCTATTTCTGCCTTAACATCCTCGTTGTCATCCGCTCTTTTCTGAAGGAAGGCCTCCATCTCTTCCAGCGTTAGCGCCTTCTGTTTCACCTAAGCAAGCAATATGGTGACATTCCAGCTTTGTCAGTGTGTCAGGGCAACCCTCTTAAGGAACAGAGA
Organism: Thinocorus orbignyianus; assembly: GCA_013400375.1. Classification (NCBI taxonomy): domain Eukaryota; kingdom Metazoa; phylum Chordata; class Aves; order Ciconiiformes; family Thinocoridae; genus Thinocorus; species Thinocorus orbignyianus. The sequence continues at coordinate 3,078,608 of VXBW01003601.1, read as the reverse complement.
AGACAAGTTCTTAAGAAGCTGTATGTATGTATGAATGTGCAGCCTGGTATTTTTAGAATCCCAGTAGAGCACATGAGACAGAGGTTATTGTCCTTACATTCCACTCAGGAAGTCATTTATTCATTTATGCCTAGTTTATTCACGTGCAGGGAAATTAAATATTTCTTTCTCTCTTGGTCAAAGGTCATGTATAAGTCAGATTTACACCTTCATGCTTTTAAACAGAACAAATAGCTTGCTAGAACTTTCCAGCAACACCCTCTGTTAAGAATTGCTCTTGGGGTTCTAGAAAAATATGGGAATGCACTGCGGCAAAGGTAGAATGTTAATGGGAGAGAACAACTCCAACAGACTATGGAAGTCAAACACTCTAACAATTTTTTGTTATGGATAGAGAAAAGGAAAATTACTTTTTTTAAAAGCAAACCATATCAAGTTCACTATCATTCTGATCAAATCTGTCCACATTAATATGCTAATTCCTCTGAAGGAGAACTAGAGCCCGTTTCCCTTGGTGACATTTCTATTATTCTGAATTGAATGTGGCCAGAAGCAACTTTCAAACTCAAATGCAGCTCATGTATTCTGCATTGTCATTTCACCACTAGCTTAAACTCCACAGAAGTGTAAGACCTGAAAAAAAAAGGGGCCTAGAGAGGGATGGGGAAGGACTCTTTATCAGGGAGTGGAGTGATAGGACAAAGGGTAATGGTTTTAAATTGGAAGAGGGGAGATTTAGATGAGATATTAGGAAGAAGTTCTATACTGTGAGGGTGCTGAGGCACTGGAACAGGTTGCCCAGAGAAGCTGTGGCTGCCCCATCCCTGGAAGTGTTTAAGGCCAGGCCGGATGGGGCTTGGAGCAACCTGGTCTGGTAGGAGATGTCCCTGCCCAGGGCAGGGGGGTTGGAACTTGATGATCTTTAAGGTCCCTTAACCAAACCATTCTATGATTCTGTATCAAGAAGTATACTGGCAAAATAAAGAATTTTACATACCAGTTCCTCACTCTTCATTTTATTGCGTCTAGCTAGACAAAAATGTTCCCACACAGACGGGTCTAAGCCATTTGGCATGTGCTCAGGACTATCCAGTTCATCCATGGCTCTCATCAAAAGGGTAAGAGCACCTTTGTCATCTGCAGCTGAGCCGCAACAACCCCCGTAGGGGTTCGCTGTGTCAGGGAGCGCTTCTGTCACTGGGGTCCTAGTGCACATACATAGGACATACACTGATTTTGTTCCTCTTGCATAAAAGAAACTCACAAACAACTCAGAATATTTCATACCCTCAATCTCTTGCAAAGAGAAAATAGGTAAGACTGCATCTTACACAAACTTATATATGTATTTGAGAACTGATGATTATTTAGATTACATTTAAAATAGATTGTGTGGGGTGAATAAGGAAATATAAGTACTCAAAATAGTGAACTATAGCGTGATAGGAAATCAACCATTGTTAACTATCCAATATAAAGCAGGCAGTCTACTGATTATCAAATTAATTTTGGCTGGAATAAATAGCATTGTTATTTTTGATACAAAAGAAATACTAGCATTTAAACAGATGGAATCAGGAGGATCTTACTTTGGTCGATGTCTGTAAAGTTGGAAAAGTTCATCAAGGAGATCAGCAGGTACATCAGCAAACTCCTTTATAAAACCATGTTCCAGATTCTAGGAGGAAAACAGAAAGCTCACACGTTACCACAATGCTACCTTTAAAAAAACATCAGCCTGCCCATGTCTTAGAAATACAGAACATCATGCTCTTCCACGTGCTCCCAAGCATCACAGGAATCTAGACTAGATCAGCAAGCTGACCAGAACTCATCTGGTGCTTACAATGAAGTATGGTTTTTCATTATCAAGGCACAGCACTGATATAACTCTGGATCTCCTTGTGTTTTTTGAGGATCTCACCTTGTCTTCAGCCACGGCACTTTCATAGATATCTATGTAGGCTTTAATTTTATCTTTTGTATTTAGAATTGTTCTTGCAATCTTGACCTACAGCAAAATCAAAAGATTTCAGGAATGAAACTCAGCCAACACAGGCATTCACATACACTGATGAAGCAGACTCTGTCTTATTTCTAGAGAAATAAGGTGTCTAGAGAAATTAGGTGTCCCTGCCCAGGGCAGGGGGGTTGGAACTTGATGATCTCTAAGGTCCCTTCCAACTCTAACCATTCTATGATTCTATGAAAACCCTGTGAGCTATTTTTACTAACAATATAATGCCTTCTTCAGGGAGCTGCTTGCAGATACTGCTAAAAGGTGAGAAGATGTGAAATTAAACTAGTCCACTCCTAAAGAAATTAAGAAATCTGTGTAAGAAATATCAACACATTTCCCAAGAACCACATTTCAAATGATAACTTACTTTTTCTCTCTCCTTTTTCACAAGGAAATTATGAAGTCCAGCTTCTCTAGCATCCAACTCTTCATCCAACAGTAAAGCATAAACGAGATTGACTATTTTAAGTTCTTCCTGTGAAAAGATGGTAATGTGAATGTTACCATTCCTGCTGCACAGAGGCAGAGGTGAAAAATGAACGTTCTCTGTGATACCAAGGGACACCAAGATGATCAGAGGGATGGAGCACCTCTCCTATGAGGACAGGCTGAGAGAGCTGGGGCTGTTCAGCCTGGAGAAGAGAAGGCTCCAGGGAGACCTTCCAGCAGCCTTCCAGGATCTGAAGGGAACTCCAGGAGAGCTGGAGAGGGACTCTTGGTCAGGAAGTCTAGTGACAGGACGAGGGGGAATGGTTTTAAATTGGAAGAGGGGAGATTTAGATGAAATATTAGAAAGAAGCTCTTTACAGTGAGGGTGGTGAGGCACTGGAACAGGTTGCCCAGGGAAGATGTTGATGCCCCATCCCTGGAAGTGTTTAAGGCCAGGCTGGATGGGGCTTGGAGCAACCTGCTCTAGGGAGAGGTGTCCCTGCCCATGGCAGGGGGGTTGGAACTTGATGATCTTGAAGGTCCCTTCCAACTCTGACCATTCTATGATTCTATGATTCTGTACCTGATAGATGACCATCTCTGATTTGACTTTTCTTTCAGAGAGTTTGCACACAGTCTCATCAAAATTTTTTATTGTTTCCTGGATGGAAGCTTCAAGTTTCTCCAATTCATTTTCCAGTGCCTAGGGAAAGGAAGGACACCAGCAGCGATATTACATCTGGAGAAACCAAGAAGCTCTGATATAGTACATCAGATGCTAGAGAATGCACAACATGGAAATGTGTCCCTCAGCCAAAAGGTCTCAGAGGCCAACTTATGTTGTCCAAATACCACTTTGAAGGATAAAAGTCATGGTATTATTGCGTATGGCACTAGCAACTCTGCAAATGGAACCTGAAAAAAAGCATTTTTAGGAATACATTTGTGAAGAAAAGCTAACTTTCTGCCCAATATTGCAAGTTTTGGCATGTATTAATTGGTATGAGTAGAGATTGCCTTACTTTGTTGTCTAATCTAGGACTTATTTAATATGATCTTTGTTCTTCATTTATTCTATTTACTAGTATTCATTTTTAGAAGTAGCTCCTGAGAAAGATCAGAAGCTTTAGTCATGAGGACTGTGAACAAAACCACTTCTTTTCTTATTTTAATTTACCCTTCTATAGTTTTCTTTCTCTTCATTCAGGTCCTCAACTTTTTTCTCATATTCTCTAAATATTCTCCTCTCTTCATCATTCCAAGCATGCTCTGGCTTGGATATAAACAAAGGCGGTGGTATTTCCTGGAAATATTAAAGACAAATATACGTCAAAATCAACACAAATTCTCCATCAGCACACAAACAAACTATAGCTTTCATCAGATTTAATGAAAGGTATTTATGAATGGTCAGTAACACATATATATTCTGTTTCTTTGGTCCTGTAGCTTGCACCAGTATTTTTGATGTATGTATATTGTGCTGTTCTCTCTCACTCACTTACAGGAATTCACTACTGGATCTTGTGAAATACAAGTATTTTGTACTCAAACACATTCCTGTCAGGTACAAGATATATAACAGTTTCTGTTTCAGAACCCCAGGTCTAACTCCAAGCTCATGCATAATTCTAAGTGGAGTCCTAATTTTCCAAAACAGAGAAGTTCCAGGGAGAGTGCTTGGGTCTGCCCCAGCCTTTTTCTGTGACAGTTCTTCGTATTCTTTCCTTCCCCTCCTACTGCACTATCTATCTTTGCTGAGTTAAATGGAACTATATTTTTCTGTAAGATCACAGTCATGGAGGGGAGATTTAGATGAGATACTAGGAAGAAGTTCTTTGCTGTGAGGGTGGTGAGGCACTGGAACAGGTTGCCCAGGGAAGTTGTTGATGCCCCATCCCTGGAAGTGTTTAAGGCCAGGGTGGATGGGGCTTGGAGCAACCTGCTCTAGGGAGAGGTGTCCCTGCCCAGGGCAGGGGGGTTGGAACTTGATGATCTTCAAGGTCCCTTCCAACTCTGACCATTCTGTGATTCTATGATAACAGACCCTTATAATGCTGATACTAGATTATGTTGCTATAGTGTTCCACTGTGATAGAGACAGGTCTTGATGGGTAAATGATACGGTCTCTTTGATTCCAGTGTAGGGTCTCTAGGCATAATGCAACTCTACAATTCTCCAGCTCTTTTCTATCACTCAGGTTGGAAATATTTGCTAGTTAATTTCCTTAAAAGCCTACAAGGTACCTAAAGGATTTGGAAGAAAGACAGCTCACCACTTTCAAGATGTCTTCCTTTTTGACTTCCAGCACTCCGCCCATCATGTCATCAAGAGCACGCAGTCTTTCATCGTCCTGGGAACGACCACAAAAATTACTTCAGGGTACAAAATAAGTGTGTTAACTGGAAGTTTGGGGAGTGATAGTAGGGTAGCTCATCTCTAGATCACCCACACGATTATACTGTGTGTTACTAGTAATCAATGCTCTTTGATGATGTGTGTGAAATACGCTAAAAATCTCAAGTGTTTTTTCTGGTGAACAGATGTTCATATAATGCACCAAACCTGCCATTTTAGCAGTTTTGGAAAGAGTACACAGGCTACTCCTGGCCAGCTGGCAGGCTGGAATGAAGGAATTGGTAGTGACAGTGTCTTATTGTGCATCTCTCAGGGCCAGAACCACGTTAGGCTTTTCAGAGATGCATTATAAAGCCAGAGGAAAGAATGATGATCTTCTAGTCTAATCCCTGAAGAAAAGTGTAGTTCTGATTGTAAACAATAATAAGGGGGAAAAGACACACATCATCGTTGACTACCATTTTAAATTCAGTCTTGCCTACTACATTACTGGAATATTCCAGTGCAGCATTAAATAAATAAGGCTAAGCAGAGGCAAAGGCCCATTCAGTAAACAGGATACTGCTTTAAGTACCGTAGCAGCGAGGCGTCTTTCCATTTCGAGCTTAGCCAGCATTTCTGCCTTCTCTCTCTCTTCTTGAGTCAAGTATTTTTCAACTTTAATCTGAAGGAAGAAAATGAGGTTCACATCTTTTCTTTTCTTTTCTCCAAACTTGATCACACATGGACACACAAGGGTGGTGAGGCACTGGGACAGGTCGCCGAGGGAAGTGTTGATGCCCCATCCCTGGAAGTGTTTAAGGCCAGGCTGGATGGGGCTTGGAGCAACCTGCTCTAGGGAGAGGTGTCCCTGCCCATGGCAGGGAGTTGGAACTTGATGATCTTGAAGGTTCCTTCCAACTCTGACCATTCTATTTGGAAAGATGGTGTGAAATACTTTTCTACTATGAACTACCATAATTTTTTTGATGTTAGCTGTGTTTTGTGTGTGCTTTTCTGATGGTGGAATAACACGAACTAGTGAGAGAGAAGAGGAAAGTGGGGAAAAATTGACCATAAAAACTAGATGAGGTCATTGGAATACATTTTATAAGAAAAATGGTGTTTCTTTATAAATTATCAACTGAATTTATAAGTACAGTGCTAGGTATGCTTTAGTACTTGGATACTTAGTTTGAAACCAGCTAGTTTCAAAATGGTGTAATGGAAAACTGAGAAACCTTTATCTATGAAAGTAATCCCTGCAAGCCTGGTTTGAATCTTATAGTCAGGAAAAGGGGAATTTCTATCTAATTTATGGGCAATTAAAAATTTATAACAGCAATAAATTCAGACTGAATACATTTCACATTGACTTATGCTTTCTCCCTGAAAAGGGAAGGAGAGCAAAAGAGTAAAAATGATTTTAAGTACAGACACATCTGGTGTAAGGCTTTTCAGTACTGACAAATGTCTGGATGTGAGAAGGATCAGAGAACTGTATGTGAGTGAGCAAAAGAGAAAGATTTATTCTTCAGATACCTCTGAATCCTGAACAGTGAGCGCTCGCTCCGGCATCTCCTCATCGGTCAGAGTTGGCTCCCACACTTCCACCTGCAGGTCAAGCTGTGCCAAGATTTCTCGGACTCTCAGGTTTCTTTCTTTCACTCTCGCTATCTCCTGCTCCTTTTGTCGTGCAACTATGTCAAATTCCTTATTAAAAGCAGTTTTCACTTGGTAAATAATGTCCTGAATTACCAAAAAAGGAAACAATACTTTACAAATCACATCCATCCATGATTACATCCCACTCCTCAAGCCACCAAAAGCAAAAATGTGGTTTTGTGTGTGTGACAGGGAGATAAACTGGCAAAGTTCTTTTTTGAAAATCATAAGGGCAGAGTTCAAGCTGTGTTAAAAGATTCTGAAAGAAACATACTGCTGCCAAAACTAGACAAACAATTAGGTTGCCTTCTATTTGATGGGTTTTGAGCTCTTTAGTTGAAAGGAGGAGGGTTTTCAAATTAAAAAAAAAAACCACATGACTCCGAAATCTAGAGATTGTGAATCTCAGGTTCAGGGAGGCAGATTTAAAGACATTCTTTTCTGATTTTTAAGGGGTGCAGCCTGCAGTTTTCATATGCTTTCATGTGATTTTCTGCCTGACACATGGAAGTAAAATGTTCCCATTAAATAAACAAACACTAGAAACTGATTTTTTTTAAAACACTTGAGATTTTACCATGATTTTTAAAAGCATGTGTTCTTAGTGGACAAATTCTTCCTTTAGCCTAAATAATTGATCTCAGCAAAGAAAAAAAGAATATTAAGAAAGAAAACCATGTGTATCTCCTACTATGTTAATTTACTAAAATGAAACATGAAAAGAATATCAGTTCTATCATTAAACTTCACATATTGAAATTTATATTATAATAAATACCTGTGTCCATGATTATTTCATTGATTTCTACTACAATAATAAGTTAGGATGTAATAAGTCAGGATGGCAGATAAGTTGCAAAGTTGCTGGGAGCAAAAAGGCTGTGTTCAATGTCTAGTTGGCCATCCAGCTCTCAGCAAACTTGCTGTGTTGGTCAAGAACACTGAAGTTATATCTACACTTAAGATAGATAATATGCATCTTTAAAACCAGACAGTAGAAAGATCTCATTACAACCAAACTTACATCTAAAACTGCTCCATGTGTTTATTCATCATCTGCTTTAAATACTCATGTATTTACTAGATTTCATGTGTTACAATGCATAATCATTGAGTTCTACTACCATTTACAGCCTTAAAGAGCTTTGTGGAGGCAATGCTTTATAGTAATTTAACCACTTCTACCTTTGTAGATCATCTTCATAAGAAGCCTACTCTGTAGCATGTTTACTACTTAATAAACTGGGCAGGGTAAGAGAAGTAAGAGAGTCTCATAGTAATGAATAATAAATAACAGAAACAGTGAAGACTCCAAACGAAGGGATGGTAAGACTGGAGAGAAAGGAAGTGGGGGTAGGAACCAGCTGATCTTTCATTCAGCAGCAAATAATATGGGAAGAGGTCATGTTTCCACAGGCATGCTGAGATGTGCAAGCCAGCTTTGGCTATACCCACTCTGAAACAGAAGCACCAGTGGGGAAATAACCACTTAAGTGGGGAAATTACCCTTAAGTTGGGTAACCACCTTCATTCTTCCAGACCTGAGCTGACAAATCCACACAGTGCTCTACTGTATCATCTGCATTTACCAGCTTTCATCTCAGCAGCTCAGAGACCTGTGCAACTCTCCATCATACAGTGTCAGGTTGCCCAAAATCTCACAGTGGCTGTGAATGCTGTGTGAACCAACAGGTAAGATGGTGTTACTGCAGTAATACCAATTTAAGAAGCTACCACCTTCAACAACACTATCTGGTTGACTTTCTGCTCCCTGGTGTGCAAGTCCCATTGGCAGTACAGGGTAGATGTGTCTCCGCCATACTGAGAGCTCAGACTTCCAACCAGGCAGTAAGATGCAAGATCATCAGCCGTTCCTTCTTCTGCCTTCTCTCCTTCTTCCTTAGATAACGCAGTCTCAGACTCAGTTTCAAGATTATTCTTGTCAACCTGAATATCACAAACACAAGATTTTGCACAAGATCCAGTGGCACATGTATGAAAATATTCTAGAGGTTATATTCTGCAGTTAAGCTCAGTGATCAAAATAATACAAGTTCAAATGATCAAACCTGGAGTGTTGGGTCCATTTGTAGGTTCTCCAGTATAAGAAAGACATGGGCATAATGGAACAAGTCCAGTGATGGGCAAGTGATAAAATTAAGATTCTGAATCATCTAACACGCGAGGACAAGATGAGAGCTGGAATTATTTAGCTTCAGGAAGGAGGAGGCCTGGGGAGATCTCAGCAATGCACATAAAACCTGATTGTGGGGAGTAAGAATGACAGAGCTGGACTCTTCTCAGTGGTGCTCAGTGACAGATTGAGAGGAAATGGGTAAACATCGAAATACAGGACATCCAACTTAAGCATAATAAAAGGCTTTTCCTGTGAGGGTTGTCAATCATGGGAAAAGGTAGCCCATGGAGGTCCTGGAATCTTCCATCCTGGGAGATATTCTAAATCTGACTGGACACAACGCTGAGTAAATTGCTCAAGGAGGGCTAGATGACTTCCAAAGGGCTCTTTTCAGCCATTCTGTATTCTTTAATACTTATACATCTGAGTAAAACCACATTTCATCTTTATTTCATAGAAACATAGAATAGTCCCTTCCTTGCACTGGAAGGGACCTTAGAGACCACCTTGTTTCAATCCCTATGCCATGGGCAGGGACTCCACCCACTAGACCAGGTATTTATCCCTTTAAATTCCTTTAGGACAATTTCTTTGGCAAGAAAAGGGGCCTCAGAAATGTAAAGAAGCATTAACATGCCAACTCAGAACATTCTGATCTGAAATGCCTTTATGCAGTTCTTCAAAGAGACTGTACCTTAAGATCAGCTGTCTCAAGCTTCTTTAACCGTAGAACTTTCTCCAGAGTTTCCAGCTCTTCTTTACTGTATTTCTTCAGCGGATAATTTGTCACTTTACAGGCCATATGGAAGCACTGTTCAAATTTTTAAAAAATATATCAAAAACCCAATGTAAAAAGTTCTTCAGAATGCAACAACTCATTTGTTCAACACCTGAATACTAAAGAGTTATGAAGACTTCTTAGAATCAGGAATAAAAATGAGGATCAGTCAATATAGTAAAAATACAGGGGCAAGACTAAAACCACTTGCCTTTTAGATAGTGAAAATGGTTGGTTTAAAATTTGCTTTTTCCTTTCTTTCTTTCTTTTTTTAATAACCTACAGGTGTGGCCTCTTTATCTGTGGAATTCAGCCAGAACTAGATTTTTTTTGGTAAAAAACCCTTGAGATAATCCAGTATCACCAGTTTGACTAATCTCCTCAAAGTTAAATTTTGCCTTTATGTTTTACGTAGCTGAAGTCATACTGAATGCACACAGAAAAATAGTACTTACCTCTCCTCTTAGCAACACTGCATATATTCTCTGAAATCAAGGAACCATAGAATTGCTTATCAGCACTCTCACCCACCTTAGAAGGTAAAATGAGCCAGGCTCAGACAAAATGATCAGAATGAAAGATTTGCAGGAGCTCTGGGAAGAAGGAATTTTTATTCCCATACCATGAGCAAACCAGAAATGTGTTACACTTATATTTATTTTCTCTCTGTACCTTAAGGAATCAAACTACTGCAGAAAATGAGTTAAAACACAGAGATTACCTTAATTGCACGTCCTTGTACAGCCATAGCATCCCAGCATTCGTGTTTGATGACATCCTGCAAATAACGGTTGGCTAAATTCTCCATCTCAATCTCCCTCCTCACCTTTCAAGATATAGAAAATAAAATGAAAAGATGTGGCACAAAATAACCTGGGATATTTGTATTGAGTTATTGAAATAAATCTAACAGATGGAACGAATTACTGATATTTTCATCATCCTAGACTATCAGAACTGTTGTCTCCCAAAAAACTACCTGATAGCAGCCTTCCAGTATCTGAAGGGGCTACAGGAGAGCTGGGGAGGGACTCTTGGTCAGGAAGTCTAGTGACAGGACGAGGGGTAATGGTTTTAAATTGGAAGAGGGGAGATTTAGATTAGATATTAGGAAGAAGTTCTTTCCTGTGAGGGTGGTGAGGCACTGGAACAGGTTGCCCAGAGAAGCTGGGGCTGCCCCATCCCTGGAAGTGTTTAAGGCCAGGCTGGATGGGGCTTGGAGCAACCTGCTCTAGGGAGAGGTGTCCCTGCCCATGGCAGGGGGGTTGGAACTTGATGATCTTTAAGGTCCCTTCCAACTCTGCCCGTTCTATGATTCTATGATTCTAAAACTATATTGCATACTACTGAAAGGCACCCTTTTATATGTGAAAAAAATCATTATAGAACTTCAGCAAAGTGCCCAAGGCCACAGTGTCAAATCCCTCGTTTCTGGCATAGATCATATTCCAGTTGGCAACGTCTGCATCAGCAGCTTCACCTGCTTCAAAAAGTGACTTAAAATACTTTGAAGTTTCCCTGCTTCTCAGCAGTGAACAGCAACTTTGAGATCACCCTCTGTTCTTCAGTCAGTCATTCTTCTTTTCACTGCTAGTTTTCAAGTGTTCTCCCCTCACTCTGTCATACCCTGGCCACTTCTTGTTCAGCCTCTGCTTGTGCTCTTTCCTGTTCTTCTGTGTCCAGGTTGAACTCCTGCTGCTCCAGCTTCTCGATGTCTGGCGCCTGTTCATTTTCATGCATCATTTCTTGAATCTGTTTGTTTCAAAATACGTACAAGGAAGAAAAAGTAATTCAAATGCAAATAGAGGAAATGCTATCTTTAACACTATAGAACTTGATAGGAGAGAAAATTATTTTAATTGCCTCCACTTTAAACTGCTTCATGGTAATTGGTAGGATGCGCTGCCTATAACTAGTGACAGAATGTACCATGTGAATATATTTCATCTTTCACTTAAAGATTTGGGTGTTCTATGTGAAGTTGCACTGATCAACTGGAAAACAACTTTGCAGGAAAGTAGCTGTGGGTCCTGGTGGGCACCAAGTTGAACCTGAGCCAGCAACATGCCCTCGTTGCAAAAAAAAGGCTAACAGTACCCTGGGTCTGTATTGAGAATTGTGCTAATATGTTCAGGGAGGTGAGAGACATGGATATATTGGAGGAGAATCCAATGAAGATGATTATGGGATTGGAGCATCTCTCACATGAGGAAAGGTTTAGAGAACTGAGAACCTTCAGCCTAAAAAAGAAATGGCCTGAGAGGGGAAATCTCATCAGTGTCTCTAAATACCTGAGAGGGCAGAGGCAGGTTCTTTACAGTGATGCCCAGTGACAGGACCACAGGCACTGGGCACAAACTGAAACACAAGAGGTGCTGCTCAAACATCTGGAAACACTTTTCTACTGTGAGGCTGAGGACTGGAACAGGTTGCCCAGAGAGGTAATGGAGCCCCCATCCTTGAAGGTACTAAAAATCTGTCTGGACATGGTCCCAAGCAGACTACTGTAGATGACCCTTTGCCTTATCCTCTTGCTGGCAGGAGGTTTTATGGAAGGAAACAAAAAGAAGAGGAGACGACAGTAGTTTCTATAATGAAAGGTTGTTAGGCATGCAGAAACCAGTCTGCTGAGGGGATAGATTGCTCAAGTATAAGGGCAAAGGAAACTGAGAAGCAGACAATAGTTCCTGGCAGGGTCACTGTACAGTCCCTGAGGAAGAACATCTCTTTATTATCTGTCAACTCAGAGTTTATGACAATAATGTAACTAGTACTAGGGCTCATAGCCATAAAGGAAGTGCACTTTTAAACAGAACTGGTAAGCTGAGACATGACTTTTGTAAGAAACTCACAGTTTTACGCAGCTTTTTAATTCCCATCTGCAGCTCTTTCTTCTGGTTAGCAAATCTCTGAGTCTCTTCTCTAATGACCTGACATATAACAGATATATTGTTGAAAGACAGACAAGAGGAGAAAAAAAGATTGAAATAATCTAAAGGAACATTACCTGTACAGAAAACAAAACTCCAAAGGGATTAATAACTGAAACAGACATACTCCTAATTCAATAAGATGATTCTTAGAATTGCTGAAGAGAAAAAAGACTGTACAACCAGGTCACATTATAAACTGGTTGTACAGCAGTAGAGCTTAAAAGAAAGAAAACTTTAAAGAAGTAATTACAACTACAATAATTGCAGACACATGTAACTGTGTAAAGCCTCCTGACAGATTTTGTCAAGTGTGTTATATTCCTTAGATTTTTCATTGTCACTAAGCATTTCCAGTGGAACATTTAAAGACAGAAGTAAAGTAACATCTGTTACTCATTCTGGAAGCTGTAAAACTTTCTTTGCCCCTACAGCCTTGCCAATTCACCCTTTAGGGAAAATTTTGTGATTAATCCACACCTCTGGAATTTGCTTGCTACAACAAGTTTGTAGTAAATAGGCTGATGGCTATTGATTGAAAGGAAGGGGTGTATCATTCTGACATTGGACCATGTCCATCCTATAAAGGCAGATGCACGTCTCTTAGGACATTAACAAGCAGCTTAAAACAACCTAAGACCACACTCCTGCCCTTTAACCTTTGCTTCTCATCTCCTGTCCCTAGCTGATACTCATAGTATGCACAATCACATGGATTTGCCAAAAAATTCCAGTGGAGACACCAAAGCATGAGCAGCAGCATCAAAGCAGAAACAGGAATATGTCTGGGAGAGAGACAGAGAAAATGCCACCTTAAATGGCAATATGTCTTAGACTAGCTTCAGCCGCTTGGGAAACTGCATCATGATTTGGAAAGTCACTCCTGAGATCACCTCAAAAGCTGAACAAAATGTACAGCTCTGGCTCGTATCAGAAAGAATCTCCTACCATCCATAAATTCGTATTCCTAGGAAAAAAAACAAAAAATCTCTACTAACATTAGCACAGCAGCTTGCAGGCTCCCAAAGTGCTAAATCCCCTGTTTGTAGACAGTTAGATTTTTGATACACTTTAACTTACAAAAAACTTTGGTTACCTAACACACTCACCTCAACCTTAACCTGAAATAAACCTCATGGGTTTTGTAATCCATGTCCTATCATTGAGTATTGATTTATCAGTGCTGTAGAATTTGTTATTCTGGGCCTTGGGAAGAAGGGAGCAAGCATCTGCTTGGCTTCTGGTAATAATCTTCTGTGCAACTTTTTGACTTTTAGAAGAAAAAAGTCTTTCTAAGTTTCCAAAGGAAGCCAATTTCTCTGGCAATCTTTTTTTAGTTTAGTCCTTGCATGGAAGTGGTGTTTTAGCATTCAGAGGTCCCGTTGTGCTAAGTGCCTTCTCTCAGGTATTTATAGCCTTGACCTAGGATTTCTAAGTCTAGATTGCAATGCCTTAAAGAGATGTCCAAACGTCAGAAAAGCTTTAGAAACTAGATTCCTTTACAGCATAAAATTTGGCACCATCAATCAATACTGACTCTTGAATCAAAACTCTGGCTTTGATTAATACTCATTCTATGAAAGTACCTTCTGTATCTTCTGACCCATCCATGACACGTCACTGGTACTGTTTCCACCTTCTCCTGTCACCTCTACATTGGAAGATTTAAGTGGTGCCTCCTGAAATTAAGGATACAAACATGCATCTCAGGTACTTCGAATGAAATGAAAAAGAAATTAAAAAATGGACTCATTAGAAGCAACACCATCACCACCAAACTACAGATCTTTATAATCTTTTTGTTCCCTAACTAGTCCCCAATTATGCAAAGCCTTTTGACTCAGAGGGGCTGATGGTACCAATTTCTGTAATCATTGCTTTGCTTGATTTCAGAAAAAATACATGACAGGTTCTACACTACGTATAGAGTAACAGCACACTGGGAATGACATGTAACTTCACATGAGGAGAAATGGACTTTCACAGTTTCCTCTGGCTGAAGATGAATATCACGTTCCTATAACTAATCATTTCGAGAACAATTTTTATCATGTGTAATATTAGGATAATGACAAAACTTTTTTTTCCCCAATAAAAATCAAGAAAACACCTTAAATTTCTCTTCTGGAACCGATTCTGATGTAGATTCTGGGTCAGACTGCCATTCTGCCATAGTTTTTAAAACAGCATTTTCATTTGAAGTAGACTTGTTCAGCACAGTAAGAAGAGATTGCCAGTGAAAAGCAGCTTCCTTAGCTTCCATTTTCTTTATCTTCCTAGCAAACAGAAAGGGAACTGATGTATTTTTTGGTGTATTATGGAAAAGCATGAAGTATTCAATACTATTTATAACACAATTATTAAGTTTTTTAAAAATGCCTATTCAATATTTTTACAGATGATACAATATTATTTGCCTTGTAGAACTGCATAATTAAGGGAAGTTTCCACAGACTTAGAAACTCTGAAAGATGGATTACCCAGGGTAGAAATACTGCTGTGGTGGAGTCATCTTTAATCTCTGCATCTACCTGAACATTTGTTGTATCTAAACCACGACAGAAAAGCTGTAGTTTCAAGTGTCTCTTACTCCTAACGTTTACTAAGAGCTCTTTATGGCTGCAGTTGAATTCCTGTTAAAGTTGTGATGTCTCCTAATCACCGAGTTAAAATTGCATCTCATGAGGTTTCACCCTTTTGCATCATCAATATTGGTCTGTCCCTTTATACATACTTCCACTTCAGACACACCAGGGCACCATCACTTTCACCAGTAACAAGGATGAATTTGCCATCCAGCGAAAATACCACGGATCTGATTCCCCCTCCTTGATATGAGTGACAATGCTTTTGAGCAAGTATATCCTAGAAAAGTCATAGAAGTGGTATCAGCAAATACATTTTCCTAATGGAATATACTTGTAAATTACGCTTCTTTATTTTTAGATAAAAGTCAATCAAAAAACTCAATACAAAATACATAAAAGAGAAGAAAGTAAGCAGTTTATACAATTGTATACAGATTCATTATTAAAACACTTCTACTGTAGAATGCTATGACAGTTCATGTTCAACACATTTTCTGGAACACCTTATATTCAAGTAAAAAAAAATCTTACAATGAAAGAAAGCAGCTTTTACACCTCTTTCTCATGCAAATCAAACAAAGCCTTTGCCTGGGTGCCCACCTACCATAGTAAGAGAATGATAGATGAACAGAACACCATCCCTTGCTGCTGATGCCAGCCAGCGTCTGTTGGGTGACAAACAGAAGAAACCTGATCCAAACTGATTGCTGGGAATCCTCTTTTCTGATAGAAATGCTGATGGACCTACTGACACATTCTGCCAAACAAACAAAATGTTAGCAGCAGTTCAGGTGATGGAGATATCAATACCATTTTGAGAAGACTAATGAGAATTTGATGGGTTATCACATATGCTGTAATTCAAAATGTTGTTGGATTATTGAGCTCGGGAAGCAGTACTGTTGCTATGCTGCTGATTTGCTTCTCATCTCTCCAAAAAAGCCTTTATTCAGTACGTCTGGACCTATATATATACTATTCAGTATGTTTCTTGGCTCAGAAAGTATGGGGTTTATCAAAGAGGGATGCTCATCTTTGGAATTCACCTTCTTGCTTGACCTGATTCTTAAACCAAGCGGGACCCAGGAGCTGCAGAGAGCTCCAGTTCAGCAGCAGGCAATGGCAGAGGCTTCCTGAAGCCCACACAACTTCATTGCAAGGCAGGGCTGGACTGGGTTTGCAGTTGCATCTTGGAGTCATGGGCTCACACTGGCTCAAGTTCCTTCAATAGCTGGATATTCAGGTTATTCATCAGACTGCACAAAAGCAGAGCTCCCATACAGAAGCTACATGTGAAATATCTGCATAAGCTGCATGAATTTTGAAAACCAGTATTTGGCTTTCTCTGTAACAGAATAAGGAGGTTGCTTTCGCCAGGTTTGTGAGCAGGTAGTAGGATACCAAGAGTTGATGGATGGAGTAGGTATTTTTCATGCAGAGAAGATTTCTTTAAGATAATATCCTGCTATATTCACTTCGTCTACAGTCTTTATTCACTAGTATTTAACCACAACCCAAAATAAAGCAGCTTCAGAGAATTACCTTTTCAGGGAGATGGTATTTACAGATGAAAGGTGCACAGGCACAGTAGCCATAGACAATGTTATCCTTCAATCTGACTGCTGAGCTCAAAGGGTAATCCAGATCATATTGCTGCATCTTAATGACACTAGCATTAAGCATTCCTTGTTCATTAGCATACTTATCATTATCTAAAAGATTGAAAAAAGAAGCAGGGAGGAAGAGGCATCAGTACCATTAATGCAGGTACTTCACTTATCAAGTCATAGAATCATAGAATGGTCAGAGTTGGAAGGGACCTTCAAGATCATCAAGTTCCAACCCCCCTGCCATGGGCAGGGACACCTCTCCCTAGAGCAGGTTGCTCCAAGCCCCATCCAGCCTGGCCTTAAACACTTCCAGGGATGGGGCATCAACAACTTCCCTGGGCAACCTGTTCCAGTGCCTCACCACCCTCACAGGAAAGAGCTTCTTTCTAATATCTCATCTAAATCTCCCCTCTTCCAATTTAAAACCATTCCCCCTCGTCCTGTCACTAGACTTCCTGACAAAGAGTCTCTCCCCAGCTCTCCTGTAGGCTCCTTCAGATCCTGGAAGGCTGTCGTTATGAAAACCAAACTCAGAAAGGAGTAAGCACGATGTAAGTTTTCAAGGAAGAGACTGGAAATTAAGATACTTTGGTTGAACAGTAACTCAATGGGTTGTGACAATCCTTAGGTGGAAGAGACACCAGACTGGAAGCTCATGGTGAGTGCCCATCAAGTCTGTGCTGTGCTGGCTGCACGGCCAGGACACCAGGCAGAGCATTAGCCTGCGCTGTGCCTCGGCTGAGTTAATGCATTTAAGTCCTTCCATGACAACCGAATTAGTTTCCCAGCTGATTCCAGAAAGAGCCCCAAATCAATGCCTTCCTAGAATATCAGTTTTAGATATTCCTAGAAAACCAGATACAATTACAAGTTCTGTGATCACTCATGATACTGAGGTCTATTTTTTCTTGCCTATAGAACGTCTAAATTGCTGTAAGAGTATAGCTGTGTTCTGAATGCCACAGGTCACTGAGTTGTCTCACAGTTGAGCATGGCATATATAAAACAAATCATGAACAGTATTTGAGACTTTAGTATGGATTACCCAATTTAGTGAAAGACTAATAGGTTCTCTTTGTTCTACTTCCAGATTATGAATAGAGATTCTAACCGCAATGCCCCAATATCTACATTTCACACTGCAGATACACAGGGCCAGGTTTCCAGAAGGTGAAGGGAGGTATGCCATTCTTAAGTCTCCTTAATTCTCCCCTTTTACTCATAGTGCTGGATTTTTTTCATGTAATGTTTCTCTGCAACATTTCTTATTGGTATAGAAGTTCATATTTTTAAATTACAATGGACTTTCATCGGTGCTTTTGTATAGAAAAACTGTAACTAAGACAGAAAATCATTAATTTTTTAGGTATATTTTCCTAATGAGCTATTATATACCTATAATCATTCTTTGAAGAAGCTGGTGTGATTATTTCCACTTGGAACACCTGATATGCCAGCCTGCATATGGGTGATGCCAAGCCCAAGGCCTCTTTCTGGCTGGCTTTGGCTAATGCCCACACAGCAGTAATAACAACAACCACTACTGCTGCTGGTTGTTGTTAAGTGGTAGCTTTGTGATTCTGCAAGTGAATTACTTCTCTCCTTCCTTCCTTCCTTCTTTGGCTGCACCTTAAAATATTGGTCTTCCTGCTGAAATGATTCAGCAGACTGTAAGTCTGCAGACTGCTGTGTGAGAAACAGTGTCCTTGGAGAATAAGGACAGATGAGATGAAGGAAGAGATTAAGACTGTTAAGATTTTTTGTTAAGGGATGGCAATAATGTGTCCTGACTTTAGAAAAATATCACATAGAACATACTTCAGTCCTTACCTGTTGTGAGTGCTGAAGGTAGACAAAAAGTTGCCAGCCTTGCTTGCTGGACCTCAGCTACGTTAAGAAGTGCCACCACTTCAACTAAGTCATTCTTGATGTCAGAAACTACAGAAAGATCCAGGACTTCATCTGCCAATGCTGAAGCAGGTAGGGAACACCAGTGTAAATTGTTACTGAATCATGGTCACGTTGATTTTACTAAATCATGTGAAATAAAATGAGATCCCAGCTCAGAGTAAATCTCAGACCAACCTCACGGTTTTGAACTTGCATGTAAATGGCAGACAAGCCACAACCTGTTTTCAGAAAGTACTGCATGCACACCCCTTCAGCTTGAGGCATCTGGTGCTGAGAATGCTAAGCACTAGAGAGTTGTTATCACATTAAACATTCTGAGTTTACATCCAGCTGAAATTGCAGCAATTTTGAGGTTGGCTGCTGATAACCACAGATAAAGCACAGAAAAGCCCTGCTCTAAGAAGCCAGCCAGACAATGAGAACATGATCAGGCAAATTCTGAAATTTATCTAAGGACACGTAATCCTATATTTCTCAAAGCAATTACAATGATAAATTAATTCCCTTTCTACTTAGAATCATGATGAAGATCTATATACATAGATGTGATCTGTAAGTGCAATGTTATTGGAATTGAGAGGATGCATAAACAAATTTACAGATTTCAGAATAATTTTTTTTTCAAGTTAAATTTCCATTTTTTATTCTCCAGTATCAACCAGCAAAGCCAACAATTCCAACAATATCCATGTTAAAGACGAGGCAGACACTTGCACTAGGAGATTGCACCCAGCTAACATGACCTACAGGTTTTTGGTCTAAGTTCACATATGGTGAGCCACAAAGGTCTTAAGATCTTTGCCAGGACTATTGCTTTTGTGCTGGAGTTGTGATCAGTTGGTTAACTGATCTATTCTCTTCCCTGTGACTTATACGTACCCTGGAGGAAAGATTATATTACATTTGCTCACTAAAATTACAGACAAAATTAAAAAAGATTGACCAGAACAGATCTGGTTGGGAAATAGGTAGGAAGAATATGTTTAGTTGTCCTAAAAATAAGTAAAATGAGGAAGGACAGCTTAATTTGATTAGCAAGTATATTTAAAATACAGCAAATAGTGAAAATACAATGTAATTAATGTTGTTACATGTATTACCTACATATCCAAGAACTTGGAATAATTTTGAAGGCCGGGCATCTAAAATAAAGATATGTCCTTCTGTGGCTCTAGCAATGAGGAACTGGCCGCTCTGATCATAACTGGGTAAAATATAAATCCAAGTAGAAAACATTTCAATACAGTCAATAAAAAGGGTCGACTAATTCCACCCTCATAACTCTGCTGACTTCATCGAGGACATAAACACAACTGAAATTTCAGCTTCTAAGTTTAGAGGGTCAGGGTCTGATATAAAGCCCAGTGCTCGGAGTGCAATTTCTAATTGTTTGGACAATCTAAAGCTAGTGATCCTGCACAGAAGTCTGTGTTAACAAGTTCATTAAATCTTTCTTTGAAGCTCAATTTAAAAAAAATAAAACTACTATACAGATTTTCATATTATTTTGAAGAGACATGTCTTTGTTTGCATTGCCTTGACTTTGCCTAAGTTGCTTTCTGTGTCTATTTTTAATGCTTTATCTTAGGTAACTATGAAAAGAGATCACATCTGAGTCTCCAAATAACAGGCAGACATATTAAAATTTAACAGTCCAAAATCTGATTCTTTTTTTTTTTTTCTTTTAAGAAATAGAAGTGAAACATTCTCAGGTTTTTCAATAATTTAAAAAAACCCAAATGACAAAAGCCTTTAAGATCACTAGAGATAATTATAAGAGGACCTGTAATTTCTGGAACTCTAACCAAATGAATAATTATCAATGGTTATAAAAATCCACCATAATAGAAGGGATGATCAAAAGGTTTAAACTTGAATTCACAAAACTCCAAATGTAAATTTGGCGAGAAATAACCCTCTAAATCGAGGTATGTGGAATTGGGCGTAATTACTGCATATGATGATTTGTCAGAAAGAATGTTATGCATCAGCATCTTCAGTGTTCAGTTAAACCTTCTTAAAATACAGGTTTATTTTATTTCTCACACAAATCCTGCTGCTACTCCTCTTGCAAGCAATTCAGAATATGTTGGGAAAAATCCTGAAGCTGTTAAAATATTTTACTATGTTATTTTTAGAATAAATACTTCCCTTTTTTCGTTCAACTAACAGCATTACTCATGCAACAAATGGAAAAGATTCCTGTCCTTGTTACTATATACTTACTGCAAAGACAGCACTGGAAATTTGGAAAGAAAAATTCTGTGAACAACCCGTGGAGCTTCAACTTTGGTAACATCAAGGAAATAGATTTGACCCATTTTGGTTCCTACAGCAACACTGCTGGAGGAGGGACAGCAGGCCATAGCAGTTGCCTAGTTGAGAAGTAAAAGATACTTAAGAGTTCTGTATTATTTGATATATTATGCTATATGTTAGTCTGTAATTTCTTTTAATACTTAAAAGTCTCTAAAATGTGGAGAAGAAACCCCAAGTGGTTTATTTTAAAAAACTTTTTTGTTGTTTTTAACAAAGACAGGATTTTAGAGACAGGCATATTCACCTTTGCTCTGTATCTACATATTAAAAGCTAATTCTGCACTTCTCAGAAAAAAAAATTATATCCACTATCCCGATTTTAAGAGAAAGAAGTTCCACCTAAATAACACAATGATTAAACTGCTGTGTGTACAACTCTTATAGAAAAGGATGGTTTTTTCTTACTATGTCAGATTTCAGGGTTTGAGTGCATTCTCAGCCAAGACAAAGCATTAACAGTGTGAAATACTTTTATCAACTCAATTCCTAAAATCTGTTTTCCAGATAAGTCAAAGAATTTGGGTCTTTTTAGTCTGGAGAAGAGAAGGCTGAGGGGGAATCTGATCACCCCCTACAAACACTTCAAGGGTGGGTGTCAGGAGGATGAGGCCAGTCTTTTTTCAGTGGTGCCCAGTGACAGGATAAGAGGAAACGGACACAAACTTGTCCTGGTCACACGTACCTCAATATCAAGGTTTAGCTTGCTGAGAGAAGTTCCATCTTCCAGGAACCAAACTTGTACTTCACCTGAACTTGTTACAGACTGTTGGACAGAGAAAAACAGTCAAAAGAGGGTGCAATAACCAAATAGTCTGGAAATGACTACTGATCTTCCACAGAACATAAATTCAACTCATGTCTGAGCATGGCAGATTTGCTAGTTTTGCTTGGAATTATCTTGCTTTTCCTTTAAGTCCAGTTGCTACAAGGTACACCTCTCTAAGGAAAACATTTAATAACTTTTGTAAATTGCTGTGACTACAGGAATTGTCTTTAAGCAGAATGAGACAATTTAGGGTGAAACATGTCAACTTGATCAATATTAGCACTCCTACCATTCAGCCAGCAACAGATAAACCTGTTTATAATTTTCTTTGCACAGGAAAGAACTTAAGAAGAGGTCTTGTTTTCTGGCATGAAAAATGATGCATATGATAATCGTGCTTCAATTCTTCCTATATCTTGGCTATTTTACAATTCCACAGTAAAGTACAGCTAGAGATCAATCAAATGTCATTCAGAGTCAGGTAAAATTTATCATTCCTGTGCTAACAACAAACAAACAGAGTCAGCAAACCTAATCAATTAAGACCCCGGGGTTCCTAGGCTGGGTACTTGAAGAATTCATGGCCTGGAGATCAATCAGACTTTTTGGTTAAAATATATGTCTTTGCAGGAAGCAAAGACATAGGAGGAAAGCAAGGAATTGCTCAGAATGAACAGATCCATGAGTCAGGCCTTTGTCCCTCAACCCAGGACAGAGGCATCTCTCAGGCTGTTCCAATTTGTGCTGAAGGCTGAAAAGATCAGTAGGAATTTCTTGTTCCAATATCTAGTCTCTGAACTGAATCCACCTTTTGCTCAGCTACGGTCTTGGATGATAGTGAGTCACACAGATCAACACCAATGTGACATTTTAGCAGCCTGTGAAGTACCCACCTTGCATTCTAGGGCAAGTTCAGACCCTTTTATAGGCCATACTCGAGTTATTGCCATTTAATTCCTTTAGTGAAAAATGACACAACTGTAACAAATACCAGAACAGTTCCAATCTCTACAAGGCTTTTGATTTTGTGCCTTAGTGATGTACTGATTACCTGAAAAGAGCCACAGTTACATATGAGAAAGAACACTATTTCTTACCACACAGTACTTGTCCCCTGGAGTGAGAAAATCAGCTGCCAGAAAACAAGTGCTGCGTGCATCCCAGAGTTTGACAGCTTCTCCACTGTGGGCAGGTTTGTAAGTATAGGCTGTTCCCTGACAAGTAAAGAGAAATAATTCATCACTGGGCTATGAAACTTTTTATTAAAAGATTTCAAAGACTTCAACAAAAAATATGCATCTTTCTAAGCTTCACTCTTTAAAGTTTTGACTCTAAACTGGGGTAAAAAGTGCCCAGCAGAATTCAGCTGAATTTACAGGATTATATTAATTTACACTGGCTGAAGATCAGGTTAGTTCATCAGGTTTAGTTCATTTAAGATCCAAGTAGTCCCATTTTTAAGAATTTTTGTTGCTCAAAATTGCTTCAATAAAATAATTTAAAATCACCCGATTTCATGCTACTGCAGGAATCAATAAATATTCTAAAGCAACACAAAACAAATCATAAATATTAAACTTTAAGAGAGGTTTTTATCTAAAGATTTCAAAACCTCTTCTAAACAATTAATAACTAATAATGACAAAGATTTTCAAACATCTCTATTTGTGTTAAAATAGGAGAATGCAATCAGAGAGTGTGATCAAAGTTACCATTGCACTGCTGTCCTGAACACAGGACCTCCTGACTCACATACATGCTGCAAAAAACATCTCAAGAGCCTTAAAAATGCCAATCTGAATGACTGAAGGTCTGGAAAAATGGGTGGAATTTGAGGATTTGGGACCCTTGTGTATGATTTCTGGATGTTAAGATGATTAAAGCAGGATCTTGGACTGAGTTACCAGACAAATTCAGGTACATGCACAGAACAGCTCTATTGTATGGCCACAGTAGGTATGATGTACCCAAGTGGCATTTCCCTTACTCTGCAGACACACACCACACCTACAGCTCATGCTCAGTAGGTTCAATGTGACCTGGACACACTGGAGACATTGAACATTTACTCCCCTATAAATATAAAAATATTTCCACTGGGAAATCTGAGCTGTAGGTACTTTATAACCCACTATCTGCAGGAGACAATTGTTCTTCATTAAAAGTCTTCCCGATTTTTCAAATTTCAAAAACACAAGATGAATTAAATTCAGCTCTGATATAATTAGTTGACTTGTGGTAACATTACAGACATTTCATACTAATAGTATCAGCATATACATATAGAATCACAGAAACATCCTATTCAAGATGCTATCACCTCAAATGCCATACCTTGTCAGTGACAAGCAGAAGCACGGAATAATCAGGAGAGAATATGAGGCTGGATATGGGTTGTAAGATCTCAGCACAGATTTTCATCTCATACTGCAGCCCTTTGATGCGATACAGGAATAACATGCCCTCCTGTGCAGAAAAGCACAAATGCACATCAGGTCTAGGTCATTTATCCTAACCCACACCGGCCAACTGAACTGCAAGAACTTTGGAAAATCTCGAAAGCAAGAGTGTTTAATGGTATCTCATCACTAATGGTCTCATTTGCCTTCAGTACATTTAAATGCAGAAGACCCTTAAACCTGGATAAGAAATCTACTGAAAAACAAAGATGTTCTCTAATACAAGTCTTACTAACAATCTTACCAAGTAGTCCTACTTTTGTTTGACTGTCATCAGTTAACACATAAGAATTCATATTAGTTTTTTTGAGACAGCATAAAAATTTGTCCCACTCTTACACAGTAACATACAATGGCATTATCAGTTTGGGTTATTGACTTCTATTTTGCACAAAACAGTTTGGTAGTTCTCTTGGCCATTTGCTCTCCTTTCCTGTTTTTTGTCCATCCTTCTTTTCTGTTTCTCTAAAACACTTGTTGTCTTTGTTAAAAATATGATTGTTTTCTTTTGGTGCTTCTTTGACCACAAAAACGGCATTTCCCACTCTGCTCCCTTCCATTTCCTTGTCTCAAATCTTAACAAAG
Source organism: Thinocorus orbignyianus (assembly GCA_013400375.1). Taxonomy (NCBI): domain Eukaryota; kingdom Metazoa; phylum Chordata; class Aves; order Ciconiiformes; family Thinocoridae; genus Thinocorus; species Thinocorus orbignyianus. The sequence continues at coordinate 3,054,073 of VXBW01003601.1, read as the reverse complement.
AAAAAATATACAATGCCAGAGAGGACTTTTATAGCTCTGCAGCCCTTCACTTTTCCTAACTCCTGCTTTTGTAGTGAAGTCTGCAAATATACTCCATTAGAAAGTTCTTTGATTTTCCCACAATCAGAGTAAGTCAACGACATAAAGGATGCCTTACACGTCCTGCGGCGTACAGTCCCTCATTACAAAATGCCATGGAATAAAACACTCTGCTTTCCAGATCCTTTGGTTTGCCACCTGAGAGCACAAAAATGACATAAATCAGCAAATTTAATTTATTGCAAAAATGCATCTCAACTTCAAATCTAAGATTTACTATTTGTGAGTAAAAAGGCTCCATGGGCTATCTATTATTTGGACTTCTTGCTGTGATAACGAACGAGCAGGTTGGTGAAGTGACAGGACTACTGTTGTCTGATGAATTAGAAATTAATTTGAAAAATCATTTAATTTTTAAAAAGCTGCTAAATAGCCACATTAAAGTTTGTCAATAACAGAATCACAGAGTCATTTAGGTCGGAAGGGACTCTAGAAGTCCTCTGACCCAACCTCCTGCTCAACACAGCGTCAACTTTAATGTTAGGTCACGTTGTGCAGAGTCGTATCCAGTTGAGGTCTGAATATCTCCAAGAATGGGAATTCCATAGCTTCTACTGTCTAACTACGCTCACTGTGAAACTATTTTCTCCCCTAATAAATATCCAGAATATCTGTTGATGCAAACTGTGTCCTATGCCTGTCCAGTTCCATCATCTCTGTAACCTTTAATTAGGTCACTGAAGCAATAGTAGAATCCTCCATTTCCTTCTCTCCAGTCTGAACAAACATATTTCTCTCAGCCCGTGTTTGTATGGCATGTACTTAGACTCTGCAATAATCTTTGTGGCCCTGTGGTGAACTTTGTCCATTATTTGAATATCTCTTTTGTACTATGGAGCCCGAACCAAAGTGTTTGAAACAAAATCCTAAACAACCCCCCTAAATCCTAACTCAACTAAATTATAAGTGATTACAGTTCTGAAAAAAAGTTAGGAAAACTAAGCAGTAGGGAACCCACTCTAGCATCACTTATTCTAGTTCAAATTTGAATGAACACAAATTATTTCACTGCTACTGTTTCTCCTGAGGCCATTCATTTGGCTGCCTGCCAGCCCAGAAGCTATTAATCATTTCTCACATAAACATAGAAAAGATTGCAATCAACACATCTTACAGAGGCCAGTGTGAGCTGAGTTTTTCTAACCAGTGCTTTCCACCTCTACTCACATATTATTACTCCCAGACATCACTGGTGCTTATAAATATCTATTAGCTTGATTAGAACATGGACATACCTTTCTTTTTCTGTACTTCCCTATGAACATATGACACCACATCTGATATTTTACGCATGTGTTCTGCGGGAAAGAAAAGAATTTATAATGTCAACCTTGTTTATATGTCAATACTGCAATAAAAGTCAGTTGTATTCCAGCCTACTGAAGAAAAAGACCACCAGATTCAGTACACAGAATCAAAAATGCATATTCTTCCCCAATACCAAATTTCTGTCATTTATGCAACTGAGCAGGGACAATCTTTCTCTGATTCAGCTTACAGCTGCAAAAGGGAGATAGCAATACTTGGCATGGGGAGTGCTACAGACATAGATTTATCTATGTTCCAGTGCTAAGTTCTGGCATTGTTATTTCTAATCATAATTATTTTTTTTATCTGATGCAATTAAGAAAGAAACTTCAGTCAGCCTGACAAAAATGCCCAAGTAAAATATAGCTGCTTATGATTCTGTTTGCAACACCACAACAGGGATTTAACACGTGTTTGAAGCTGGACGCGCACATAAGAGTTCCGCTAACTAGATACAGATGGCAGCATGTTTTAAATTAAGCACAAGTTTCAGTACAATAGGAATACAGAAAATTTTGTTACACAGCTTTAGGTCAAGACTCAAAGAGGAAAATAACAGCCAAGGAAAAGCCCAAATGATAAATATTAGAGTTGCCTTCTACTGAACTGGCAAAAACATTTCTGATCATACCTCAGCTTTTTATTTGTTGATTACTTCCAACTCTTGATTTTGCAAACTTAAAACTCTGATAATTTCAAAAACAGAGAAATAACGATGGTTTGCTGTTGGTTTTTTTTTTTTAAGAGCAGCCTTACATTTCTGTGTTAACTATCAAAACTGAACAGAGATACAGTACTTTGGAAAAGTCAAGGACACTTGCTGTAGCTTAAAAAATAGCGTATTACATGGCAAGAGAAGAAAACAAGATTACCACCAGCCTGTCTGTTAACACTGGTTAACACAGAGAAAGAATTCTATGCTGGTCTACAACAGGATGTCTATCACCCAGTTCTAGTGCTAGGGGGAAGCATATTTCAGTACTCCTCTTAGACCTGAGTGAACCAGTGAACTTCATGTGCACAGCAGAACTGACACCTTCCAGCCCTGTAAAGGATGATACCACACATGTTGCCATTGCCAGAACACTTCATCCTGGCTGTGTCTCACTGTCCTCCAGCTCGGGAGCCCTCTGAATGGGCACAGGAGGACAGTATGTGGCAGGTAGCAGTGGAGAGACCTCGGGATCCACAGAAAAAAGAATGTTTGGAACAGGATGCTGTTGCCAGAAAACTTTAGTCGGTCACTAGCCTGCCAAGGATGTCCCTGAAAGAAGACAGGTGGGAATATAGGGCAGAAAAATCACCTCCTCAAGCCACAATCAGAGGGTCGTGTACCAAGTCCTCCCATTCCAGAATAAATTAAAAGCAGATTTCTTTGTTTGAAGCCAAAGACATCTTCTGTTTACTCTCTGTGCTTCATACCTTCTGCAGTAAAGCCTGATAGTCTTTACAGACTTGTTTTCATTAGGAAATAATGTATGTGAGAGCTGACCTTAAGGAATCCTCTTAAGCAATGTCATATTAAATTCAGTTTTGTTGTTTGAAGATTTATCATGAGTCTTCAAAGATCTGTTCTAACGTTATCTAACATACCATATGAGGACAATATTTAATGCAAAACCAAGAATTATTGGTTCTTAACTAATAGGGAAAGGACTGTGTACAGCCAGTTTGTTAATAGTTTAATGTTACTCTAGTAGAGCTGGTTAATAAGATCTGGGCTCTTGGAACTATTGTTCATTTTATCACTTTTGATGTATTTAGATTTCTCTTTGTTTTGGCGAAGAAAAAAGAAAGCCAATTAGTAGGTGCTCAAGAAACCCACAGAGAATTTCAAAAGACATTCTCAAATGATTATCACATTAATAAAATACAGCTTTTCCATTTCTGTAAGGTACACAACAGAAGAACAAAACTAAAAAAGGTTTCACCTATTCACTCTGCTTCCTACTTGAATAAAACACACAATGCAGCTATTTCTTACCAGGTAGAGGTTCTTGTTGAAGAGCAGAAACTTTGCACGTCTCAGCATCAACTGCTAAAACACATCCTTCTTCACAACCCACGTAAACTCCTGAGGCTGCAGTCCAGCAGTGGGCAGTAGGATGCACCGAGGGCCTGATATAATTTCTGGGCTTCAGCACAAAAATAATCAAGTTCAATCAACAAATGACAAATATCTGTACAAGCAGCTACACACATTTTAAGGCAAAAAGAGATCATTACCTCACAGAATCTCACCACTGGCATAACATCAGCTTTATTTTATTCAGACACGCCTTCACTGATGCTTGTAACTTGAGAAACAAGAACGTTTTCTAAATAGTCTATGCCTGGAAACAGTTGTGGAGAACTCACCTCTCTCCCTAGAAGTCTGTTAAAATTACAAACTGTATTTTTAAAATGATATATTTTAAAATTTGAATTTATCTGGACTTATTCTCCAGCACTTCCACCTGCTACAGTTTTGTCCACTAGCTTGAAATTCCCTCCAGTATCTCCCCTATCCTCACAAAGACACTGATCTACCATAACCACATCATCTCCCAACTTTTTTTATGATAAAATTATGATGAAATTCAACAAGTTGAGCCTCAAATTTTTTTTTTTGTAACATCAGAGTAGCACTGGAAGCCCACACTGAAATGGTTACCCACTATGACTTCACCCTGACAAATCCTTTTCAAACTGCTTTTCAGAATAGTCTTCCACTTTGTAGACATAACTTGTACATGTGGTCTTGCATACTCAGCAGTACTCAAACACATTTTGTTTGAATAGTTTATCTTCTCATATAATCCAAATTGCTCTGTAAAACAGCTCTGTCAACCTTTGGGTCATCTGCAAATTAGTTCTAGAAATATCCCTGCTGCAGACTTCCCATGCGCCTTGAATTTCATTTCGTTAAAACAAACCTCATAAATCCATCATCCATAAAACAGGAACAACAGAATTTATCCAGCAAATATTATTAAAGACAGTGACCTGTTCAGGTACAACAGCAAAAGGGGTCATATAAATACCATGAAAGAAAAAAAAATAGATGGAAGAGAATTCAGGGAGGAGGAGAGGGGAACAAAACACAAGAAAACCTTGGGAGAGCCTCTAAAAGAGAAGACTTGAAGAACCATGCATGTGAACAGAAGTGGTGAGGAACAGTAGACAATATGACGGATGAAAACCAGGAAGAGTCTATAATGCTATAAAACACCTTCTGTCGCACTAAAGGTTCTATAAAAAGAGGAAACATGGATGGATTTGTGGTGAAAACATAAGACAGAGATTCATCAGGACTGAGATTTCATTAGTAAAACATGTCAAGGGCTTGCTATATGATTCTGGGTAAGTAACTTGCTCTCTGTGCTTGCAAAGCATTTGGAATTTCTCAGGGGAAAATGCTACAGAAACAAAGTGCATTAATATTTACTTTATAAATCAAATAGGACTAAGAGTAATAAATCTATAAGAAATGGGGCTTTCCATCACCCAAAGAAACATTTAATACAGGCATTTTCACTGATTTTATGAGGCTTGAACATCAGAAATCTTTGGGAAGGCTGGAACCAAATTCTGCAAACTGGAAAACTCTTGTGTAAAAACAATTTCTGTGACATTCCTTTGTACCTGCTGTCATCATTATTCTTACACATAAACCAGGTAAAATATGCTATTCCTAGGATGACATTATGTAAATTCCAAACCAGGTTGCTTCTTGAACTATGCATTGGTAGAGTGGAGCTTAATAATAATAATGTTGGGTTTTTTTGAGCTTCTTTCCCTCTTGAGGAGCACCTCTTCAGAGAAAATAATCCATGATGGATCCTTGTCATGAGAAGTTTTATAAAAAGACAATGGAATTAAATCGGTGCTGGGGAATAAGTGGAGTCAGGTGGACTTGTCATGGTAAAGCATATTCAGAAGACTCAGGTCTCAACTGTAAGAAATACTGAAACCAAACTAAATCAATATAATGCAAGAAAGAAAAGAATCGAAAGCTGTAGGACATCTCAATTCCTGTCACTCTGCTGCCCCAGCGTGGTTACACTTTGGTACACGCCCAGCCTCAGTATCTTCCAGAGTAACACATTTCAAAGCAGCAAACAAGTGCTCTGGCAATGGGCTTGCTTTTCTTACTCGCATCTCACACATTCCTTAGGAGTGGGCTACAGCTTCCAGGGACCATGGACTACAGGTTGAGGACAACTCCTTTAAATAAGAGCCTAAATAAACGGTTCTCCACTTTGGATGCTTACATCAACATGAAAAAACATCAACCTCAACTGACTTGGATTTAGTGATAAAGAAAAAAGATCCTTCTATTGAATTCTGTGGAGATGGGGAGAGCTTCATCAGGCCACGATGATATTCCCACTGGATTCAACTGGACGCAGCTCATTAACCACCACAGAGAATGCAGATTGTCTCTTACCAACTAAAAAAGCATTGATGATAGTAAAGAGGAAAATAACTCCAATGACTCCGTTTACAAATGTCAAAGTACAGATCTTAGGACAGATCACTGCTCGTGGACATTTGTAATGGAATACAAATCATCAGTGACAGTAACCTGTCAATTTATCAAGACAGTGAAGGATGGTAGTTATAGCACCTCTGATTTAGAGAGCCTGGTGCTTCACAGCAAGTGCAGCCTGAAGATACCTTGATATCTGAGGAGTGCAGCAACTTCAGTCATTTCAATCTCTCTCTCTTTTGCATTTCTGCAAAAGCTTTCATTTCTAAATAACCTAATGTTCATCGCCTTGTCAATATTCACAACTAAAATACACTCATCTAGGGAATTTGGACAGTAAGTAACAATCAAAATATTTACCATGTAATTTGAAAGAGAATGAAAATCTTCATTAAAGCATAGTAGGACAATCTACTCTTACTCCAGGAATATTTCTATGTATAAGGAGAACAATCACCTTCAAGGTGCTAAAAAGAAATCTAGTTTTTTTCTGAAGGCAGTTGGGAATGCAAAGACACTCCAGTGGTATCTAGTATGGTTGAAAGCACGGACTTTTCCACGTGGAAAAGTGCACAACTTGGTCCTGCAAGTTCAAGTATAAGAACCTGTCATCTCCAAATTGAGTAGCATCCATACAAGGACAGACAAATTCTATTAACTCTCACAGACCTAATATGGGAGTTGTTCTTTTCCTAAATACTTCTCGTAATTCCCTTTACAGGCTAAAGAACAAAGTATTTTTTTCAGTTTATCATCTGCACATAATATAAGAGGCAGAATGGCAGAAGAAAAAGGCAATGCCCCTAATGAGTACACATTAATTTAATTTTCCATATTCTAAGTCATTTGACATATAAGCAGTTCATGTGTAATCAGCATCAGTGCAGGATGTTTGTTTGCAGTTATTGATTCTCCTGGAAACAAAGGGCATCAGCAGTTAGTTAAAAACTGCTGTGAGTCCAAACGAGTGAAGCCATGAAAAGAGGATGAGGTCAGGAAAGCATCATTCCCTATTTTTAGTTTTTCTTCTGCTTTATAAGAAAAGTTCATTGCAGAAATCTGTGGTATATTAATTTGATAATAAAAAATTCAGTAACAACTCACATTGTCCCTTGGAAAGAGGTAGAATAATGCCAGCATCATCTTATGCATGATAGTTTTGGTGTCTGATATATACCTCAAGCCACCAAATAGAAATTGATGGTCCTAATCTTAGAAGAGAATCCCAGCTTTGTAAGTTAAGTGTTTTCACACTGGAAGATGCTCCTAATTGGTAGTCAGGTGAAAGTAAATTTCAAACAAAATGAGAACACTTTTGAAGCCTCTCAAAAGAGGCATCTCATGGGAGGCTAACAAGTCAGTCATCAAATACATGTGAGACAAATGGACAGATCCAACACTGACAGAGGTATGGGAATGTATTTCAGAAGCAGGGGTTGCTGTCTGGAATAAAGCCTTCAATGTTTCCATAGCTTGGAACATTTTGAGAGTCAAAAAGAAAACAAATTTCAGATGGAAGTAAGGATATCCAAAGATTAGCACAGGAATAGGTTTTCAAGGTTTGAGCAGATCATAATAGCTTGGGCATGGTTCAATGCTACACTTTTATACTGCTTCTGGGACACAGATACCTGTTTCATAGGTACAACCCAATAAATTATTAACTTATTAACATCCATTTGCATAAAAAGCGTAATGACTTGGAATAATAAAAGGGGAAAAAATCAGTAACTACCATGAATGTTTCTGCTTCATCTCCTACCAGTCCAGCAATGGCGGAAACTGGCAAATCAGGGCCATAGTACGAATCTTCACTATGAGAAACTGGGAAAAACAAATCCTTAGGAGGATCCATGGACCCTTGTCCATCATGGAGTTTCACAAGTCTACGAAAAAGCAAGAGACACTGTCTGAGGAGAAGAAATATTACAACTAGTAAATGGTGATACAAAACTGAGAAGCATGTTTTTGAAACTGTGAGACACCGACTCGGTTAATGGGCTTTACCTCTGCAAGAGTAACGGAGGACTGTGGCAGACAATCATTCTATGTGGCTCATGCCACTTCACTGAAAGCAACAGGAATTCTACTACACAAGAGGAACGTTGTTAACTGGCAGAAATGGATTGTCATACTTTAACTCAGCGCCTTTTGTTGTACAAACAACTCATCTGTGTTCTTGTCTCCTGATTAACCAGGACTCGGCACACTTTACCTGCATATGCTGTGAGGATTTATGCTCAATGTTTATGTGGAGAAAGTCAACTGATGAGGAAAAATTAGTAGTATTTGCCTGTTGCACTCTGGTAACCAATGTATGAGCGGCTGCTGCAATGCAGGAGTTGAGGATTGTATAGTTTACAAACAATGTTGATTTATGACTTGGGAAAAAATGATGTAAAGGAAACCATTCGCAGTGGAGGTTTAACCTCTATTGAACGGAATGAAAAGTGAAGAAAAGGGAGTATTTTCATGTGTACTCTCTAATGACAAAAGCAACAACTCTTTCAGTATCCTTTTCAGATAACAAATTAAGGCCTTGTTTATACTTTCAGTAGTATAACTGTGTTAGTGGCAGTATGTTAGTTATAGTAATAGTTAACGAGTTCAAACATACTTGGGAACTGTAGAGCACCTGCCACTGAAGCAGTGTAGGTGATATATTTCAAGGACTCCAACTTGAACGATGCAAACTACTTTTATAGCAGCCTCAAAAAGCATTTTAGCATAAATAAATTCTAGGGTTGCTCTGCTCAGTGAATTGCATTGAGTGAGCCATCCCCTACAGACCTGTAAATTGGCCACACAAGCTGGAAATCACAAAGAAAATCACTTTTGGTACATTTTGCAATCACAACAACGTATTGTTTAACTATGCTTACTAGGAAACAATTGGATCCAAATTTGGTGGTTTCATAGCTACAAAAGCAATGCTCACCACAGCTGCTTGCAGGAAAGCAGTCCAGGCAGTACCTTAATTCAGTCATGCAGATTTTGATAGAGGCTGCCAAAGCAGCTGATTCATATTAACTTCATTATGTGCATAATCTGGACATGTGAGGGGTAAGAAATGAAATCATAAATTCAGTTCACATGATTGACTGGACAGGTTCACACTGGTTGTGATTTACCAACTACTGATTGCAATTGCTAGGTGAACTAAATTGGATTAAATTATTTGTAAAAAGATGTGAGTTTTTAGTCTTAGCTATTAAAACACATTTCTAGATTTCCTAGATTTTAACCTGAAGGATGTTTCACTTACATTTGCTTAAGGTGATGCTCATCATTATTCCTTTCAATGTACCAGAACGCAACGGAGCTCTCAGTAACAGAACACAGTTGTTGCCAATTCATGGGGTTAAAACTTAACGAGGTCACTGTTAGCCCTGGCTGAGATTGACTACACAGGAGGGTATTTTCTTGCCAGTTCCTTCATTAAGAGAGAGTAAAAGAACATCAAATCCACTAAATGAGTCAAAAACATTCAAGTCAAAGATAGGGATGTGATTATGACTGACGTTCAAGATCAAGTTTGGAAAACAAGTACTTTGTCACTGACATAAAATATCTGCTGTCAAACAAGTTAGATGATCTGGAGAATAAAAAGGAGGTGGTTAATTAGCCACATAAAATTAGTGCTGCTACAAAGAGATTGAATACTGAAATAATTTTGAAAATTGACATTTTAGAAACATTATCAAGCACTTTCTTTTGTGAAAAGTCCAAAAGAATCAAGACATGGATTTGTTTTCATCCGTTCCATCAGTGAATACTTGAATGGGCCCAAACAATTAACTCTTCAGCACCTCAGGTCTCAGCCTTGCCTTTTCAATCCATAAAATAATGATTATAATGCTTGCAGTTGGAAGGTGTTATGATTAGGAAATAAAATGTAGTCAACCCATTACCACCTATGGATAAATTACCTAGGTAACAATAATTGTGCTGTGAATGCAGACACAGAAGCTATGGCTGCATTAACTTGAGCACAAAACAGGGCAGAATTTGTGTGGGGCTGTTATGTACAGCAGAGAGAAGCCAGAGAATCTGCCTTCCACTGACTTTTCTTTTGTCCTGTGTAGCCTATTTATGTTCTCACCACCTAATTTGCATATTTCTCTATTATTCAGGTTAATTCTTGACTGCATTTGCATTTTTAGGTGCTATCCAAGAACTGTTTAACATAATTTGAAGAAAATTATTAAAACTGTCTCTAAATTTCTTGGACAATATATCTGGACGTTAATCTAAATAACATTTATAGCTTTAGCATTTGTCATTACTGCTGAGAGGAAATAAAACTAAAATGCACACACTGCTGGAAATGGATTTAGTACAATCCTGTTGTGTCCTGATCTCCTTCTGTGAGGGAATTTATTACAGGCCAGAACAAGACAATAGTTAATATTGACAGCATATGCAAAAAAAAAGAGAATTATTCACACATACACAGTATCTCTCCCTAAAATTACGAAAAACTACAAGCTGCAACTCTGACTTTAAAAGATATCAGTGTAGCTCTCTCTAAAGATGTTGCCATGTTCTCCTCCCATACCCAACATAGTGACAACACTCCTTCATAGTAGATAATTTATTAAGATCTGAAACTATATGGCACATGTATCTGAAAAATCTAACATTGTCTCTCATTTCTACAGAAAAAAAATAATGATCTAGGGATAAAATACCTCAAGTGAAAGGCAGCTTTTTGTTATCCATAAGCTTTTGGTATTGTGAGACTGACTTAAGTTTCAAAAAATCTCTTATATCTCAGATTCCAAACTATCTGCTTAAAATACAGAAACTGGTTAATCATCAAATTGTAATCACGCATTAAGGATGCTCAGCCTTAAGATTTCTTTCATCCACACCCATAAATTTCTACCACAAATGCACAACATAATCCAATTGCAAAAGTGAAGGTCCTGATTTCACAGTAAGTTCAGACACCTCTGCTCAAGTTATTATAAATTCTTAGTTTAGTATTGTAAGGTAACTCTATTTTGTTACTAAATTCTTTCTGACTGGAATCTAGGATGGTTCTTTTATGACAATTAGCTGGTGATAGTCATATTCGACTAGGTTTAAATTGTTTGGCCTTGGAAATGGCCACCTCTTCAAAGCATTGAAACATTTCTAGATATTTCTCTTTTTACCAATGATCTAGAGAAGTCTTTCAGGATGGTGGATTTTTGTTTTAACTGCACACAATGAACACATTAGACCATGTGCATTATTGCTGCTATATGAGACAAGCATGTAAACTCTTCAGGCCAGTGAGACTGTCTTACTGGTTTCTACTGTGATATACGCACAAACATCCTTCCCCAACTACTGTGTACAATCTGAGTTCACAGCAAACTTTATTCTTCTTCATAAGGGATAAAGAAGAGGCACCTGTAATAGTGTCTACTATCGTTACTAAAATTCTGAAGTTACAGGAGTTTCTGCCTCTTCACTAATCATTGTACAAGAAAAAGTCATCATTAAATTGGGAATACACCGAATATTCATCACATGTCCTTGCTTGCTGTCCTCTTCCTCCACCCTCTCCATTTCTTTTGAAGAAGTGCTCAGATTGTATAGTCAATGGGTGCTTGCTGGCAATGGAGGCATAAACAGGATTATATTTTAAAATAACAATCAAAAAATTTAAATAATCTAACTTTCAGTAGCTGTACCATAGTATTTAATATTTATTTTCATGACCAGTGACCCATGGCAGTGTAATCACTGAGCACAACTAAGAAGAAGCACAAATAATTAAGAGAACCACTGAATGGTCTGGGAGTGGAGGGTAGGAAGTAGAAATCAACTTTAGAACACTTTTTTCAGCAGGCAAGTTCCTTTCACAGTGTTGTACTCAAGTTCCAGGAGTGGACAGATAATTAACCATGCAGAAGACTTTAGGAGTACTCCAAAACACAACATTTTGAAGAAAGTAGAAGATAGCTGTGGCAAGGTAACAGTCATTCTGACTAGTGGCACAGAAATTTTGCAGAAAAGGATCAATCAGGGGGGGAAAAAAAAGAGGAAATGAAGGCAACCTGTGTGTCTTGCACATTTCTTAACTTAATGTAGGCTAAACCTGCACATTTACAAAAATAGAAATGAAATGTAAATGCTATTAGAGAATTTGGGTTTACTCTTACCATATTGAAAGAACAAATTCTGGGATGGAAGAGTAACTGGCGAGATATGGGCCTGTGAAACTAAACGCAAGTAAGGTGTAGTCCAGCTGAACATTACCTGAAATGTGAAAATAAAGAAAATGGTCTTTAGTTGCCCCAGACTTTACTGCATACTATCAAAGATACTCTTCACAGTTCCTTTACATCCACTTTAACTCTCCAAAGGAATTCTTTAGGCCCCTGATTCCTTTGCTTCACTCCAGGTTACTGTTGTGATCATAAAAATGTTCCCCATGTATCACTGCTTAGAATTTTTGTCAATTCTTTTCAATAATACCATGAATTCGTAAAGTATTTTTCCCCAAGTACCATGAAATACTTTGCAGTCATAATTTCATTCATATGCATGATATAAACAAGTATTATGATCCTTATTTAAATGGCAAGGAAGCTGAAGTGGGGATAGGGTAAGCAACCTAACTAAGCTGAGAAATGTTTTGAGGTAGGCAAAGATATACATTAGATCCCAAACTCCAAAGTTTAACTGCAAGAACCCTCATTCCTCTCACATCTCAGATTTCTCACTGTGACTTTCAGCAGTTTGCTTAGGAGCCTACTGCTGGATGATTTTTTTATTTTTTGCTTATTCTGGCTATATTTTCCTAAATTGAATTCCATTTCATTCCATATGTTTTTCCTTCAAAACAGCTCCATTTTGTATTGTCATATTGCTCACTAGCTTGAGCCTAACTAAACTGAAGGGAG
>VXBW01003601.1:3020587-3041274 GCA_013400375.1 Thinocorus orbignyianus | reverse complement strand
ACCATTCTATGATTCTATGAACTAAAAGTAGTGCAGTGGAAAATCTCTTCCACTGCTTTCCACACACCTTGCCATGAGACAGATTCCCATCATGCTGTTTTTCAAGTCTTATGAAAAAAAAACCAACAAGCAACCACCTTCAGAAACCGGACGATTTATATACTTTTTCAATGAAACAGTGCTGGGGGAGGTTACCACATCCCTACCTTTTAATTCTGCCAGTTTACTCAGTTCTGGAAAAGTGTAGATATATATGCTGGGATTCAGTTTACGATCCGAAAAGGCCAGGACTTGACTGTTCCCACTCGCTGCAAAGGCTCCCACTTGGCCGGTCTGGCAGTGCAGCGCTGACGTCTTCCTTGTTTCAATGTCCAGGAAAAGGATGTAATTGCCACAAGGGTAGCAGAGAGTTTGATTGTTGATAAAGACAAAGTTCTTGTCTGAGAATCCCTGAACCCAACTTGAGAAAGAGAAACTGAATGTTAAAACATTAATTAAAGACACATTTCTTCAAAATGCTGTGATAAAGGGAATGCTGTAGCCTAAGTTACAATGAACTGATGCTTGGCATTTCTTAGACTCATCCTCATATCAATGTTGCAAAACCACAGTAACTTCAAGATTTAGTATTATGAATCCCTATTTCTGACTTTCCAAAAAATATGGTCAATCTTACCTGGATGAAGCACAAAGGACCATCATAAGAACACAGCAAGATGCCTGTATTTCTTTTTATTTTCACTAAAAATAGAGTTAGCCAGTTCACAGGCTCTGGTTCTGTACTCACATATCATAGTGATAAGAGTATAGCTTTATTCTGAAAGGATTACACTAGTACAATGCATACTTGGGACCCAGCTGTGTTTGTTTAGCCTTTTTACATTTTCATAGTTCATCTCATCCCCCTAAAATCAAAAATACAAAGGCACAGCTTGTGTTTATGTGAACCTGACCAGGAGGACTGCTCTGCTTTAAAGATACCTGTGCTTGAACGTGGTAAAACCTTGGAATGTAACCAGGATGTGTTACACAAGGACTGAAATAAATTCCTGAAGAGGAGTAAGGTTAGAAACTTACAACACATCAACAAATTCATAACTGCCTGCAGATGTTTTTACCCTCCAGAAAGTGTGTGGAAAAACATCAGGATCCTCTTATCAAAGGGATTTGCATTTACCTCTAAGTGAAGGCGTCTGAGCGAGCCCCAGCTCAGCCTACTAGTACTATGGCAGGAAAGTTTCAGCAGTGTAACAGGTAGTGTCTGTGTAAGACAGTGTTGTTAGCACCTTTCTTCTAGTTTATATATAGGGATTTTCCATCTCTTCTCCCAAATAAGAGCATTTTGAGTGGAAGAGTTCTTCATCCTCTGCAATTGCAAGCAGCATTTTTATGCTCTTTTCATCAATGTAAGATGAGCTCAGCTGCTGATCCTCTGTACTCTTACTAGAAGATGGTACTACAGCCTCAAGACTCTCATAATTAGGAACGTTTTCAAATGACTAGACATAAGGTATTTATGTCCAGCAATAACTTCTTGTTATCTTTTCTGAGTAGCTTCTGCCCTTGGCCTATTTCACTACACACCAAAGGAGTAAGTGCTCCACAGGAGTGGGAGCACATCAACCATGTGCTCACACAGATGAACTGAACACCACGGCAACAAAGAGCGGACACTTCAGCTGATCAATCGTTTTCTGAATCTTTTACACAAGAACTAGATGTACGATGTGCCATGGCACATAAGCAGACCTTTATGAATAGGACAAGCCCTACGCTCTTCTCCAACACTAGATCTGAATCAGTGGAAACAAAATATTTTTCACTTTTGTTTGCAAAGGTAAAATGAAGTCTAGAAACTATGCACGCAGGGATAAATTAATTGGGATGACAGCACAATTTATCATCCTTATACAAGCAGTAAAGGCTTAAGGGAACAAGGATTTAGGCTGTTACCTGATGTCAGCTGTGACACAGTGAGTCAGGTAATTAGCCATGGCTCACCCACGTGTTTCCACTGCTGTGTCTCTCTCCAGTTCTGTTATAAACATCGTGTCAGAAGTATTTCAGTCATAAACTTAGCCAGCTGGTGAAATGTAGATGGGGCAAAGTAATTAGAGTTGCTTGGAAATTTCCTTGCAGAGCATTTTGCCACTGAAAAATGCTAGTTCATTCGAAACAGATTACATGAAGCTATGAGTTTTGTCAAAGTTTTGTGCTTGCTGAAGGCAAAGAACACAGCATTCCAGTTTCCCCTCTGCAAAATAAATTTTGCCACTTTCTTGTAAAACTAATATTAATTTCTAAGAAAGGCAAATTTCTATTTTATGGAAATGGGCTTCGCTTCATATCCAGTAAGGCTTTTTTTAATGACTTTTTTTTATTATTTGGCATAACATTTTCATTTCTTGACGGTGTTTTCACAAAGCAGAAAAGCACCAGTTTGGACAAGGGACCTCTTCACAATTTCAGCATAGTAATGACATCCTTCAGATGGTATCTTTTTAACTTCACAAGTATCAGAATGTCAAAGGCTGAAGCATGTTTCTCCTACTAACAGAAGAAATTTCTTTCCACTAAAATGTGCTGCACTTATAATTAGGGATGGATGTCCCATAAGTGTTGATGCAACAGCTGGAATACTTACAACAGACAAGGAAGTTTAACTTCTGTCCCATTACATAGGAAAAAAAAAGCATCTAAACAGCACAGAATGGACATAGTTGAAAGGGATCTCTAGAGATCATCTAGTCCAACTCCACTGCCAAAGCAGGATTGCCCAGAGCACATTCCTCAGGACTGTATCCAAACAGGTCTTTAAAACCTCCAGAGAAGGGGACTCCACAACCTCCCCGGGCAGCCTCTTCCAGTGCTCCATCACCTTTACCAGAAAGAAGGTATTTTTTCTCATATTTGAATGGAACTTCCCATGTTCCCGCCTGTGCCCGTTGCCCCTCGTCCTGTCACTGGAAACCACCAAAAAGAGTTTGGCTCCATCCTCCTTCAACCCACCCTTGAGATACTTGTGAGCATGAAGAAGGTCTCATCTCAGCCTTCTCTTCTCCAGGCTGAAGAGTCCCAGCTCTCTCAGCCTTTCCTCCTCAGGAAGATGCTCCAATTCCTCCATCATCTTTTTTGACTGGACTCTCTCCAGTAGTTCCCTGTCTCTCTTAAACTGGGGAGCCCAATCCTAGATTGCTGTGAAAGTCTCAACCAAGGTGGGGCAGGAAAAGCTTAATTCATCTAGTGCTCCTATTTGTTCAGAACTAAAAAGCAAGTTGTTGGTTTGCCAAAAACTCTTGAAGAGAAGTGTCTTTGTACATGTAGTGCAGATAATGTTTGTGGGAAAAGGGAATCTGAAAGTCTCTAACACACAGCTTAATTAAGATGCTGAGTGAAAAAGGCAGGGGTGAGGGTTTAAAATACCAGGAAAAGGTAGAGCTGTGGCAGAAGATGATGGCAGCAGGGTTTAACTACAGAACAGCCAGGGAAATTCTAGAGGTTGAAGTAGTCTGGGTTAAAACAGAAGAGAGATGTGACCATGAGCAGAACTGAACTGTGTGGGTTCATGAGGCCAGGTACTAAGAAGAAAAAGCACACCTGAGGAGTCCATCCTGATTGCGTGCTGCCAGAACAATTACGCAGGAAAACACCCCAAGTAATGCCATGCTTCCTACCAACTCAGCAAGCTCCAGCTTAAAACTATTCGTGGTTACTTACTCCTCACTTCAGAGCCTCCCTGTGCTAAGGGCAGAGAACCTAAGTTCCACCCCAATCCACCAGCGAGTCAGTCACTGCTACACGCTGCAGCACAAGCACTTCTTTCCCTCTCCCACACCCTCAGCTACCCACAGCACAGCAGCCTCCCTTCCTTTCCCTGGTAGACCTGTCCTATTCACTGACGGTCGCACACAGACGACCCGGGACGAGAAGAGCTGGGCCGCAGGGGCACAGAACACGACACCGGGGGCACCCCACGGGAGCAGAGGGACTCAGGAGCACATACGGAGGCCCCCACCTCACTTCCAGCGCAGCCTCCTCAGCCGAGGAGCCGCGGCGGCCCGGGGAGGCCGCGGCAAGAAGCTCTACACCAGCCGCCACCATCCGCCCCACACCGCCGCCGGCCCGTTTACACACATTGCTTAGAAACAAGAAGAGCTGCTGCTATTAGCCAGCGCCGGCCCTCACCCAGCATTAAAGCAGGCAGCTGATTGGTCTCTGCGCCAGCCACGGGTAGGTATTTAAAGGGCCAGCAGGTTGGGACCAGGTAGTGTGTTGGTGTGTGTGTGTTACGGGGTGAGGTAGGGTTTCAGGGTGATGAAGAGTGTGGTGTATTCAACTACAGCTGTGGGTAAAGCTGCCTCTGAGACACTGATACTTACAGCATTGGGCTCGGGTAATTGCTGCTGTGCCTAGAAAGAGGGAAGCTTCAGTGTAGAAGGGAGTCAGGCCTGAGGGAGCCACTATGGACTCCTTCTTCAACCACCCTGCGGGCCTTCCCTGTGGGGCTTGGCCTGTCCTTTAAAGATACGGCTGTATCTGGTTTTGCTTTTACAAAGGATTGCACCTGGGGCGCTATTTTTTCAGGATGTGTGAGATGGGGCTTGTGAAACTTCAAAGAGAGCTGAGAGGTTGGCCTTGGGAAAGAAGAGAAAATACAATTATGATCTCTATATGTACTTACAGTAACATGGCAAAGATTTCTAAGTATTTTAAAAGCAAAACTAACAATAGCATCTCATTTCCCTTTTCTGAAGGGAGAAATGTTATTTATAGTGCTGTCCGTCCTTGCATTAGTTTATATATGGCAGCAGTATGTGGTTTTGTGATACTGCTCTGCGCCCACAGCACCCTGGAGCAGTGCCAGTCTGTGAGGCGATGCGGGCAGTACACAGGAACAACCACAAAACCACAGATTAAAGGTAAAGAACAAATTTAATCTCAATCCCTTGCAGATGGGGGAGTCTCCAAAGCAGTGCTCGGGCAGAGGCAGGCAAGCAGGGGATGCAGGCACCATGGAGCAAGAGAGTCCATGTTAGCAAGGGAGAGGGAGCGAGCGAGCGAGCTCACACTTGCTCTTTGGGCCTGTATTTCAAGGATTTGGGCAGAGCTTTCTGCTGTGCTTTGATCTTCTTCAGCAGCAGCACGGGAATCACAAGCATGTTTGATAAGGTGCCCCTGAGTCCCTCCCAGCACAGCGTTATCTCAGTGTAGATGTTCTACTTGCTGAGCACACAAAACTAAACAACAATTAAAGTGATAAATGTGTTTTCCAGCACCCCGTGTGTGAGTCACTTGAGTGTGCTGACAGTCCTCCTTGGCAATCTTCTGTTAATTTCCCACAGGTGGAGAGGGGCATTCCTGTCCAGAGGCAGCAGGATAAACCTGAACTGTACCTTGTGTCCCCCTGGGAGCTCTGTGTGCCATACATAGCTGAGACAGGATGAGGAGATGGGTTTCTTTTTCCATGGTGCCTTTGAGGGGGTACTGTAGCATGCAGAAGGTGCTTTGAGCTCCTACATGCCTGTCTCTGGGCTGTGAGTTAGCAAGCTGCCTGTGTACTTCTTAATTGCTAAAACATTTCAAATTAATTTTCTCATTTTTTTTCCATGACCCCAAATGCTGATGAATCTTTCAGAGCAGCCTGGGAGTCCTGGTGGACAACAGGATGACCATGAGCCAGCAATGTGCCCTTGTGGCCAAGAAGGCCAATGGCCACCCTGGGGGGCATCAGGAATTGTGACCAGCAGGTCAAGGGAGGTCATCTTTCCCCTCTGCTCTGCCCTGGGGAGGCCCCATCTGGAGCACTGGGACCTGTTCTGGGCTCCCCAGTTCATGAAGGACAGGGAACTGCTGGAGAAGGTACAGCAGAGGACCACAAAGATGATGAGGAAAGGCTGAGGGACTTGGGTCTTTTTAGTCTGGAGAAGACTGAGGGGAATCAGATCAATGTCTATACTTCAAGGGTGGGTGTCAGGAGGATGGGGCCAGTCTTTTCTCAGTGGTGCCCAGTGAGAGGACAAGAGGTAACAGGCATGAACTTAACTGTAAGAAATTCCACCTGATCATGAGAAGGAGCTTTCCTGCGAGGGTGGTAGAGCCCTGGCAGAGGCTGCCCAGAGAGGTGGTGAAGTCTCCATCTCTGGAGACATTCAAAACTTGCCTGGACACGTTCCTGTGCAACCTGCTCTAGGAGGACCTGCTTTGGCAGGGGATTTGTACTAGATGATCTCCAGAGGTCCCTTCCAACCCCATAGCATTCTGTGATTCTGCGAATGAGCAATATGTCCTCTAATACAGTTACTGTTAATGGTAGGAGGAAATATTTTATTGGCAAGGGATATCTTATGTCACTTCTGTTTGCCTAAGGCGGGCTTGTGCAATGTATTACCACTCCCTTTCACTGCTGAACTACTTATTAATTGCGTGATGAAGCAGCAATGACTTAGCAAAATATCACATTGTTGTTCTGTTCAAATGGGTAGTAGTGTTAGATTCATGATGACGTTGCTCCTGCCCAACTCAGCATTTTCTGTGGTGACCTCTCCTGTAGGCAAATGGTTTTTGTGACAAGATGCCTGAGGCCCAGCTCCAGTGACAAAACCAAATCAAAAGTCACCAACAGGCAAAACCTCCACTGTGCGAGGACGGATTCACCGATGAGACTTAGAGAAATTAGAGCTCCCCATCAGCCTTGGAGGTTTGAAAGGGACATGTCTGTCACCAGGAGGGCCAGGACTGTCCCTTCAGCTAATGCTGCCCCAGCCCTTGGTGCTGACAAAGGTGCTGTTTCCTGATAAGGTAGAGTTCTGGGTGGACATATGTGGAGCTCGAGGAACAGAAACATTTAAAATTCTGGGACCATAGATCAACTTGGACACCCTGTGAAACACATTAAGAGGAAAGCTCCTCCATTTCCAATGTTATACTCCAGGAAAAGCTGGTATGAGGAAGGCCCTGGTGCCATTACCTCAAGTAAAAAGGGAAAAGAAGGGACAGAGGCGGCTTTCATCTGTGATTTGGTTCTCTCTTTTGTTCTGTGCACATACTGATGCTGCCATGGGTCCTGTTATCCATTGTCTCCTCTTGGGTCTTCATGGCAAAGCAGAATAGAAATATCATAGAATGGTTAGAGTTGGAAGGAACTTTAAAGAGCATCGAGTTCCAACCCACCTGCCCTGGGAAGTGACTCCTCTCACTAGAGCAGGTTGCTCCAAGCCCCATCCAGCCTGGCCTTAAACACTTTTGGGGATGGGGCATCTACAACTTCTCTGGGCAACCTGTTCCAGGGTCTCACCACCCTCACAGGAAATAGTTTCTTCCTAATATTTCATCTAAATCTTCCCTCTTCCAAGTTAAGCCTGGTACCCCTTGTCCTATCCTATCCTTCCTGACAAAGAGTCCATCTCCAGCTCTCCTGTAGCCCCTTCAGATACTGGAAGGTCTCCCTTCTCTACTCCAGGCTGAACAGAAACCCTCCTTGTTAGCCTCAAGGTGGGACTGGATTGTGAAGGGCGGTAGGTGTCAGTGCTGCTGCAGGAGAGGGCCCAGCTTTCCCCGCTCCAGGGGTGCCAGCCCCCCTCAGAGGAGGGGAGCGGCCCAGCACACAAGCCCCGATCCCCGGGCTGCCAGCGCCCGACGCCCCGCTGAGGGGCCGGCGGTTCCCGCCCTCCTCAGGGCCGCTCCCCCGGGCGGGGCGGGCGGTGTGGTACGGCAGAAAAACAGCCGGGCCCGGCAGAGCGCAGCGGAGTACGGAGCAGAAGCATGTCTGGCGATCAGTCTCGCAGCTTGGGCAAGGGTAAGCGGGGCCGGGGCCTCCTTACTGCGGAGAGGGCTGCGCCTGAGGCGAGGAACGGCTGTAACCGCTCTCTTCTCCTCTCTCCTTCAGGCAGCGCAGCCCCCGGGCCGGTGCCCGAGGGGGTGATCCGGCTCTACAGCATGAGGTTCTGCCCCTACGCCCAGAGGACGCGCATGGTTCTTCGCGCCAAGGGCATCAGGTGAGGCCTGCCCGGCCGGCGGCGGTGCCGGCCCCCGGGCGGTGCTCGCCGGGCCCGCCCGGCCCCCTCGCCCCGCTTGTTCCAGCTTCCCTTCTTACCTCAGCATCTAAGCGCCCTCAGTAACGCATCCCTCAAAGAACTGAGTGGAAGGGGGGTCCCTGTGGGTAGTTTTGCTGTAAATCTGGAATTTTGGGGGGCTTTTCTGCTGATATTGGGAATAAGTAGGCTGTGTGTGAGCTCAGTTATGCAAAGGCCTGAACTAAAACCCTAGGGGAAAAACCCAAGCGAACTTTTTGTCTGTGTCTCTTGCCTGTTGTCCTGAATGTTTGCAATAATGGCATTTGGGCTGGGGAAATGTGAGTAGAGCCTTAATGTACGTTGCTGTTTGGTTTTGATATAAGCTGCAGTGAAAATTCTGGGAGATAGGAATATTAAGTGTTTCTTAACCACTTAGCAAAGCACAGTAATGGGTGAGTGACTTTTTTTTTTCTTTTTAAAAAAGAGGAAATGTACTGCGTTCTTAAAACGTCCTCTTATTCCTGTGCTGTAGTAAGTTAATGGAAGTCAGCACTTGTGTTTGTTTCTTTTTCAAGATAGCCATGATGTTTCAAGGTTTGTAAATGGGCACTAATGCTTCCCTCCGTTTACAGCTTCAAAGTAAGGGTTTTTTTTCTCACCTGCAGATTCCCACAGTGTCCCAGGCCTGCCAACTGCCAAGCACTGGGATGGGAGTCCGTAGCAGCATAAGGAATGCATGCCACTTAGTTCTTTTGATAGCAAGATAATAACAAAATAAACCAACCCAGATCNTGTTTCTTTTTCAAGATAGCCATGTTGTTTCAAGGTTTTTAAATGGGCATTAATGCTTCCCTCCCTTTATAGCTTCAAATTAAGGGTTTTTTTTTCACCTGTAGATTCCCACCATGTTCCAGGTCTGCCAGCTGCTAAGCGCTGGGATGGGAGTCCAAATCAGCATAGGGAGTGCATCCCACTCACTTCCTTTGATAGCAAGATAAGAGCTGGGTTGGTTTATTTTGTTATTGGGTATTTTGTTCCAAAGAGTAGGTGCATTTAAAACTTCCAGGTCGATTTAATTTTGGTTTTGTTTAGTGTCTTTAGTCTCATTTCTTTGAGCTGGGAGGTTTGTTTTAGTATAATGATTTTGGAGGGGGTTTACTGCTACCTAAACACAGTGGGTGCCTTCTGGTAACCTTTCAGTTGTTTTGAAGGTTCAACTCTGTTTAGTAGGCTTTTGGGCTTACTAGGAATTTCCTGGGGGTCACACATATAACACAGCATATAACAGGCTTCATAAACATAACATAGACTTATTTCCCCTATGTCTTTTCTATCAAACTCTTATTTTACCTTCACCCTGCACACCTGGTTCTATGTGAGGCCATAGGTGGGAAAGATAAGTAGGTAGGATGCTGTCCTGATTTGTTCCTTGGTGTAAGGTCAGATTGAAGTTCAGCTGTATTTTTTGATTAGGGTGTGGTTTATTTGCAGTCAAGTGCTTCTTTCAGAGAATGTCCTTAAACCTGCATGTGATAAGCTTGACCTTTACTTTTAGCATGACTGTAAGGGCTGCCTCTGTATGCTTGCAGACTGTTCATGTCTCTTTTATTAGTTTAACAGACAACTTATTGTAAGTTGGTGCTGACTTTCTCCAGCAAAGTGAAGTGGTCCTTGGCAGTATTTCTGTGTCACACGCTTAGCTCTGCAGAGGACTTCAGGGAAGGCTCAGGAGAGCAGAATAATGAGGATTCAGCCTTTCGAGGTGTAATGACTGCATTTCGCCATGGTGTGGAGTGGACTGTAGCAGAACTGAGCCTGTTTGGGTCTTTTTTTCTTTCAATCTTTTAGCCATGAAGTAATCAACATCAATCTAAAGAACAAACCTGACTGGTTCTTTGAGAAGAACCCCTTTGGGCTGGTTCCTGTTCTGGAGACTGCCAAGGGCCAGCTCATCTATGAGTCCCCAATTACTTGTGAATATTTGGATGATGCATTCCCGGGAAAGAAGCTGCAGCCTTCAGATCCATATGAGCGAGCCTTGCAGAAGATGTTCTTCGAACACTTTGCAAAGGTACTGAATGATCAGGGTGGGATTGTTCCTTGCTTTACTATAGTACCAGAAGCTGCAGCTCTGTTGCCAATACTGCTTTTGTCCTTTAAGAACGAGGTCTGGGAGAAACATTTAAATAACTGAAGGGGGCTTTTGGGGTCTCTTGCTGTGAGCACTTGCAAACCGCTGTGTGTCTGAGTTGCTCCCAGTGTTTGTGTTGGGGTAGATGTGGTGGCACGGATGTCACAACCAACCTAGTGACAGCATATATGACTGAGACAGGATTTTGGGCATTGTACAATAGAGGAAAGGTTAGTAGATCAAACTAGCTGAATGCTTGAGACCCTGGCAGTGACAATTGCTGTATTTTGATCTGCGTCCTTCTGTAGGAAGTACTGTGTGAATGCAGAATGTGAAGTGTGCCTGACTGAGAGAGCCTACAACACAGACATGAGATGACAGGTGGCTGTAGACATGGGACACACATAAGTCTGGTTTTGGCTCTCTCTTTGGAGGTGGGCACTGTGGCTGACTCGGAGTAACCTCTGAGTACTCTAAACTTGTCTGCAACAAGCCTTTCTGAAGAGGCATGATGGGAAGAGGGCTCTGGGGAAGCACATTAGAAGAAATGAAACGTGCACTGAACATTGGTCGCATAAATGACACTATCTTAGAAAAATATTTGTCTGTGACCTTTTAAGAATATAATGTAGTTAGGCTTGGCCACAGGGCAGCTTTCTGGTACTGTATGCTGATTTCTCTGGCAATTACCAAATTAGCAAATACACAGGTTTGTAGAAGCCTGTGTATCCTGGGCTGAGTGCATGTTTCTCTTTCTTAAAGTACTTTTAATGTTGATAATTAAGGTACATTTGGATTTCAGGAATATGTAACTGATCAAAGAGTGCCACTCTGCACCTTGTTACTTTTTTAGCCTCTTTTCTGGCAGTGTGTGAAAATGGAACCATGCCCTTCTTTTCATTATTCTCCTTTTATTACAAGACTAAAATTCATTAGTATTTGCAGTTATTTTTCCTTTAAGTCTTTGCTTACATTTTACAAAGTGTAAAAGATTTTTTAGTAATGGACTTTCATTTAACACTTTAAATCTTAAAGGTTTAACTTGCATCTAGTCTTAACATCTTAAGTTCTGAGTGAGCTAGGTTATTATAACAGGAACATTAAAATTTTATCCTTTCCTTTATATAGGTAACACCCGTAGTTTTCAAGTATAATGTGGCAGTCAGAGATGGACAGGATACCACGGAGCTGAAAGCAGAGATTGCTGAAAAGTTTGGCAAACTTGAAGAGGTAAGAGTATTTTATGATAATGACCATGTTGACAGTCGTATGATTGCTTTTTTTCTTTTGTGCTTTGGCCTTTGGAACTAGATATCTTCTCACTTAGTTGGTAGTAGCAGCAGTCTTTCAAATTATGTATCTTGGCCTAGGATGCACAACAGCACCATTAAAATAAACTCAAAGTAGCTAAAAAACTTCACCTGTATGATGAAGGCTGTGTAGACTTACAGAATTTTTTTGAATTCTAGCTGATTACTGTTGTCTTAGGAATCTTTTTTGTCTGTTAAATGTAAGGAGACCTTGCAGCATGTTCTAAGAGCAAGGGCTGAGGAGTCTGAGCTGCAGAAATCGGGGCAGAGAAGGACAATATTCTTGTCTCTGAATTGCAGAGACATGGATTTGATAGATGGACCACTTAGTGGATAAGTAACTGGCTGGATGGTTGCACTCAAAGAGTTGTGGTCAATGGCTTGGAGTCCAAGTAGAGACCAGTGATGAGTGGTGTTCCTCATGGGTTGGTACTGAGACTGGTGCTGTTTAACATCTTTGTTGGTGACATGGACAGTGTGATTGAGTGTGCACTCAGCAAGTTTGCCAGGTGATCGACACACTGGAGGAAAGGGATGTCATCCAAAGGGACCTGGGCAGGCTCGAGAGGTGGGCCCGTGCAAACCTCATGAAGTTCAATCAGGCCAAGTGCAAGGTCCTGCACATGGGCTCAGACAATCCCATGCATAAATACAGGCAAATAGATTGAGAGCAGCCCTGAGGAGAAGGACTTGGGGGTGTTGGTTGATGGAAAGCTCCACAAGAGTCAGCAGTGTGTACTCACAATCCCAGAAAGCCAGCCGCTTCTAGGGCTATATCGAAAGAACTGTGGCCAGCAGGTCCAGGAAGGTGATTCTGCCACTCTGTTCTGCTCTGGTGAGACTCCCAACTGGGTACTGCATCCAGCTCTGGAGCCCCCAACATAAGAAGGACAAGGACCTGTTGGAGCAGGTCCAGAGAAGGGCCATGAGGATGATCAGAAGCCTGGAGCAGCTCTCCTGTGAAGACAGGCTGAGAGAGTTGAGGTTGTTCATCCTGGAGAAGAGAAGGCTCTGGGGAGACCTTATTGCAGCCTTTCAGTACTTAAAGGGGGCCTACAGGAGAGATGAGGAGGGACTTTTTATCAAGGAGTGAAGTGATAGGATGGTGGGTAACTGTTTTAAACGGAAAGAGGTTAGATTTAGATTAGATATTAGAAATGAATTCTTTATTGTGAGGGTGTTAAGACCCTGACCCAGGTTGTCCAGAAAAGTTGTGGATGCTCCATCCCTGGAGATGTTCAAGACCAGGCTGGATGGGACTTTGAGAAACCTGGTCTGGAGGGAGGTGTCGCTGCCCATGTCAGGGGGATTGGCACTCGATCTTTAAGGTCCCTTCCAACCCAAACCATTCTGGGAAGCATTCCTCTCCAGTGTTTCCTTTACGGTGTAAAGCTACCAATAGCTTTCTAGTACATTGCTAATTCTCCTAACACTCCTGTGCATTCTGCTTCCCCATCCACTTTGACTGTCAAATGGTTTTCAAAGTAGTCCTCTCTGTCTGATCTGGCCCATGCTGGAGTAGTGCAGTTGACAGATGAGTTCTTGGGGAAAGCCACATGTGTTTTGCTTCCCTGAAATACAAACCTGTTAAACATTAAGGAAGTATTAACCTTCCTCCTGCTTTATTAATGCTGTGAAATACTCGCTGCTCCTTCAGTGTCTCTATCTTACCTGATAGGATTTTATAGGAGCAGCTGAAGGTCAGCTAAGGATGAGAGGAACAGAACCATGCAAACCTCACTCAGCCTATTGCAGGAGATACTCAAGAAGGGAAGCTCTTTGAGGCACTGCCGTATTTAGTGTGCTGCTACCTGGCAGAGGGAGCTGTGTTCCTGTCTCTGGGACTCCAACTCCCAGGTTATATTCTGCCAGACACCTGGAATTCAGACAGCTTGATGCTTCCTGAAGGACTGCTTTAAAATTTCTACTAGATGCTGGGTGTTAGGAGACAGGCAGTAAACGCCATAGGAGTTTTGTCCAAATTTATTGCATGTCCAAATTTGAAGACAAAGATTTGTAAGGTCTCTAAAGTTCCATATTTCAAATGCCAAAGCATGTTAAACTTGGATGACAGTGGCACGTGGAATGTATCAGAAACATAAATGTAAGAGGAGAACTTGCTGCATTCCTTGTGGCCCTGCTTTCTGTGCTGGGCTGTGGGGATCCCTTTCTGGTGTCTGTGGGTGTTACACTTCCTCTTCCTTTTGCACCAGGAATCAAATCCAGTTCTAAGTGTAATGTTAGAAATGCTTTCCTGACACCACTTGGCCTCAGGTACCATGGGAAAAGAGTCAATGCAAAAATGATGTTATAGTTTATCTGGATGTTAAATTTAGCTGGATCTATTGCATGAGAAATGCATGTGCATTGAAGGTTTGATTAGTCTGTGCCATTAGTGCTTTTTGACAAGTAAGAAATCCCAGCCTGATAGGTTCTGAGAGTAAAATTCCCTTTTGTTTGTGCACAAGCTGCAGCTCACTAGTGATTCGTATTTTGTGACAGTTTTTGAACTCCTGGAGAAGAGCTGGACTGACAGCTTATGAAAGAGTTAAGCTTGATACTGCAGCTACTTTATTGACTAGCTCTGACTCCCCAGATGCTCAAAATACAGGAGAAATGTGCTGTATCTGCATTATTTGCTGTCTGATCCCTTCAATATAGCTACATTCCAGCTCAAGGTGGGAATGTCTTGTTACTGTAGTGTCCTACTGCAAGAACTTGCTTCTGAGGGCAATTGTCATTTCTTTACAGATTCTGGCTAAACGCAACACTGTGTTTTATGGTGGGGACTCGGTCTCCCTGCTTGACTACCTGATCTGGCCATGGTTTGAACGTCTGGAAGCGTTGTATCTGACAGAGTGAGTATCTCACCTGGCTTCTAGTGTGTACTGAAGTGCCTCAGCATCAATATTCTTTGCATACACTCTGCAGCAATGGGCTGCTCTTGGGTGCTGCTGAAGAAAGCTTGTGTTGTGGTGCAGTCTGGGGGAAGGATCTTCTCAAAAGAGAGAGGAGTTGTTCAGGGATGTTCTATAAACAGGCTTTCTCTCACCAAGTCTGTTTTACTACTAAATAATTTTGACACACATGGANATTCTATGATTCAATGAAAATACAGGGCTTTCTCTCCATCCCTAACATCGTAGATGAGCATGGTTTTTATTTGAAGGGGGTAGAGGCATGGAGGCCTGTGCAAGAGAGTAGAGAAGAGGCTCGTGAGTTGTGGAGGACTCAACCACTGCATGCAGAATTTGTTTTGGGGATCACCATTAACCCAGCATTCCAGAGGGAGGCAGTGGTGCACAGGCCTGTACTCAGAGCAGATAAATAAAAGCTGTGTTTTTGGCAGTGAGGATAACATAAGCAAAAACATGCTGATCTCTTGCACAATAAGTGCTTATTTGTTTTTGCTGAGCTTTGTGGAGTGAGTGAGCTCTGTAGGAATTCTTTCACTTTCCAAATGCTAGTCTGTCTTCTATGATCTGATGTGTATTTCCATCACCTGTTCTGAGCTGAACACTATACTGGGAGTGAGAAAGCAAAACAAGAAGTAAAATAGAAACTCTCTAGCTGTTTTTCTTCCTTGATTCCCACCAAGTTTCCCATTGGCATTACTCAGTCTCTTTCCTTTTCTTGTAGTTGTTTGAAGCACACCCCAAAGCTCCAACGCTGGATGGAGGCCATGAAGCAGGACCCTGCTGTCAAGGCTACGATGACTGACCCACAGACATACAGAGGTTACCTCCAGCTCTACATGAAGAACAGCCACGAGGCGTGTGATTATGGGCTCTGAGGTGCCAGTAGGCACGTGCTTGCTGAAGTGTCAGCGCTTCTTTGCAGCACTGTGAGCTGTGGAGATCTGGTGTAATTTGGCATGGGCTCTTCTGTGGTTGCATTTCGTAATGGGGAACAAATCTGTGCTGAAAAAAGGCTGAGAAACCCTCTTTGAGCTCCACTCCTTAATCTCTGGAGGAGGATGTGCTGGCTTCAGGCAGGAGATGGAAAGGTGTTGCTGGGTGTGTATACTGTGTAAAGGAAAATGTGAGCTTTCCTCAGGGGTGATTTTCTATTATCTATGGCCTCTGTGCAGGCTTTGCTGTTGGGCAGTTCTGAGCTGACCCTCTTACTTTGCTTAAAAATTGTAATAAAGGTGTCTTGAAAATAAATAAAAAGGTACTGATGTTATCTTTATATGCAGTTTTTTCTTCCACTTTCCAGGCAGGTATGAGTCACTGGTCTGGTTGTGCAGAGGGGAGTGAGGCACTGTAAAAGCTAAAAAAGATAGTATGGTCTCTGAAATGAAGATGCAGTAATCCAGTACAAACTGTCCTTGTCTTTAGACACCACTGAACTCGACACCCTACCCACTTGTCCCTGCTGAAGTCCTGTCTGCAGGGACTATCTAGTAATGGCTTCCAATTTGGGCTGGATTTGCTAATGAAGTGTGTGCTTACAATCCTTTTCTGCCCTTCTGAAATAGTGTTGTGTTTGTTCTGGATCCTAATCTCAATTATCCTAAAGGCTGGAGTATGGATGACAGAAACAGATCCTGAACAGAAAGACATTTATTCTCGCTTTTGCTCCAGCACTCAAAGCATTGCTCTATGTGTAAGATGTAGATGAAATGAGAGCTGAAGTAGGAGTTCAGCCAGAGCCTTAAATACTGGTGGTGTCTTGCTGCTGGTGAAGGTATTAGTATGTTCTGATCCTGCCCTTTGCCTGCTAGAACAGAGCTTTGCAGCTGAAATTGTTTTGAAAATCTCCTGTATGCTAATAGAGCAGAATGGGGACATTATTTGAATCAAAAGTAGTCACAGGAAAGACTTCTATTTTATTTTTTAACCCCCACATAGGGGACTGCAAAAGCTGTGACCCATTCTGATGTTGCTCAGCTGTTTATGCCTTTCTCTTGCAGACCACTGAGAACCCAAACTGACCATAGTTGCAGGAAATAAGCATGCAGGAAGAAATAAGGCAGAGCAGTACGTTCAAGGACAGGGCTGTGGTTCCTGTGGTGCTGAGGCAGTTGTCATCAGATACACAAGACTGTTCCTATCCATCTCCCGTTGCAATGAGGTAAGGCAGCGCAGCAGAAGGTTCAGGGTTTTTCTGGTAGTTGAGGCACTGAGTCCTTGGAGCTTTTCTGGAGGAAAACTGGACTAATCTTTTTTTCACCTTTGACAGGTTCTACCCCAGCACACTAACTCTGAGGGGGTGTAGGCTTGTGTACCTTCAAGTAGGAAAGCAGACAGGAAAGAGAGATTTGATGAGGAAAAAGAATTAGTAGGAACTTGGCCTGTCAGCTTGTGGCTATTGGAGGGGATTGTTTATGTTCTTACTAGCTTTAATTCAAACTATGCAGGTTTTTCCCTTCTTGTTTATTTTTGTGGCTTTTAAACACATCTGGCACTGGAGAATTCCTGATTACTCTCCTGTTTCTTCCAGAATACTCATGTTCTTTACAAAAATTTCCCAGTCCAGATTGGATGCTGTGCATGCTTTATAGATTGTCATTAGAGAACCTGGAGGAAGCACAAAGCCATGAAGTGTGCTGTCAGAATATGGATTGAGGCCGTTTCATTAGATGAAAGCAGGGTTTGAGCTTTAAGAAGCTGCTTTCTCTGAAATGGTGTTGGTAGGATCTCAGTGGCAAACTTCCAAGGATTAACCCTGGAACGTTTTGGTTTTATTAGCTGCTGTGTAGGGCTTGTGAAAGCTGTTAGAATAGTAGGCTCTGAGCTGGCTTCTATAAACACTCTGGGAATATGTTGTGGTTTGCTCCAGTGTATTATTGGATGCCAGTGGGAGATGGGACATGAGGGAGATCCAATAATGGGTTAGGAGCAGAGACCAGCACCCAAAACCTGAACTGCTTAGTGTCAGACCATGGTAACCCAGAGACTGTGTTGTCTGAACTGGAAGATGTGCTCTCCCTGTCATTATTTAGCATTGAAAGTGTGCTGTTTCAGCAAAAAAAAAGTTAAATGAAATATTCTGCCTTATAATTTAGTATTAAATATCAGTGTTCTAAATCCCCAGGCAGACAGCTGGGGTCCTGAACTCATTACAGCTCACCAAGAAATGCAGGCCTCAGGCAAAGTGTGCTTAATGTGGTAATGAGTATGCAGCACTTTGGCCTGCTCTTCAAAGGAAAGGAGAAGTTCCAGGGGATGGACTAGCTCCCTCCTTTTGTTTCAGCAAGGTGTAAAGGATATATCTTACTAGTTTAAAGAGGCTGAGAAAAGAAAACACGTGTTCTCAGTTTCGATCAACAGAGGAAAGAGATGGAAGTTAATAATAAAAGGATCAAGCAGATAAACAGCTCTGTTCTGTGATCAGAGCACTCTTAAAATCTTCCATAAATCACACTGTACAGCAGGTACTGTGCTTACCTTCTACTCCATGCTTTGCCCTTAAAAGTTGTTGTTACTGATTTCAAAAACAGTGGTGAATGTTTTGGGGGTTTTGTTTGTTTGGGTTTTTTTTGTTTTGTTTTTGTTTTTTCTTTCCCTGTTTTGCCACTAGATATAACTGCTCTCAGCACACATTAGAGGGGAAAAAAAAACAAGTTTGGTGTCAGACAAAAAGGGATGGAGGCTGTCTTGTAGAAGTAGTGAGTTTAGGAGAATACTTCGGATTAGCAAGGTGTATGGGGCCTTGTTCTGTCCTGCATTTGTAGCACGTCCCTGTATCTCTACTGATGTCCTTAAGATAGTTGTTGGTACCATAATGCGAGATGTGATCCAGCCGCTTGTTCTTCCTTTTCATCTTAGCATCCCTTGTTATTGGCACTAAGAGCAAGATAGAGGGCGGCCAAGAAGGAGGGAGGGGAGGGATGGAGATCCCAGGCTGGCAGATCTGGGAAGCTTTGCTGAGTTCTGGATTAGCTGGGTGGGAACTTTGGTGAATGGGAGTGTGGCTTTGATAGAAGGCCCTTCATTGGGGAAATCCTTGAGTCTGTGAAGGTGTTAGAAGGATCAGTGGTTTGTGTGCTGGAAGTGACAGCAACTGGAGGTAATGGTTTGAAATGCCTCACATCAGGTACTAAGGACACCTGAAACACTTGTGTGAAGTCCAGATGGGTGCCTGTGGCATTGTTGGTTTTTCTAATCGATTAAAAAGGAAGAGAAAAGGAAATCTCAGCTCCTTGCCATGTTTTGCTTAATGTCAGCTCCTTCTGTGTTGCATTTAACAACTCTGTGCTCGTCAGAGGTACCTGGCTGTGGGTGAGTGCATGTGCTGGATGTGTGGTGCTGGCACAGTGTTACATCTCCCAGGCCTGCTCTCCCCAGTTTTACACTCTTGTGGCATCTGTAATGTTCCTCTGCATGATCAAGGTTTGAGAACTGCCTGTTTCTTTTCCTGTCTCCTTTCTCTGCGAGTAGCCCTATTATTTTGTCATTCTGCTCCTTGGACATTGGTTTCACTTGGGAATGGTTGATGAAAATACAGCCTCAGAGTCATGAGATCAGATGCAATTTTATTAAACCATCCCCAATTTCTGTAAGATGGGAACAGTCTCTTCTACTGATGGTTCAAAGCCAACAGTTACCAATTTATCCATGTAAATTAGTGATGCCATGTGATGTTAGAGTTTTTCCCTCCTAAAATGCTTTGCAGATTTGTTAAAATGGGAATTTTACAGCAGTGATGCTGTGTCTGAGGCCACAAGGAATTTAGAGTTCTGGGAGTGATGTGCTGAGTGCTATTCCCAGCCATCTTCTGCTGTGCAGGAGGCAGACCGTGAGAATTACAGCATGTGCTACAGGTTTGTGTCCTGGAACCACCACTCTTGGCGAAGCTGATGGAAAAAGCTCTCTCTCCTGGGGACAGGGAGCCAAGAAAAGGGGCACTGAACGGCCAGGAGCTGAGCAGGGAGCAGATGGTGTTTCCTGTAAGCTGCGAACCAGTTGCGTGAGTCACCTGTGTGGCTGCATGGCAAAGAGTTGAGGAGAAAAGAGAAAAAAGCTGTCATCTTCAGACCACCTGAAGAATCAGCAACAACCAACGGTTTGATATTTTGGATTAATACTGTCCTTCCTGTAGCTCTCTGTACATTCCTGTGCCCCCAAAGGATGGTTTCGTGCCTTTCCTCCAGTCACTCACCATCCTCAAAAGGGACCTCAACAGGAATGTGCTCTGGGCCAATCCCCAACTCAGTGTGACTCATTTTTTTAACTCTACATTCCTCACACAGCTCTTTTCTGTGCCTGTTTAGGCTTGGAAGCAGAGTCTGTCTCCTCTGACTTGTAGTAGCTAAGGCAGGGTGATTAATCAGCTGTTGCTCCTTGGGGGAAGGCAGCTCTGATATAACCCATGCCTTCAAACCCACAGGCTTGGTGCCACTCAGTTCCTTTTCATGTGCTTTAATTAGCCTGGCTGTGTTTTCTGGAGCATCTCTGCTCTGTATCAAACTCTTCACCTCCAGTGCTGTGCCAGGTGTGGCTCTGGCAGGAGACAGGCACTGTGGGACTGTTGGTCTACCTGCACGCAGACAAGCCTTGCTCTTAGAATCAGAGTTGTCTAGGTTGGAAGGGACCTTTCAGATCATCTAGTCCAACCATCAAACCTAACTCTGATTAAAAAAATTATCACTAAACCATGTCTCTAAGCACTCTGTCAACCCGGATTTTGAATCCCTCCAGGGATGGTGCCTCAGCCACTGCCCTGGGCAGCACATTCCAAGGATTAACCCTTTCCCTGTTGAAATTGTTCCTCATCTCCAATCTGAACCTCTTCTGGTGCAATTTGAGGCCGTTTCCTCTTGTCCCATGGCCTGTGACTTGGGAGAAGAGACCGACTCCCCTGGCTACCCCCTCCTTTCAGGGAGTTGGAGAGAGCGAGAAGGTCTCCCCTCAGCCTCCTCTACTCCAGGCTGAACCCCCCCAGCTCCTTCACCCTCTCCTCATCATGCTTCTTCTCCAGACCCCTCACCAGCTCCTTTGCCCTTCTCTGGACCCGCTCCAGCACTTCAATGCACTTGTGCTTACAGGAACAAGAGCCATCCAGGGCTGCCCTGCCCTGCCTGGTACAAGCTGGCAGGGATGAGACCTGGAGTACATTAGTAAGATAAGTACTATCTCCCTTTGGATTTGGGGAATTCCTCTGTGCTATTTGATTCCTGGCAGAGGGCTAGAGAGCAAGGCTGAAGGTGAGGAGCAGTTCAATGAATTCCTGCCTCGCTGCACCTGGGGAGGTGAAGTGAGGGATGAGCCCCTCACTGTCCCCACCTGG
>VXBW01003601.1:2947680-3016975 GCA_013400375.1 Thinocorus orbignyianus | reverse complement strand
TGATTCTATGATCTCCTCTGGTGGGACATGTGTGGACCTCTGGTACATACCCCAGTGCACGGCTTACAGAGATCTCTGCCCCGAGGCTCGCTGGAGCACAGTTTATCATCACAGAGCATGTTTTTCCCCCCAGGACAGGTACGAGTGGGTTCCCCGACAGCCTCTGTGCACAGCCCAGACCTCTCAAAAGGTGCTCAGGGCAAAATGAGCACATGAGACGTAGGAAAATTAAGCCGAGCAATTTGCTTTCAGGAGAATAATCAAATCCCTAAATTCCTTGGTTCAGCTCCAGCTTGGGTTCAACCAAACCCCATGGGAACGCTTCAGGGTCAGCTTGGGCTTAAGAGAGAGCAGGCACACAAATACAGAAAATGAAAAACAAAAGCTTCAATCCAGTTATCAGTTTAGGTTCCCTTTGAGTCTGAGCAGCAGCGCCCGGAGCTGTGTAAAGACGGGTTTAGGCATGTTTACAGCCCGTAGGACTGGCGTTACAAAGCTTTGTTCTGACATTTTAACAGGGGAGTTACCTTACTCTATTCAACAGCCTTTGCTTCTCATCCTCCTCTTGCTCAACCTTATATAAAATTTATTTTTTTCAACCCTGGATGTCATTTCCTGAGAGACCTGGGTCACAGATTTGTTTCTGTTCTTTGGACGGCCTAAGTTTAGACTCCTGACAGGAAATGGCAGAGAATTTTTTTAATTCTCTCTGGCTGGGCTGGGAACACTTTTAGAGGCAGCCTTGACCACAACTGCCTCAGCGTGACCTGGCTGCCAGCAGCCCGTGCAGAGCTGGACCTGCTGCAGGCACCGGGTGGTTACCCTGGGCAGCTGAAATTGGGTTTACAAACAATTTACACAGTTTCCAACGTAACCTCCAGGCTCCCGTGTTCACCCACCCTCCCTGTACCTCTGCCTGGCACTACCTGCGTGCCCTGTCCCCTACGGTTGCTCCTGCCCTCCCTCCTACTGGCAAAGGCTTGCCTGGTTGTACTAATGAAAGCCAGGGGCTTACAGAAGTCGTTAGCGGTAGCAATTAGTCCTGGCTGGTTGCTCTGCCAGCCCTGGCGGCCTCCCAGGCACACATCGCTAGGGCTGCTGAAGCAAGCACTGATGATCCACAAGTCTTTTCCACTGGCATTATCCACGAGACTCTTCTCTCCTTTGCTTCTTCTACCCTTTGCCTTCTGCTCAGAAATACTACTTAACCACCCCACAGCTGTGAGGAGAAAAGCCAAGGGCAGCAGCAATTGGAGCAACAAGATCCCTGTCCCCACCTGTGTCTTCCTTACAAACCAGGTGTGGAAACAGGATTTAAGGCTTTCTCTGCCCCTGTGTATCACCTCTCCCTCACTGGTGGAGGGACAGACAAGAGCAGATATCAAGGAAGTTGTGGAATGGTTTTTACCAGGAAGAAGTAGGAGAGGATGTGTCTGTGGAGTTTGCTTATCAACAGGCTGGATGACAAGCCTCATGCTGTTCCCAGGAGCAAGACAACGTTTTATCTTCTCCCCAATGCCTGTGATGGGGTTGATAGAGAGGGATCTATGAATCAAGGTAAGTCATCCCTGATGGGTCTCACCACCCTGAATAACTACCCTCTTGTGAAGAGGATTCAGTGAAGCCCTGGGGTAAAACTGGTAGGGAATGTCCCTTAGCCCTGGAGACCTGACCTCTAGGACCAGCACAGGGCAGATTGGTGGTGGAGCCTGAGCCTGGATCCTGCACAAAGTCCAAGAAGGAGGATAAGGAGCTACTGAGCCCTCTCCTCCAGCGAAGGCACCTGACCAGGGCTGGGCAGCCCACGGACATGGCACCAATACGCTGCTTCCCCAGGGAGTCCCACATCTCCTTTCCTGCGCTGGGGTTTTACATGTACCTGGAGATTCTCCCCTGGCATGAAAGCCTGCAGAAGCTCTTCTTCCTCCCTGGTGCTCCCAGCTCAGCAAACCACGGTCCGCTTAGCAGCAGCTCCTCAGAGCTTCATCAGAGCAGCAATCTTGAAAGGACTGAGGAGGCCCTACATGGACCTCTGCTACATGTGCACCTCTTTCATCCCTTCCTCCTCACTCAGAGAGCTACCCTGCTGGCCTTGGCCTCATTAAAACCACGCTGGGAGAGTCACACTCTCATTTGGAGGCTGATTGTTCCCTCCTGCTACCAGACTGCCGAGACTGGCTTCCTTACAGCATCATTTTGGAGAGCTGCTTCTTTTAGGGAAGCAAAACCTGTAGCAGCCCTTTCTCTCTGGGCTGTTCTCAGCTGTGCTGCCCCAAGGTAAGGCAAGCAAACCACAATGCCAGAACACAATAATGGTGCTTTTTCTTTTTTATCTTAGGTTAAAAAAAAGGTTCCTATGCATTTATCCATGGAAAATGGCCAGGAATGTAACTTGCTAGCCTTGTTACCATAAAGAAATGGAAGCCTTGAATGAAATGGTCCGAAGACGGTCCCTGCTGCCTGCTCTGCTCCATCCTCCCAGGGAGGAGCAAGGTGCAGGTGTGTTTTTGAAGGACAGGACAAGCCATTGAAACTATTGCTGTAAGTCCTATCAGAAAGATGTTTTTTTGCCTTTTTCCCCCCCCATAATTCCAGTTACCTTTTGATTAAAAAGCTGTGGCTGATTTAAGGATCTCCATCCTGTGCATGATCCTCCTCCCCACCTCAGCACCGAGTCTGGTGTTGCGCTTCCCATGGGTTGGTTGCAGAGCTCCTGCCATCTGCAGGCAGACAGGCCCCTGCCTTCCCAAAATCCTGCCTCCAATTCCTCCACCCTTACCTCCCCCTTCCAAAGGAAACGAAGTATTTGGCCACCACCACCACCATCGCTGGCATTGCAGACATCTGAATAAATTAAGTCGTATTTTTTGCTCGTCACCACTGTAACGTGACTGAGGCACAACGGAAAAAAATATATTCTTAGCTGCAAAAAACACAGAGAGCACACCAGTGGAGCAGAAATTTCCTTTTGGAACACCTCTTCTAACTTCTCCCTCTCCTCCCCCCACCCCCTCTCCCTTACTGCAGAAACTGTGGCCCAGGTTGGGTTCAGCCGCAGGCGAGAAGCTGCGCTGCCAAAGTCCGGTGTCTCAAGGAGGCTTCAGGAACTGTCCTCTGGATTTGTGCTTAAAGGAACAAGTGTTTTCCTGCTGGCTTCGGTTAAAAGGATTCCTTATGGATCCCGTTGGTCTGCACAAGTGGAATGTGCACCGTGTACTCATTTATCAGCGTGGTCATGTTCCTGAGCATCTCGTGGAAGGTATCCACCGTCTTCCTGTAGACATCCCTCTGCAACACAAAGGGACGGAAAAGGTTGAGAGGTTCGGCTCTCTGGAATATGATGGGAAAGCCCAGCTCTGCTGGAACCTTCCCGTTACCAATGAAAAAGTGGTAGAGCTTCTTCTCATGCAAACATTTCTCCAGGAATTTCAGCATGTCCTGTAGACGGGCCTCCAGCTTCTCTGTTGCCCAGTCCTGACTGGGACGTGCCTGCAGGAGATGCAGCATCACTGTCTTAAGGTGGTAGTTGGTGAGCCCGCTTGGACCTGTGAGGCTGCACTGCTTCCCGTGGACGAAGGAGAGGATCTGAAGGCAGCTGACGTGGCAGGCGTTGGCAGGCAGCGTTTTGGAGACCAGCTGGATGAACCTCCTCTCATACACTGCAAAGGTGAGAAACCAGTGGGTGCTGGAGGGGAGGTCTCCTGCCAGGCTACTCCGAGGGAAGTGGGAGATGAAGTAAACATCGGAGTTCTCGTACTGCACCACAGGGGTGAGGTTGAAGGCAATCGATTTCCCTGACCTAAATTTTATCTTCAGGGCTCCTGGGGAGTCCAGGAGGCTGAAGGAGAGGTCAAATTCATACTTGTGGGAGATTCTGTTCCAGGCCTTGGTGACTGCAATCTGGAACCACTTCATGACTTGGTCGGCATCCAGATATTGGGTGTTTTTGAAGCACAGAAGGTCTTCCATCTCACGGCTGGGCCTGGTAGCATTGGCTTGGCTATGGAGGAGGCACAACATATCTTCCCCTAATTTAGTCTTGTCACAGATGCAGCCTGTCACAGCCTCATCTGCCCTGCATACCTTAATAGTGCCATAACCTTGTTCATCTGGGGGAAAAGAGTCACCAGAGCACCAGGTCTGGGACCGAAAACAGTATGGCTCTGGGGGGGCAAAAGGCACTATCAGATCACAGACAAAAGGCTTACGCACTCTCCAGTTCTCGTACATGCTCCCCACACCCATGCAGTCCTCCACTTCCATGTCAGCATCTCGATTGCAAACACTCCTCAAGGCTTCCAGCAGGTCATCTGCAAAGCCTTCCACCATCTCCCGCATCCTGGCCATGTCCCCGGTGGTACCAAGGATGCGCTTCTCGTAGAAGCTGGCCAAGACGGCCTTGTCAGGGAAGGACACACCTTTAAATGCTTTCCCCAGGACAGCCATGTCATCCTCTTCTCCTCCTGTGTCCTGCCAAATCCCTTCCTGGAAATCCTGTCTCCAGAGCTCAATCAGCAGGAAGATGACCATGGAAAGGGCTGTCCACATATCCCATCGGACCTTCTCCTTTTCGCTTTCCTCCACTACTTTTGCAGCCTTTTCCAGAGCCTTCTGTGTGGCTTCCTGCTCTGCAATTTCCCGCTCCAAGCGCAACTGCTCCAGCCGAAGGGTCTCCTCCCGCTCCTTCATCTTCTGGATGATATCCTGCGGGTCCTCGGGGACAGTGCCATTCTCCTTCGGGAAAAGGAGCGGGTGGTTGACAATAGCCGTAAGCACCAGTAGGGACACTCGGAAGATACCCACGGGCATGGCAGCTCCCTGGAAGACAAAGAAAGGCAGAATGACCCACAGTTTGGAGTATATTCCATCAAGAAGAAAAATTAAAGCAAGTGCCCACTGGAATAAAAGCTCAGGCATCCTTTCCAGCTCTTTAAGAGAGTCTAGAAGCTCCTAAGCACATACCTGTTCCTGCAAGTTATCTGTCGGGAGGGGCCCGGGAAGACACGCGGCCG
This sequence comes from Thinocorus orbignyianus, assembly GCA_013400375.1. NCBI lineage: Eukaryota > Metazoa > Chordata > Aves > Ciconiiformes > Thinocoridae > Thinocorus > Thinocorus orbignyianus. Next base: position 3,011,963 of record VXBW01003601.1, on the reverse strand, counting down.
ACTCAATATGAGTGATAAAGCAAGCTCCAGCGTTTATTCGGATAGCTCAGATATTTATACACTTATTGTAAATTATGCCTACTTGTCACGCACTAATTGGCCGGGCTTCTAAAGATTACATGTGCATACACCTCCTGCTTGCAGTTTCTGCTTCAAGGTTCTCCAACATTCCAGAAGGACACTCTCCCTCTCTCCTTGTTTATCATTCTCGCAGGGTCTGTGTGACCTTGGCTCTTCTTCCTTGTCAGCGTAACTTGCAGTTCTCACTGAGGCCTACTGTGGCTAAAAGCCTACTTATGCTAAACACTTAGGCTGACAAGAGGATTGCTTGTACAATGCTTCCGTGGATCCATGGCCCTGCTCCCACAGCCATTCTGCAACAGTTATCAACCAAGCTTCTCAGAGAGACTTCATCAGCAGATGGTGTGGATGACAGGGTGCTCTTACCAAATTAACTTTGAAGAAAAGAAGTTTGAAGGCACTTGCTGCCATCAGCCCACCGTGATTCCCTCAACATGAGGCTAATCCCACCGATCTGGCATGGATCAGGTGGNTTGCTTGTACAATGCTTCCGTGGATCCATGGCCCTGCTCCCACAGCCATTCTGCAACAGTTATCAACCAAGCTTCTCAGAGAGACTTCATCAGCAGATGGTGTGGATGACAGGGTGCTCTTACCAAATTAACTTTGAAGAAAAGAACTTTGAAGGCACTTGCTGCCATCAGCCCACCGTGATTCCCTCAACATGAGGCTAATCCCACCGNAAAGAATTTCTTCCTAATATCTCATCTAAATCTCCCAATTTAAAACCATTACCCCTTGTCCTATCACTCCACTCCCTGACAAAGAGTCCCTCTCCAGCTCTCCTGTAGCCCCTTCAGGTACTGGAAGGCCATTATAAGGTCTCCCTGGAGCCTTCTCTTCTCCAGGCTGAACAACCCCAAGTCTCTCAGCCTGTTTTCACAGCAGAGGTTGCTCCAGCCCTCTCATCATCTGTCCTGGCCACCTTCCATGTTAAGTTTGGGGTCCTGCACAGCCCGCGTGGTTCAAAGCAATTTCACTGCCAGGGTGGGTGATGTGTGGGGAGGGTTGGGTGGGAACAAGCCGGCCTGGTTTTGCGCTTTGAAGCGGGCACTACCGGCAAAGTCCTTCCTGCCTTTCAGCACCCTCAGGATCAGGCTGTGGCAAATCCTCCCAGCCCCCAGGATGCCTCATGACTGTGGTCCCCAGGAAAAGGGCAGAGGCAGAAAGACTGCTGAACCAGAAAGGGTTTCCTTAAGCCCAGTGGTTTTAAAAGCATTAGGTTGTTTATTTTTGGTGTTTACTTCTGTGGAAGACACTAGTAAACACCGTGGCTTTGATCTATGCCATCTCCCCCAGGAACCCCCGTAACAGATGTGCTTGTAGCCAGCTTGCTCCTATTTGAAGTGACCTCAGTGAGGTCTTGGTGTCACAATGCTCCCCACAGGCAGCCCTGTGCCAGCAACTGTCCCACATGTCACCCCCTGCACAGGCCCTTGGCACAACAGAGATCGCTGTGGGGCTTGGAGTTGCTTTGTGTGATCACTGGCTCTGCTGCTCGGACCTCACGCTTAATAAAGCTTTCCATGCCATGGGCTCCTGATGGAAGAATTTGATTCCCAGCTTTCTGGGACATGGTCCCATTGCTGGGGCATCCGCCTGGCCCTGACGAGCCCTCCCAAAGGTCTGGGGTGCTCGAGGCTGTTTGCTCCCAGCTGACATTTCTGTTTCTGGAGGGCTGGCAGCTCTATCAAGATCCCAAGTGGCTGCTCAGGGTGGGACAATCTAAGGTTGTCACCTACTGCTGAGATGTGGCAAGCTCACCAGTCCCTCCTTCTAGCAACATCACCCCCCAGTCCCAGCACAGGGGGATCAGAAGGACAAGATGCACGAGCAAGGGACATATTTTCTTCCAGCTGGGATATTTTAACAGAGCCCCCTTTAACGCTGCAAAAGTGTGTTTGAGAGAGAAGAGTTTCTGTTACGGAAATAAAGCCTAGCCATAAGATATCTAATCTACTAGGCCAGAAATAGTAAATTAATTCCTAACAAACCGGTGCATCCTGCTGTGGGAATGGGGCTGTTTCACAGAGAGCCAAGAGATGGTGAGGCACCACGTGTGCGCCAGGAGCTGAGGGCTGTAATTTCAACCCACTGCAACAGCTCCTTTCTGGCCTGAACCCAGCATGTTCTGGTGCCCCAGCAATCCTGCTGCCCCAGCCTCTGGGCAAGGAGGAGAACAACTCTGGCAACCTCATTTATGCCTCTACAGGGCATGCAATAAAGACAGATCTTCCCCAGTGGGCCTTGTTATCATTACTGCACAGCAAAGTGCTGGCTTTCAGCTGCAGGAGCCTACATCTCCTCCACACATCTCCTCCTCCACCTCCTGCTGTGCATGGGAACTGTACCCTTCGGCGTGCTGTTACCTCTGCCTGCCAGAGGGCTGGGACTGGAATAACAAGGGAAGGGAACAGGAGTGAGATGCATTGTCCAAGCAGCAAGAACATTCACACGGTGCTGAGGATAAGGCTCAGCGTGCCCCTCCCTGTCTAACATTTACTGCCCTTTATTTAGATCCCATGTATATGCACAGATGAATGCCCTGATGCAGACATTGCTCTGGAGGTGGTTTGCAGGCCTTTCTTGTCCTTTTTACATTTACATTAACTCTTCAACCCAGCAGGCAATGAATTAAAGCTGAATTAATGCCCAAAGCCGGGTGTTCCAGTTATTCTGTCAGCTCCATGCCTGGCCACATCTTAAAAATAAACTGGGGTGGCCCTGCATTGCAAAGGGCTTTATCAGTTTGCCGGGGCAGGGCAGGAAGCACTGGCAAGGTCCTTTCCTTAGTGCTACGCTCTTGCAGACCACGTGTGCTTTCCAAGCTTAAAAATAACGTGGCCAAGGGCCAGGTGCCTCCTTTTGTAGTCTTGACCTGGGCAACATTGCTGTTCTGCCCCGAAACATGGGATGTTTTAGCACTACCAGATTACTAAGGGTGAAAGAAGCCAGCTTCCTTAGAATGTTCTTGTACCCTTCAAGACTTTCTCGTGCCCAGCATGTGTGGGCACAGCACTTCCAGAGGTCAGCCACCCCAGAAGGTGTTAGGCGAGACATCTCCAGTCCCTCACTGGCCAGCTCAGCTGAATTCATCCTGGGTGACACTGACAGTTTTAGGCTGCCCAAGCTGATCTTGCAGGAGCAGGTTAGGAGGCACACACACCACCTCCTTCCTCAGCAAACTCCACAGCCATCAACCTCTGGAAGACAATCAGGATGAAAACTGGAAGTGACACCACCTTCAGATCACATAAATTTGCAAGAGGCATGTCTATTTTCAGCCTGAGCAGGGGAAGATTTCCTGGTAAAAACTGTCCTTTAGCTACTGGAGCTACTCACACCAGAAAATGAAGCCAAACATCAACCCCAGTTAAGGCTTAAGTTAGGTCAGTGATGCTCGGTGACCAAGGGCAGTGGAGCCTGGCCTTGAGAGCAGCAAGGGTGGCAGGGGCAGAGCTCTCCCACAGCTCACGAGACCCAGCTCTCCCAGTTAATGTGGAAAGGCTAAATAATACAGGTGAAACCAGAAGCACTGCCTGCCAGGGCGGTCCAGCCTCCCCGTAACAAAGGGCTTTTAACTTCAGCCCAAGCAATTTAAGTCAGATAAAAATATTTATGCCTGCTCTTGCTGAGACAGCTTTTGTGTGGGGAAGAGGGAGAGAGTCCAAATGTTTCCAAGCTGGAGACTAAGAAAGAGAAACATCTTTGTTTCATCTGTGCATCCAATTTAGCAACATTTCAAGCATGAAGGGAAAAAAAATAAAAAAAGCATTCAAGAGTCTTTAAAAATCAAGTTCTCAAAGTGATCTTCAACCTTTTCCAAATTTCTAGCCCTGCCAGTTTTTTTTTCCCATTCAAAACACACACAATGTCCAGGCTTGGTAACAGGCTTACACCAGACTACCTTCTGCAGACCCTCTTGCAGCAACCTCAGGGCTCCAAAGACCCCCCTTGAGGGAGGGCACTGTGGTCCTCACCACAGAGAGAGCAGAGACCCCACCTCTTCTGCTCCCATAGGCACAAAGTAGGAAAAGGAGCAGCAAGGCTGAGGAAAGCCACTCCAGGAAGGGAGTAGGTCCAAAAGCAGGCGAGTACCCTGTCTCCATGCAAAGGTCCATCCCTGCTCAGTACCCAGCGTGTGATGCTGATTCTCCAAACCCACCTCTGGCACCAGAATTAGTTTCCTTCTGGGCCTTTCGCTGGCACCCACTGCTTCAGTGGCTGAGTGCTTCACTGATGTTAAGGTCAACAACCACCCCAAACAACCCTGGGAAGTGAGGGGGCAGGCATCATCCCACTCTCTGGCTGGGAAGCAAAGGCTCAGAGAGATAAAAGCAGCTGATGGCTCTGCTGCCCAATTACAAATAACCATCAGCCACATCCCACAGCACTTGGTATGTTCAAAGGCTTTGCCAGGAGCACCTGCAGCCCTCCACCCTTGGGTCCCTGGTGAGTTAGACCTCATCCTTTCAAGCCTGAAGCAGCCTCCCCGGCTGGAGGATCCCAGTCAGCCCCACAGCAGGTCCTGGATGACACAAGGAGCCCCAGGAGGGGAATGGGAGAGATGGCACTGCTATCATGGAGTTGAGGTTGGTGCAGAAGGTGGCCAGCTCTCATGTTGGCTCATCTGAAAACCCTTCACTGCATGATTGAGCTGTTTGGTTCATCTGCTTGACCCCAGCATGCTCACAGGTAACGTGTTGCAAGGAGAGCAAACCTGGGAGCATCACAAAGCTCATCTGGTGTTTGTGGGGCTGACCTGGGACAGGTCCGTGGCAGTGTGTGTTCTCCCCCTTCCCATCAGCTGCCCTGCCACAGGAGATCTCCCTGCATGATGAGCACAGAGATGATGATGCTCAAATCCATAACAACGTCCCATTCCTTCCAGCTAAAATGTGCCCAACTTCTGATGCCCCCAAGCCACCCTCACAGCCTTTTCCACTTCAGCTTCAGACCTTTTTGCCTCCTGCTCAGTCTGGCAAAGGAAAAAAAAGAGGTTTACACAGTAGTTTGCAACTTGCTTCTGTAAGCTGCTCATGCTCTGAGCCCAGATAACCCTCCATCTTCTCTGAAAACACAGGAGAATATTTCCCTTTCATTAATAGGCCCTTTCTTTCCTCAAAAGCTCTTCATAAAGTGGTATTTTTTCCACCTTTTTATTCTCTTGAATCTTGAATCATGGGAAGCAAAACATGTTCTGGCTGGTGTTCAGCAATAAACCAGATAGGAGTGAGCTGAAGCTTTGATCCTTAAATTAGAAAAACCCAAGCAAGCCCCTGAATGCGGTTCAGTCATGCACTGGAATACACCAGGACGTCATTCCCAACACCCTTGATTGCTTCCTGTGATTTGGCTGACACAAAAGGCACGGAATAAGTGGCTGCCACATTGTATTTCGCTTTGGTAGGCTGCGAGAAAAGAGGCCATTCGCAGGGATGATAGTTCCTACAGCTGGTTGGGAGCTTTCTTCATTGAAAGCTGCCAAGTTTTTGAAACCCAAAGTTTCAAAGACGATTTCTGAGACTCTTTCTGGAAAGGCCCTTGAGGTCTGGAAAGGACTCCGCTTCTTGTTTTGACTGGAGGGATTAATAGCCCGGAACAGCTGCTAACCTGCACTTGGGACTCTCTTGCTGCAAAGATGTGAGGCCCAGGACCAGAGGTTTTAGGTGCAGCCCAGCCCAGGACCAGAGGTTTTAGGTGCAGCCCAGCACCAGAGGTTTTAGGTCCAGCCCAGCCCAGCACCAGAGGTTTTAGGTCCAGCCCAGCCCAGCCCAGCCCTCTCCCACGGCCAGGTTCTGGGAGCCCCATGATTCCTCCCCTTGCTGTAACAGAAATCAAACTGCCTTTTGGCCTGTGAGAGTATCACCTGAAAATGCTTCTGCTGCATCGATGAAGACCTAGTCAAGACAAAGAGGCTGCTGAAAGCCCTCCATGATGCCCTATGTCCTTCTCCAATATGCAAATACCCTTCCAACCTGTAGAGATCCAGACTATCAGAAACTTACTCAAGAGTACCAACAAACCCAGGGCAAACAGGTTGCTTTCAGAGAGGAGAGGCCCAGCCCGATTCCGGGGGAGTCGGCAGCCTCGGTGGGGCAGAGCTTCTCTGGGTCAGCTCCCTTGCTGTGTTGAGCAACTCTGTCACCAGGTAACTGTCACCAGGGAACTGTCCCCAAGGACTGCGCAGTGGTCACCTCCTCAGCCCCAGCCAGCTTCCAGAACATTTTGTCATATGCTAATGCTCCAATATGCTCTCCCTCCTTAGGGAGAGGTCAGAAGGGGAGAGGAGACTGGCTCTCAGTGTTAACCCAGGGGACTTTATATAAATCCAGGACCAGGAACCCCATTTTGTTGGCTGGACCCCAGGGCTGGTGATATCTTTCTCTTCCTCTCTGTCTTCCCTTCTTTTTCCTTTTCTCTGTTCTCTCTCTCTCTACCTACCTCATTTTTCTAAACAGAGGCTTATTGACATGATGCAAGGCTCACGTTCACAAATTTACATCTACTTAGAATCATAGAATTGTCTGGGTTGGAAGGGACCTTTCAGACGATCTAGTCCAACCATCAACCTAACTCTGACAAAAACCATCACCAAACCATGTCTCTAAGCACTAGGACAACCTGCCTTTTAAATTCCCCCAGGGATGGTGCCTCCACCACTGCTCTGGGCAGCCCATTTCAAGGCTTAATAACTCTTTCCACGTCAAAATTGTTCCTGGTTTCCGAACCGAACCTCCCGTGGCACAGCTTGAGGCCGTTTCCTCTTGTCCCATCACCTGTGACTTGGGAGAAGAGACCAACCCCCACCTCTCTACAACCTCCTTTCAGGGAGTTGCTGAACTTCTATTTCAGCAAGGTCAGCTTGGTTAATAAGTGTTAATTGTTGTTTGGACCCCTCTGGTGTCATTTCACCTTAATTATGACATTGGAAATCCACAAACCCGAGTTGTCCCAATTAAGTTTTCTCTTACTTGGAAATTCAAGCTCTGAAATTAAGACACGAACACAATGAAAGAGTAATAGGAACTGTAAAGACACATGTCAGTGTTATTATTCCTGACAAAAACTTGGAAAGATGTACTTTAATTAGCCAACCCCACACCACTGGTGCTGCTGTTTTTCCCACCATCTCCCCATCAACATCTCCAGAGCAATTAAAGGGTCTTTCCTGGCTCAGGACAGATGCTGAGGGCAGTTTTCCTTCTAGCTGCTACCTGGAAAGCCTCAGGAATAGACACGGCCTGGATGGATGTTTACAGAAACAGACAAAGGCACCACCCAAGAGGGCAATACCCCGGTGAGGACATTGGAGTAGTCTCTGCTGTTAGTTGCTGGCATTTTGCACTTTTCTGTACTGAGAAGAACAAAGAAAGTCTTCAGCTTTTAATTTTACATGCACACATCTGCACTGTTAATATGAACACTTCCTTGGGGCGACAGAAACTTCTGTTGAAGGCTCTCCCCCAGTCAGTAATCTAAGTTTTGATCTGCTTCCCAGCCCCTGTGGTTGCTGCCCTTGTCACTTGGCTGCTTGCAGGTCAACATTTCGCTCTCCAGGTTTGACCTGGGCTTCCCACAGGACTCGAGGAACTGATTTTGGCAGGACTTTACTCAAACCTGCCTTGTTCTTGAGGCCGTTTTTACTGAAGAAGCATGTTCTGGGGTGGGCAGGGAGGAGTCCCTTTTTGGTGATGAACTTCAGACCAGAAATGAGTGAGATTTCCTCACAGGTCAGCACTGTGTTTGTGTGGGACCTGAGGTTTACCCAGCACCCCGGTGCAATGGAGGCTGCCAGCTAAGCCAGCTCCTAGGAGACATCACGCTGAAGCTCTGCATCTCAAACCAAGAGTTTTCATCTTCACCTGAGGGCATCAGGTGGGGCTGGTGAGACACTGGACCCTCGGGGGGAGGCTGGAGAACCCATGTAGGGAAACACCCCAAGGTGACTAAGGGTTTATTGCACCAATCCTTCCCACCCCACTGCATGTGGGAGCACATCTAACCCTGCCTGGCTTTCACCTGGCACAGACAGCAAGAGCCCAGAGGCCCAGATGAGGATCCTCAGCTGCTTTCTGCTCTCCAGGATGAAGACCCCACTGCTGCAGTGAGAACATCTGTCCAGACCCATCCAGAGCCACAAAGAGCCTCCCGCTTCCTCCTCCACCATCAGCTGTGACAGCACCCAGCACAGCCCACCCAGAGATCACCCAGAACGGGGCAACCTGGGGAGGCTCCTGCTCTCCCATCTCTTGAGCACAGAGTCAGTTGCAGCACACACAGCCCAGCCAGGACATTTAGGAGCCACAGAAACACAATATGGAGCATCAGCAGCACCAACTCGTGCTGTTCTTTGTGTCCAGGACGTTGGTGTGAGGAGTTACTGACTGGGACAGAACAGTGCCAGCCACGGCAGCAGTAACTCATGCTCTGACTTGCCTTTTTGAGCATTAAATGAGGGCTACAGACAAAGTACTAAATTCCAGTTGCCAGGATGGTTGCACCAGTTGTTTCAGCACAGACTGGTGGGGTTGGGCTCTGTCTTTGGCTCTCTACAACAGGGACTAAATGCTCCAGTGCATGAGGTATGGAGGCCTAGATGTTGAGACCGGTCCCACAACCACGGTTAGAACCAGCAGAATCCAGCTGGCCTGCTCAGGATGTCAACAGACAAGTACAGAAGACCAACCACCTTCCAAAATGTGCCTGGAAGCCCCACCCCAAATTAGCTGCTCGGCCACAGGACATCAGTTGGACAAGGCCACTGGCTTGATAACTATTGTTTTGCTGTTTGACTGAGAACACGTTATAGGCTTTCGTAACATCCGTGGACATCCTGTCCTGGGCCTGCTGGGGTGCCAAGGGGGTCAGTCGCTCAGCCCGTGTTGGACATCCTGCCCAACAGGTCTGCTGTGGCCTTTCGGAAGCAATATTTTCCTCCCTGGGGTCACCAGATCAGGTATTTCCAAGGAAATGCTGATGCTCATCCTGTGTACAGGACCAGGCAGCCCGCCCTTCCCACGGACAGGCGGATTCGGGGTGGATAAGCCTGTGAGCGGCACTCACATTGCTCTGGAGGCAGATGCAGCTCCAGGTGCAAGCAAGGAGTGATGTTGCCAGCATCTCTCCAAGGGGAGGAGTGCTTGACTTGCCCTGGCAAGGGCAGGGAGTCTCCCTCATGTCTTCCAGTCATCCACTGCCTTTGCCATCAGGAAGCTTTGTCTGATGCCTCATTAATTCTCCCTTGCAGCAGTTTGAACCCCTAACTTTCCAGCGACTGCTGTGGGTAAAAGTAGGGCAGATTGTTTCTCTTCTTGCAGACTCACTTGAGTTGTTCAGAGGTCCTCCCCTCCTGCCTCAGCTTTCTCTGCACACAGATGCGTTTGCAAGACGGTGCCATAAAATTCCATGGCTCCCCTTTCCCCAAAGTCTAGACAGTACAAAGTTTTCTTTCTGGCTTAACAGGAATTATTTGTCTTCTAGAGCTCTGTTCCAAAACCCGAAGAGTTGTGGCACGTGTTAGATTTTCAGTTTCGTCATCAAGAGGGGGATTTATCTGGATATTTCATAGAATCATGGACTCATAGAATGGCTAGAGTTGGAAGGGACCTTCAAGATCATCCAGTCCCAACCCCTGCGCCCTGGGCAGGGACCCCTCCCACCAGAGCAGGTTGCTCAAAGCCCCATCCAGCCTGGCCTTGAACCCCTCCAGGGATGGGGCATCCATGACTTCTCTGGGCAACCTGTTCCAGGGCCTCACCACCCTCACAGGAAAGAATTCCTTTCCAGTAGCTAATCTAAATCTCCCCTCTTCCAATTTAAAACCATGACCCCTTGTCCTGTCACTCCCCTCCCTGACAAAGAGTCCCTCCCCAGTTCTCCTGTAGGCTCCCTTCACATACTGGAAGGCTGAATTTCCATGTCACTATTTCTCAGTGCATGCAGGTGTCACACCACCAACCAAAACATGATTCTGGCCCCTTCCTCTTGCCCCAGGAACCATGAGACACTGTCAAAGGAAGCTGTAATAATGACTAAATAAGCACAGAACCACGTCATGCTCCCAAAGCATTCACTGTTTACTCACTGTAAGGCTGGACCCAAGAGGGGGTGCCCATGGAGACCAGGAGACAAAGCCAACAGCGTGAGAAGTGTGTTACTCAGCATCCTGCCCGTTGCCTGAATGTGGGTTTATGGGGGTTTTTTTTGACAGTGTGAAGCCAGCTCAGCTCTTGTCAGCAAGCAGAGCGTGGGCAGTCTGTGCAGTGCCTCGAGTTTCCCCTGCTACAGCCCAGAAGGGGTTTTACAAATTGGAACACAGTGCTGGCTGCGAGGGAGGCAGGAGGGGAAAGGTAGGAAGTGTGCATGTGGCTCCCACCCACGTACCGAGCTGTTGTGGTAGGAACCCGGCCAGGAACAGCTTGGCTTTTTAAGCCAAAGAAATTTTGCCTGTTAATTGTAAGGAAAACAATTGGAGAATTTTTCGTTTTGCTTTTGGTTGGTTTGGTTTGTGTGTTTTTTAAGGAGGAGAAAAGACTCATACCAAGAAATACAAAAAGAAGGTTGGCTTACCAACCTCACCAGTTGCCTCCCCTTTAAGCCCAATGTGATGGGAGCCCAGGCAGTAGCTTGTTGCTCCCTTGCACAATCTTTCATCAGCACAGACGGACACAAATCCCCTGCTGCTTTACCAAAAGCCTGACAGTGTCAGCCACAATGTATGGAGCAATGTCACTGCACAGATGCACCCTGGCCTCCGCCTGGTGCTCACGCTGGGACCTGCTCTGGCTGTCACCTTCTCAGCCACACAACCTCCCCCTGCACAGGCAGGAAAAGTGGGGAGAACACAAAAAGGGTTCAATTGTCAAGATGCTTGTTTAAATCTGCCCTCTTTTCCCCCCACTTAAGTCCCAACACAACGGAGAAACATCACAGCGATGTTGTTAAATCAGGCAGTGGTTACTCTGATTCTCCACATCCCAAGGTAAGCATATGCCCTACATTGCTATACATCTGACTTCACTGTATATGGTACATCCATGCTTCCATATTAAAAGCATTGGTGTAAACATTATTACAAAGCTGATTTGGCAGCAGGGATACACGGCTCCAGCACATCTAAGAAGAGCACACATGGATATTCATAGAATCATAGAATGGTCAGAGTTGGAAGGGACCTTANTCATCTTGGTGGCCCTGCACTGGCACAACTCAGGCATGACTTTTCAGAATGATTATATTTTACATATGAAACTATGAAGTCCTGTTTCAGTCACAAGAACTTATGAGAGTAATAGGTTTCTACAAACAGTAGAAAGCACAGCAGTTGCTGGACACTTCCACACTGAGATGCTGCACAAAAACACAGCAAAAAGTAATTGTCATTGCAGGCTGGGAACTGGGTTGAGCTGAGACCTTCTGCTCCATCACAGTCCTGAATCAGTGACTGAGACACACTGTGTCAGGAGACCTGCCAGCCCAAGTATCTGCTTAAACAGGACTCAAAAACACTGGAGGGAACTGGAATTCTGTGTGATACTGGACTATTGTTTTGCTAAACTAGTTGCAGCTGTTTGTATTCAAACGCTTGGGGAGGAATAGTATTTAAAAGCTGCCTATTGTAGCCAAAACATCACCACAGAAAGGAAAAGCAATCCTTTATTCTATTGCCTGAAATCCCAGCTTTTTTATAAAACACAATATAGTTCCTTAAATAATGTAAAAATAATAATAAAAGAATCCCACACCCCAAACAGGCTGTGAAAGCCCCTGCAGGGGTGGGCAGAGGGTGTGGAAGGAGAAAGAGCACTTTTACTGCAGTGCCCCATTTCCTTGCCTCTCACGAGGGTGACACCCTGACCTAAGCAGAGACACCCCACATTGCACACCAGCATTGGCAGGAAGAATCAGGCCCTCTTACTTCATTACCTGGTGGCTCTAGAAACCAACAGGAGAAACACCACAAATGCTTTGGGAAGCAGTAAGCCCAGTCTTGGCTCGCTACTTGTAAACCTAAAAACCGCCAAGAGACACGTACCCACACAAATATGTTGGCTGCAGAGCACTGCTGGCTGGCCCTGCTTTTAAAAACGAGTTTGGATAAATAAAAATCAGAAGAAAAAAAGCAAAGCCGTCCAAGAAAACAAAGTTTCCCCTCTTCCATATGATATTTCCATGAAGCTCATCATTTCAGCAGCGCTGGCCACCAACTCAGAGCCATTTTCACCCAAGGCAGTGACTCAGAGACCAGTCTATTGCCACACGCACTCATATCTAATATTTCTCATATGCTCTTTGCTCAGTTCCCTCTGTTTCACAACAAAAGAAAACATCTTTAAGCTCCTCCTTTCCCTGAAGAATTTGCAGACTGAATGCTGGGAAGGAAAACTCTGGGAAGACTCAAGGGGGATCAGAGTGATGTAACAAGCCCTGCCGTAGCAAAATTCCCAAACACACATGTTAAGGCTGTGAAGCCACGTGGTTTTCATTTGGGATGTGTGGGGTGAACGCATAGGCTCGCTTCCTTTATAACCTAAGCACAACAAAGGAAGCCTTTGTTTGAAAGCCAAGGGACAGCCTCTCCACACACTTCAAGGCTAACTCACCACGTCATGGGAACTGTGAGTCATAGCTGGGGGGCCCCTGCTCACAGGCACAAAAGTCCCCTCTGCTGCAGCCGGTGAGGAGCTCAGCTTGGCAAAGAGCAAACACGGCTTCCAGCCCTGCACGGGAGACTGAGAGTGTCCAGGATCAGCAGCAAATACAAGGCTGAGCTGAGAGCACGTGTTGTGGATGACTGGGGATGCAAACACGTCCCTTTCGGTCGATATTTCTTCCTGTAACTCCTTCAGAGCTTGAGATCATAACCCTGCTCTCATTCCAGGAGCATGAAGCAGCTCTGGCTCAACAAGGAGGAGGGACGGACATCAGCCAACCACCTTCAGACTGTCTTTTGACTTTGGCTGCAGAAGAAAGTGGCCATGACACTTAGTCTAAGTGTAGCCAGCTTGCAAGGTAGGACCTCAGTACAGCTCCATGTCCTTACATCATCTAGTGTGCCAGATAATTTACATCACTGTGTGTTACAGTGGGGGAGAGCCAGCTGATGGATTTCAACTACCCAAAATATAGACATCCATTTCTTCCTTGCCCCTACTAGCCTGGGAGAAAAAGATAAGGGTCTTCTTCAATTACCACAAACAGGTTGCAATCTGCGGTGCAGAAGTGGCTGTGCTGCAGAAAATCCAAGTGTTTTCTCTCCCCTTTTCTACAGTCCCAAGGTATTTGGTTGCTAAATCTCCAGAGGCCTTTAGAAATCAAACTCTCATCTGAAACCAGTGGCAGCACCTGAACACCCTTAGGATCCAACCTTTTTGGGTGCAGATACGCACACAAGAACAAGACATTCTAGAAAGCACTATGCTGTGAACATCAAATGTCACAGTTTAAGCTTCAGAACATCCCCTTAGCTCCACCTCTGGTATGTATGAACATTCTACAAGAGCTAAAAGTAATAGGGGGAAAAAAGAGGTCTGAAAAAGCAATACAGTCTCTCCGCTCTGCTTACACACATGACCTACACTGCGCCTGGATGGTTTCTGGCAAGTCTTTGTCTACTTTGTTCTGAAAAGCTTCCAGCAAATCTCCACCTCTGCCTCTCAAGGCAGTCTAGACTGCTGCTTTAACTACCTCTACCTGTAGGAAAGTCTCCTTATCACTGTGTGTGTACTTTCTCTAAAGTAAGCTGTAAGCCCTGCTGGGATTCTGGCAGGTACAGGCAGTGTCTTGTCTTAGGGAGCAACTTCCCTCCCTACGGGCAGCGTGGGAACCATTTACTCCCACTCCCTATCAGGTGCTCCCCGAGCATCACCAAATCCTCTGCAATTTAGAAGAACTGAAAGCAAGGCCCTCTGAGGCTGATTTTCATTGGTTTCGTTTGAGTTTGGCCACAAACTCTGTCTTTTCAATTGACGGCACCCACCATCCCTTGAGGCAACTCAAGAAGATGCAGTTGGTGACACAGGTGGCTCAGCTGACACTTTAAAGCTAATGTCACTTTTCTGCTCAGGCACATCAACCTTCTCTACGTGTTCTTCCCCCTGGTTTGGAAAGTGAAGGAACAGTGTGTTTTCCTTTGCCAGGCAACTGAAATAACTGTATGAATCAGAGACTGTGCCTAACAGGGCTTAAATTCTGCAACAGTTGGCCCCAATGGTCCTCATCCTTGCCAATCCCATGCTTGGTTTTTCCAAGCCACATGCATGGCAGTGGGGTGTAGCAAATGTTTTCCCTGTAAATGCTGAAAAAGCATCTCTGCCTGAAGGCAAATATCACGGATATAAATAATGTGCTAGATCAGCCAGAAAAACCTGCTTCTGGAAGAGGGATAATAATGAAAGACGGTAGTGGGAAAGGGAAAGGAAAAAGAGAAAGAGCTTCATTTACACACAGGAGGATGGCAATAGGCCAGCTCTCACAGCTTTGGTTGGGGCTGGCCAGAGGAACATGCCAGGGAACGCTGTGAGCTTCACTTTGCTAGAGCAGAGAGGCTCTTTGAACCAACTGGGATGGGAAGAAGAGGACAGACACCACCCAACACAGACGCAGATCCAGAATAAATAAGAAAAAGGAAAAAAAAAATCACGTGGAATACATGAAGTAACAGGTACTCAGAGCTACAGCAGGACATTGTGGCAGCCAGGACTGCTGCTCTGGCAGCTCTGTCTGTCATGAGCTCCAGTTCTCCCCACCTCTGCTACCCACAGAGCCTCTGGTCACACACTCACAGAGTGGCACTGCCAGACGTCTGGGTTTCACCCGGCAGCTCTGCTTTCAGTGGGTTTTTCAAGGGTTTTTCTACAAATATGAAAACTCTGCACATTGCTGGCTTTTAAAAGTCACTATTTCCCTTCAATCTGGCTGCCTCTGCTGTCAACCCTGATCATCAGGAGGTTGTCCAGGCACTTGCAGGCCTTGGTTCTCCCTCCAAGTCTCGGCCATCCCCCCTGAAAGAGGGGTGATCCAGTGCTTTCTCAATCTGTGTAAGGTACCTCTGCAAGTTCTCCTGCATAGCAGCAAATGCACAGCAGCTGCTGTCAGCAAAGCCAGAGTCCTTGGTTCCCCTTTCTGCCATCACCCTAGACCCCAACTGTACCAAGCAGTCAGATAAAAGCCATTTTATACCAAACGCCAAGAGAGAGGCTTTTAACACTGATCTTCTAAACTGAAGTAATTTCCAAATTAAACCTTCACAGTGTTGCTACTTCTGCTTCGCAAGTGCTGGCTGACCCTCGCTGCTGGGAACATTTACTAAAATACGAGCCACGCCACTTTCCTCCTGGCATTTCTGCTGTAAGGCTCAAGATCTCCTCGTGAGAGCCCATCAAAAAGCTTTCTCAAATCACATCAGATCTGGAAGGAAGAATGACCCCCGGTGCACTTACCTGCTACGTGACTTTGCAGGTGCTCATTAAACTTCACATTACTGCTGTCACGACGATGCATAGAAGACTCTCTTCAGTCACCCACCGCTGAAGCACAGCCAGGAAGTCTGCAAAACACAACTAGAATGAATGAGGAAGTTCAGGCAGAAGATAGGTACTTAATGCAGTTATCTAAATTAGGGATTGATTAAAAGAGAGATTAACTCACCCCCTTACCTAATAAAACCATCATAAAAGCTCAAGAGACTAGAAATAACCAGCTTTGAAGTGATCAGGGACGAGTTAAAACGCGGCTTCTCCTGTGGGAAAGCGTGCAAATCACACGGCAGGTCCGTCAGTGCTGCAGACATGCCAGCAAGTGAGGACTTCCCTCCTCTGACTCCATCCTCACCCACCAAGCCTTCTCCTTTTAAAATGGATTAGGGTCAAATTAGCATCTATGTAAGTGAAAGGGCTGGGACGGTTTTGTCTGGGATTGGTTTGTCTCTGAAAAGGCATCTAGCTGCTGTAAGCAGCTTGCGAGGTAGAAATACTTGCTTGGGGAGCTGGGTTTAGTGAGCTGATGTGAGAAACAGAAAACACAGGAGAAGAGGCAGGAAGTTAGTCTGAGAGCATACAGGAAGATGTGAAACACAGAACCGCAAAAGATAAACTACCATATTTTAGGAGAGAGAAGTTAAGAAATTTTAGATGAAACAGGAAACAAAGTCCTCCAACCAGAAGGAGGAGAGGATGGGCCTGACAAGCTGGTCGCAGGCAGACAAGGGAGACGTTACCCAGCTGTGCACCAGTGGGCTGGGGAGCAGGAATCCACCACCCTCCTTACCAGCCGTCATCACCACTTCAAACCCTCCAACTGTCTTGATCTAAAGCCTGATGAAATCAGGAAGAGCGTGGGCTGAGCTGGGCTTTGGAGCTGGGTCCTTTCAGGGCTCGGGATTAGGCTGACGTGTCTCCTTGCTCTCCTGAACCCCTTTGCTTCTGCAGCCGCTGGGGAGGGGGTGGCTCAGCCCTCCCTCCTCCCACGTACCTGCTCAGACCAGACTGTGTGTAAAGTTTCACTTCTCCCTTTCTGTCTTCAATGGTGAGGCCAAACTGGGCAAAGTGCTTCTGCTCTGGCCTCCCAGCGCCTGGATGTTTGTGCCTCTGCTCCACCAGCAGCACGGGGCTACCAGCAGCAGCGCAGACTGCCGAGCACAGGAGCAAGACACCCCAATCCCAAAGGGCTGGATCAGCACTGTAATATCCCACTGGATGTTTGTTAGCCCTCAGGGCTTGCGATGCCTAGTCTCGTGGTGGCTCAGGGCCAGTTAGGTACAGCAGATGCTTCCGTTCGGAGGAAAGGAGCTATGAAGTGCTGTGAAGAAGCTGCTGCTATGGGACTTACCCGCTCTCACTTGTTAAAATAATTTTTAGATCTCAAAAGAGAGAGTTTAAGTCAGGATCTCCCTCTACTGTATGTGTATAGATGCTGGAGAGACCTTGACTGAACCTTAGGAGTCACTACGAGAAGGTTCCTCTCAGCAGTGTGTGCATCAGCACTGCATCCTCACAGAAACCTCCTCTGGCTCCCTCTGAGGCAGTTGTGGGTCATCCCTAGAAAAGAACCTCTTCTCTGTGCCAGAAATCACACCCGCCCCTGCTTCAGCAGCTAGTCTGGCCTTCAAGTCATGGCAGGAAAACCTGTTTGTTTTGCTGAACCGTTGGTCAAGGTTGGTTCAGCCAAGTTCACACGGCCCACGTGCACGTGGAAATCAAAACAAGCTAAAAAGAGCCCTGTTGCAGCTGCACCCCTGGGCCAGCTCTCTGTCCTTCAGGCTGCTGGAAGTTTGGCTACCTGCCTCCCTTCCTATTGCCCACGCTGAGGAGTGAATGGGCAGAAGGTTTTGCTTACACAGCTGAGCCCACATCCCTGCAAAACCCAGAAAGCATGGTTGGGCACATGATGATGCCTCCCAGCGCACACCCTGGTGGCTCTCCCTCCTTCCTTCCCTCCCTCCAGCTCAAAACCCAGAGTCTCTACCTCTTTCTACCACCCAGCAATTTCATGTGCTGATGGAAAGTATGCTGCCTGGCAGCAAACCCGCTTTTCCCCAATGTAAACGGATTATAATAATGCTGGGGAGAGAAAGAGCTGGCCCACCCAACAGCCTATTTTAGAGGGGATCTGAGGGAACAAGCCAGGAGCTTTTTTTCCAGCTCCCTTCTCCATTGCACCACTGCAGAGCAGAGAGCACAGGACAGGACAGCACAGAGCAGCAGGGAGACTCATGCAGATTCTTCATGGAGTTCATACAGTTTATCAGTGCTTCTCAGAAGAACTACTTCTTAATGTTCACCATGTAGACAGAGGCTGAATTCAGGTTACATTTTGCCAGGACAGTTGTTTTAGAGAAGATGCTGATGTGGAAAGAGAAAGCAATGCAACTTTAAAAACAAGCCACCCCTTTTGCTGTGTCCCCATTGCACTCAGGGAACAGATTTAAGCTATCAACAAATAACAGAAATTCAAAAACCATGCCACAATACAATCTGCTAAGTGCATTTCCTGATATCACACTATCTGCATTAATGTATTTGTGGGCAAGCTCCAAGACACTGAAACAACAGACAATAGGTATACAGTGACAAAAGCCAGCCTAAAATTGTCCTTATGGGAACCACAAAAAAGCAATCTCACAAATCAGTTAGATCAGCTCGTGGAACACCAGTGTTAGGTTTCTGCGAGTCAGATTCCTTTCCCCCTGTTACTCATTGCCACGTAAGGCGGATCACAAGCACTGGCATCCCTCTGAGACCAGCACACACAGGAGCCCTTATTGCCATGGAGAGAACCAACACAAAACAAAAAGGGAGCAGGACATGCTGCTTTGGTGGCCGTAGTCACTCAGGAAAAGCAAAATCCCCCAGTCCCTGGCCAGGCCATTTAGTCTGACTTGCAGGGTGGGGAAGAAAAAGTTCTTAATGTACTGTGACACTGCAAGCAACAGAAAGAGGAAGACAGTTAGGTGGGGAGGGGCCACCTCCTGAGCTCTAGATAAACAGGTACAACGCCTTGGGTGGCCACAGGTGGCTTATCCCTCGCACACGCCACCGGTGCAAACACACATCATGGTGTTCCACACGCCCAAGTCATGCAAAAACCAAGTGTCATCTCCCAGCTGGGAGCCAACAGCCCTCAGGGCTGAGCCCAGTACTGACACTGGCTCTCTGACCTTTGGCAAATCAATTCCTCTCTCTCCACGTCTGTGGAAATCACACTTAATATGTGCATTCCCCACGTGGGAGCAGCGTGAAGCATCAATGCTGCTAAATATAAAATTGAAAAGACAACTTTAAGCTTCCATTCCTAATTTCCGTATCTGCTTTTCCTCAAGGACTGAAGGAACCACTTTCACTCACAATACGGAAAACTGGGACCAGTGGGTTTTAAAAGCAAATGTCTATGAAGGCACACAGACTCACTTCAGTCAGAGATGCAGAAGGCCATCATCATCATCATCACCAACTCAAAACCCTCACTAAACAAACCACACTAAGCTACAACTGCTCTCCTGTCCAACTGGCAGTTCAGGTCCTTGCCCAGCAGCCCACACCAAACATTCATGCCTGAAGGAGATGTGCTGGGTATGGTTTAGGGCTATTGTACTCATTAAAAACATGTTAATAGTTACATTTGCTTAGAGACACCGCTGATTCATCTTGCCTGACCACATAACAGACACCAATAGCAACGTTAGTTGTGGCTGCCCCATCCCTGGAGGGGTTCAAGGCCAGGCTGGATGGGGCTTGGAGCAACCTGCTTTGGTGGGAGGTATCCTTGCCCATGGCAGGGGGGTTGGAACTGGATGATCTTGAAGGTCCCTTCCAACTCTAACCATTCTATGATTCCATGAACATGTCCTGTTCTCCTGGAGGACTTTAATATGGCATTTCCCCAGAGAACCGCTTCAGTGGGAGATCACTCCAGCTTGAAGATGCAAAGGCCACTAAAGCTCTGGTGCTGTGTATCAGTTTTACAGTTCATGACTTCCAGCATCCCAGTCCTCACTTGCTCTGATTTCAGCTACAAATACCTACTGGCCATCTTCAAAAAGATGTACACACCAACGGCGGCTCTACTAAAACCATCACTCTTCTCTGTAGCCATTAGAGATACACTGTACCCCAGAAAAAAAGGCAAAAAAGTTTTTTAAGAATCTGAGCCCAAACCACGGAATACTGAGCAGGTAGCAAAGCCCAAGGATGCGTTTCAGACTGTACACGCCTGTGGCCACCACTAGCCTACGGACCCCATGGGTTGTCAGTGCCAGCAAAATGGCAGTCTGTGGCATCTCTGTTTGGCATGACTTGATCTGGCCAGAGGTCCCCATGTGCTCCACTGCATCCAGCCCTCCTGCAGCTCACAGGGCCCATGATAGCAGCATGTCTCCTTCTCCCTGCCTTGGGTTGCTGGGAGAGAAAAGCTGAAACATGGAAGCAGAGTTGGAAGGGACCTCTTAATCCAGCCCAACTCCCCTGCTAAAGCAGGGTTGTCCAAAGCACATCCCTCAGGAGTCCATCCAGGTGGGTCTCGAAGGTCTCCAGAGAAGGGGACTCACACCCTCCCTTGGGCAGCCTCTGCCAGGGCTCTGATACCCCCACCAGAAAGGAATTTTTTCTCCTATTTGAATGGAACTTCCTACGTGTAGAAACCTTGGTGGGCACAGCGACCTGCCCCAGGAGCCTGATCCCAACAGGCACCGAGACGAGCCACTTGGGCAGGGAGAGAGCACCAAATGCAGAAGTTACTCTGTAGAGAGAAGACGCCAGGGAAAGTCACACCAAGGAGACCTGTTGCCGGCAGATGACAGCCAGAGAGACAGCCAGACAGCCAGACACCGCCACCCTCCGCTTCCCGTCCCAAACCAAAGCCCTTCCCGGCGCCGGGAAGGGGGACCAACCCCCCAACTCCCCCCCCCAAACCCTGTGTGCTCAGGGTCCCCGCACCCCGGAGGAGACTCACCGGTGCCGGGGCTGGAGGAGGCGGCCGTTCCCCGGCGGCTCCTCTCGGCGAGGTGCGGGCGAGTCCTCCCGGAGCGGGTTTCCTTTCCTCTTTGGCTTGTAATTTATTTATTTTTTTTTTCTTTCCCTCTTTGTTTTGTTCCTTCTCTCCTCCTTCAAACCACCCCCGCCAGCCCTAGGAGCCCGGCCGTCCTCCCGCAGGCTGCCCTCCGCCGTCTGAGCTGCCTCCCGGCTGCCCCATCAGCTTCCCGGCTGGTTCTGTGCCGAAGGCACGGGGGACGGAAAGGAAATGCGCTCATTTTGCTTCTCGGATGGCTTCTGACCTCCTGGTGGTCGTGCCTAGAGAGGCAGGAAAGCGGCAGAAACACGTAACTTCTCTTGTGGTTCCAGTCAAAGCCAAGGAGCGGATCCCAGGGACGCTGGACCATTTTCCTGCTCAAAACTGGCACAAGTTGGAAATTAGGCATCTGCCCGCCATCCTTCGGAGGCATTGAAGTGGCACTGGTTTCCTCCTAGGGCTGAGGGAGCTGAGGTACAGCAGGGTCAACTTAACCAGTGATAAAGGCTACTGTAAAAGATTTTAAAAGTGTTTTCCAGCACTGCCGTCATTCTACAGTTAAAGGGCATCTTCTTACAGATCTAGCAGGGCAGTAAGTTCACTCAACAACTGTCATTTCCACAAAGAAGTTTAATTGTAACAGGTCTGAGCAACAGCAGAGTAACATCTATGCAATTTGGGGGAACTATAGATGCCTTTATTGCCCCCTTCCTCTTCCCACAGCATTGCAACAACTGTCTTGTGTTACCACTGGGGCTGTGTGTTGTGTGTTCTCCACCACAGCTGCTTTGATTTTTTTTTCAAGCTTAGGTGGTTGATGTGTGCTGTTCTGGAGAGGATCTGCGTGTTGTGTTGCACTAAGGATTTTGAAATATCAAGAGGGCACCAGGCAAACGTGGTGGCGCAGGCTGGCAGAGAAGCCATCTAGCTTGTGAGCAATACCCGGGACTGCTAAATCAGCCTGTTCTTTGAATTTCCTGAAATACTCATCGAATTAAGTAATAGTTTTAATTTTATTCCAAGGATTTGTGTTTGCAAATGTGTGCGTACGGGTATTATTTCCTTAGCGTCCGCATCAAGTTTATTCAGGTTTATTGGCGACCTGGGTGCTGTTGGTACATTCCTTTCTCATTATTCCGTAATCTATGAAAATAATCTCCAGCAAGAGCAGTGCTGGAATCTCCTCGCTTCTGTGCTGCAGGACTCGGCCTGTCTTGGTGCATTATTTATTTCCCCTGGGAACTTCACAGCAGCAGCAGGACAGAAAACACAGTCCCTTCTCCAGGATCACAGGTATTCATCACCTCAGCCAAAGGAAAATGTCTATTAAATCTCACCTGCATCACGCCTGACAAGGTAGTAATTACTGATTCTGACCATATGTACATACACACATTGGACAACTCAGATCACTAGAGGTTACAGTAACTCTAATTTACATTCATATGCAAATTTTCCCTGGGACACAGGGAAAAGGCCCGAACATTTTTCAAAGGAAGGCTGGCATCCCAGCAGATTATATTACATATCCACTATCCCATTCAGGATCTACTTTCTGTGCCACCTAAGATGGTGTAAAATTATGATAACGATATGATACATGTAAATGGAAAAGTCAAACCAAGACACATTCATTTGATTTGTAGTAGGGTTTTTTTTTTAATGCAGTTCAGCAGTTTGATAGAGGAGGGAAAGCCAGAAGCACACACCCTGACGACTTCAGCACAGTACATTGTTTGAGTATTGCTGCACTGCAGAAGGCTTAAGATCATTATCTTGCTAAAGGCAGTAATTTATTTGATAATGAGCCAAGCTCCGCTAACCTTACTCAGACGGTGGGCAGGACCTGAAGCTGTGAGCCATGGAGTAACAATACCTCAGCTCCCTGGATGCTGGGACATAAGACACTCTCCCTGGTGGTTCTGTGACGTGGCCACTACTGCAGCAGAAATTAGATATAATAATAGTATTCCTAAAATGGACTTTAAGATCCCATTAACAGGGGCAGGTCCTGAGCAAGATGTGGGCTGAGAGTTAAATTTTAGGTATCTTAGCTGCTGTCAGACCTGTTAGAAGATCAAGGGATTATTTTGTTCTTTCCACTAGTATTTTTAATCCATTACAAAACTAGCATTATTTCCTTAAACTATTACAATCAGTAAATAAAAAAAAAAATCATCTTGCAACATCTACAAAGAGAGAAATTATCATCTTGCTCGAGTCAGGCCTTTCTGGGGCCCTACTTTTTATACTGTGTAAGCCTAAAGGAGGCAGAGAAGGAGCTGAAATGGACCAAGGGGAGAAGCGGACTCCCTTCCACCCATGAATATATCACCCTTCCTAGGTACTCTGCAAGGAAATGTGCAGGGAGACGGGGTCACCTCCTCACAGCTCACCATATGGTGTCCTCATCTACCCCCTTACACCTGGCCTTGTAAACATCTTAAATCTTTGTGATTTCTTTAGCCTTCCCCGGGTATTAAGATTTTTTTTAATATCCTCTTCCTCCCAGAGGACTCAAGTGTCAAGCGGTGAAAGACGCCAGACAAATTGTCAGCTAGGGAAAGATTCGGTGTTTAAGAATTAAAAGGCTGGAGAATAAAAGATGAGGGGAGTAGGAATCAGACATTAGGGCATGGATTCTGCTGCTGGAACTGAAAGGCTGTCAGAAAGCACAGGGGGAAGTTGTTTCTGCTAAGGAACGCATGATGCCTCTAGACATATTTGAAACTCATTTTTAAATACACTCAAATATTCCTGATTGGGAAGACAGCCCTGGATCAGAACTGGTAAGCAGGTAATGGGAATCATCCATTGAAGAAGCTGGAGTGCTGTGCAGGGCCAAGTGTTTATGTGATCCTTTGGGTTTTCCTTCGTAACCTCTCTAGGGATTCATGATGTCAGGATGGGAGGGAACCACTTCTACCAGATCTTTCCTCCACATTCAAAGCAGGAAGAGTCCCCCCATGTCACTCTCCAAAGCTGTAGGTCAAATTGGAAGCATAAACCATGATCCTGGTGGTGGTAAGAGCCTGCAGTGGGCAGTGATGGTGGTGGGGATCCACAGACCATTGATTTTGTCCAGCGATCTTGGAGAATCCCTGTGTTTGGCTCTGAGAGGGGTAAAAGAGAGGAATTTTCTAACAAGAATTGCAGGCCATTCTAATCCTATTTGCAGAACTGGGAGGAAAAATTGGGATGGAAAATTATTCTGCAGTTTCAAGCCATGCTGGGGAATGGCAAGTTCGGCTTAGTTCCAGGATTATTGGCTTAATTCTTAGTTGCTTTCCATAACTGTCATCTATTTTATTTTGTATGTAGAGCGTATAATTGTACGTAATACACAGACCCCTTCTAAGCTTTAGCTTCTGTCTCAGAACTAACCAAGCTCTTTATTTGGATGTTTCTGTTAATCAAAACATTTCCATGATTTAACTTTTTATGAAAATGGTAATTTTCCTTCCTCTTGAATTCATTGGCTCAAGTCTAGTGCCAAATACGATCAAAGGTTACGCTATTTGAGATCTGCTGTGTGATTTGTATGAACAAAGTAGAAAGCCACAATCCAATTTAAACTGAACAACTGTTCACATTATGAAACTATCATTCAGTTTGAAAATAACAGGAAGAGAGGACGTTCAAAAAGAATATTGTAAAACTATCAGTTAGATAATTAAGTAATCGAGGACTGCAAAACGTTTCCTTGTAACTGAAGAAAAAGAAATATTTTTAGTAAGCTCTTTTTCCTTTCAATACTGCAAAACTGATGTAGCTCTGAGAAGGCAAACTGGCTTCCAGGGGACGTCCCAGAACATCAGCCCAGTGACAGTGTCTGTGGTGTCACTGGTGTTTGAGGCCATGAGGTTGTGATGGATTTCTGTATCACTGCGGAAATTACAAGACCAAGTTAGATAGATAATACTTATCTGTCGTATTTTTCATATATATAAAATTCTATTTTAATATTAGCAAATTGCTAGACAAAATTTGCTTGCCTTAATGATAACCTCCCGTTGATCATTATTATCTGAGTAAATTGAGCAATGCTGCATGTGAATAAGCCCTCACCCATGAACACATGTTCACCCAACCATTATGTCTCCATGTATCAATTAATATTTGCGACACGTTTCTAAGCCAGAAACGCTTGTCAGAGCTGAAAATAGCGATGGGGGGGTGGGTGGGTGGGCAGTTTGTCAACCCACTGTGGTGGTGGAGTGCCACCTAGTGATGTTCTTCCTCACAACACCATGGTGTGAAAGGAAACCCATTTCAACACCCTCCCCTCTCGGGCTTTCCCTTGTCAATTCTTATCCTTACCTTCCAGTGTCCACTTTACACTTCCCAGAAGACATGTCCTGTCATGATCCCTGCCCCAAATTGCTTACAGTCTCCTCGGTGACCTTATGATGAGCTTTTGCTCTATTTATTTATATTTCTGCAGTTGGCCATAAATCCTTACACTCAGGAAGCGATAGCTTATCATTTTGATGCCACTACAGTTTAAAACATGCATTAGATTAACTGCCTGAGAGTTGGGACCTCAAATAAATCAGCAAGCAAGTATTTCTTCTCTAGTAACCCTTTCTGCACACACACAAACACTCTCCAGTGATGTGAACCTCTGTCGAAACGGGTTATTCTGCTTATTTACCATGAAGTATATGTGTCTCTTGAACAAACTCAGATATAAATAAATAACAATGTTTTCAATGAACTTGAAGTTTCTGGGTCTGGAAGAGTTCCCACTTCCAGAACTCCGTCTTACCCAGAGGCTCAACTCTATGGCATAAGCACGTCAGTGATAGCCATGACAGTCACAGCGCTACTGCAGGGTGGCAGATGTGGTTATTTCCACTTTACTGCTGAATGTAAAGCACCAGTAAATTTTAAGTGGCTTGTCCCAAGCTACTGGAAATTCTTGCTAAGGTCAAAAAGCCAGATGTCCTCTTGAGTGTCAGTCCAGCAGCTCTGAACTTGAACATACGAAGTTCCTTCTCAACATGAGGAGGAACTTCTTTGCTGTGAGGGTGGCAGAGCCCTGGCAGAGGCTGCCCAGAGAGGTGGTGGAGTCTCCATCTCTGGAGACATTCAAACCCACCTGGACACATTCCTGTGGGACCTGCTCTGGGTGGCCCTGCTCTGGCAGGAGGCTGGACTAGATGATCCCTTCCAACCCCATAGCATTCTGTGATTCTGCTATAAACCTGTCAAGGCATTCTGTAGGTTTGTTGCAAAACTAATTCAACATAAATATTTGAGTCCTGTCACAGATTTGTGTTCTGTTTTGTTTGCACTTAAAACTGTGCTCTGTGAGTTGTGGCGTTTTAAGGCACGGGGGCTGCTTATCACACAAGCTTTAGCATGAGTTATCACAGACTCCTAATCCCTGAGGGCTGAATTTCAAGAATTTTGGAAGAAAACGCGAGGCCGAAGGGGTGGTGACAGTGGAGGGTGACTGTGACCAGGGTCTTGTCAGGGCCGCGCCTACCAGAGGCCTCTGGGCCGCCAGCCCACAAAGGTGCAGGCCCCGAGGGTGAACCCCAGCCCACCGCCATGGCGCCCACAGCGGCCTTCCCGGCCCGGCTCCTCCCGCCGCTGTTGCTACGATACGGCGTCGCCACAGCACCGCCNCCCCCGCCGGCACCATGGCTGAGGTGAGCCCCCCCCCCCTTCCATTACCTGCTTGCTTTTGTGGGCAGGAGGAGCACTGTACCTCAGAATAAGCCCAATGACAACATCTATAAACCGTTTCTGTCTATATATAGCGTATAACTCGAGTGTATGTGTCGAATTCACTTTTGTGAGCAGAGCTCAATTAGATCCTGTGTTGAAAGTAGGTGCAATCAATCAGGCTGTTAGTAATTAGGCTATATTAATTAGGCAGTAGTAACAACTTTTAGGAACACCTGCTACTTTTAAGATCACGGGTGTGATTCTCCACCACCACAACCCCCCAGCTTATGCTGTTACTACTCTTCTAACTTTAATTCTGATCACAAACAAACGAGTTCAAAACTGAAGGTTTGCCATTGGAGAGGAGGATGAGATAAGGACCCCAAATTTGTTGCCGTGAGCTCCAGAGCAGGTTTGAAGGGGCTACACAACCAGCATCAACCACCCAATCCGAAAGACAAGACCCTGGGTTTAATCTCCAGGTGACCTTTGCTGGTGTTCCCATTGGAATTTCTGACATAAAAAGCCCCCACCTCAGGTCAGAGCCTTGGCACAGAGCGGGGATTTGGAGCCAGTGCCTCACTGTGTCACCATGGCCTGAGCTTTCTCTGAAGTTGTAAGGGTCTGTTTTTACCATTTTAATTTCAAGTTTTCCAGGTGGCAGGAGCTTACATTCTTCCGACCCAAAAAATAAACAAAAAAAAAGGCAGTGAAACAAATGAAATGTGTCATTTTACTCTCAGAATTTTATTTATGGTTATTTTCAGAATTTTGGAAATTGTTGCCATTTAACTGTGTTCACACAGTTCAGACCATTTTTGAAATAGCAATCTGTTGTTTTGGAGAGGGGGAGAGATACAAGGACAATTTTTTAGGGCTTTGGGAGCTGTGCATCTCATTGCTTCTCCTCTGTGCAGAGGGCTTGCCATACATCCATGGGCAGCTGTTTTCTTATCCGAGTCCGCCTCTGAGATGTGATTATAAGGTCTTCAGATTGCGGCAGAGACACATTGCAGTCAGTTTTGAGCAAGGCTGAGTAATGGCAGCAGTGTATCTGTGACACCATGAAGCATCCTGTGGGCTGATTTATCCTGCTGCTTAGCAGGTCAAGCTAACTCCCAAGAACTGGCCATACTGTGTCCCCTTGGTATGGTTGTGTTCTGTTGAAAGGTATAATGGACACTTATTTTAAGCTGCTTTGAAATGTATTTGTAGAATTTGGTCTTCTGCAACCAAGCTGGCAAAATTTGGCATCAGAACTGGGCTAGATCCAAAATGTCCCTTGTGAAAAGTTTAAAAGTAGTATTTCCTGCAGAAGAAGAAATGGCTTGCTTTGGCGTACCTGGAGCTTTCAGACACGCTTATCTGCAAGTGATCTGCTGGCGCTGTCTGCATAGAAAACATAAACTAATCAGACTTTAGAGATCTGGGAAGAACTGAGGCTAAAATACTGGCCTTCCTGAATAGTTGATGTATTATTTAAACACTATCACAATGATGATCTTTTATAGACCTATCTTTAAAGTAGTTGTGGTACTCAATTATAGGAGGTCTGACTGTTAAAGCACAAGTTATTTCAGTAAAATCGGGGGAGATGTGTTTGAAAAATAGCCTGCAATGTGCATATCATAGGCTAGCAAGAGAATTGTTATTTCAGAAAATTTTGTCATGATTTCTTAGTAGCTGTTATGTGCTCAGTATATTGCTTTTTTGCTTTCTGGGGTCATAAGTGAGATGTTGAATTCTTCCTGTTTGTTGATTATCTATCTCATTTCATTCAGGAAAAGTTTGGCAAACTGTATCTAGAAGAAAGTGCATTTGAAGCACTGGAAAAAGACTTCCAAGAAGTCATCAGTCTACTTAAGGGAGATAAAACTCTGGAAAAATTCCGAATAGAGTATGAGAAACTCCATGCTGCTCTGAAGAAGTCTCATGAAAATGAAAAGCGTCTCATGGAGAAATGCAGGCAGCTGAATGCTGAGCTTGTGGTGAATTCGTCTAAAATAGCTGCCCTCACAAAGATCTCTAAAGATGATCGGGGAACTATATCATCAATGAAGGCGGTAAAGTTTTGGATAGAATTAAATATCATCTGAAACTGTTAATGAAATTATGGTAATAAGGAAAATATCTACAGGAACACTTTATTTTATGTAGAGAACTAGCTGGAGGACTATGTATAGAGCTGGCATCTTCAATTCTTTAACCTCTGCTTTGCTACCAATCGCTTTGTTTCCTCAGCCTGGTATTTTTACATGGTCCAGTCAAATTCTGTGTTTATTTGCTCTCAGCCAACTTCATCATCTTCCAAGTACTCACTAATAGCTTTTGCTTAAGCTTTCCCTCTGTAAACCAGGGTATGTTCAACTTGATATGCAGGGTTTGATTCATTAATATTTTTGAAGTACTGCTTGGATGTTAACTGTTGCTAGAACTTAAAAAAAATCTGTTTGCTTGCTGAAATATTTATTGTAGACCAGGGAAGTGTCATAAACTCATATAAATAAATGTTTCACAGTGTTTTTGAAAAGGAATCCTATATGGCGTTTCAACGCGATTTTGCCAATTTAATCTGATGTGCTCTTTGTTATTATTGATTTGAACTCTGTCAAATCAAAGTGCTTGACTCACTAAAAGCAGTCAATGTTTTTAGCCTTACAGTGAGGTTTGACTACCAGAAATGTAAAGCTGCCAAATGATCAGAGGACTGTGTTTTGAACTTCTTTTCCCTTCTGATAGTTTAAAAACTGAGGCTGTGGTACCCTAATAGGCTTTAATTTAGCATTTGGTTGAGAAACCTTCATGCTTTACAATAAAGTTCTGGTAAAATAAATTCAGTGTAACATCCGGAGTGATCTATGAGCACTACAGAAACAGAAATTCTTTGGAATGATGTTTCTTGTCCTTAAAATTGTGAAGAAAATACACTGAGAGTAAATTTAAATAGCAGTGCTGTCATCCTGTGGCTGGAGCTTGCTGAGCCTGTGCCACTGCTCAGAGCATCCTCCAGGAGGAGGAAAACCACGTGGAAAATCTTGATTTTTCACTGCTGCTAATCAAAACCTGGTAGGTAGGTGTCAGGAACTGCAATGATCCTTATAATTGTCTTTCAAATATTACATGGTGATACTCTGAGTGTGAACAGCAGCAGAGCCGATCCATCAAGGTATTCCCAAGCTGAGGAGGCATTGTCTTAGTAATGTCATAAAACTGAGAAGTGGAAGAGTAGGAAAAATAAGAGCCTTTCTGATTTCAGCAGCTAGTTTGAAGCTCAGGCAAGGTATGGCTTAGCAGCACCACCTGCTATTGAACCAGCTAAGAGATTTTGGAATGAAAAACCTGCTTGACAATGTGATTCTATGATACATGATGTGCAATGCACAAGATGGGACATTTCAATACTAGTGATGTACTGTGGGACAGGTAAACAGCACTGACTTTTTTTTACATTTCCAGTTTGGTTATGAGATTTAGTCTTTCCCTTAAATGTTCAGGAATTATTTGGATATTGTTGAAAATGTTAATGTCATGGTTTGGGGTGTTTTTTTGGTATACTTTTCATATTTCATGTTATTCTCCTTTCTGAAGGTAAGTTTCATTACAGCTGTAGTACTTCACTACAGTTTTACTAATATTTAAAAACTGTGTTTTACCCAAGGCAAGTGTTGAGGAAAATTCAAGTGCTAAAATACCAAAGATAATATTCTTCAGCACTAAATTAAAAAACCAATCTGTTCCACTTTAATTATTTATGAAGGATAGGAGCATCCTGGGGGGGGCTGTTCTTGTAAATATGGTATAGTTGCTTCAAATTAAGTCCCTAAATCTTGGTGACTTTATGGGTCATCAGGGTAACAGGTGCACAGCTTTACTCTTCGAGGTCATTGTTTCATATACTAATAAAAGTTGCAGAAGCAAATCCTTTCTCTACGTGGAGCCTTTTTGTAATCAGTAGGATTGGTTTAGGGGCAGGGGTTAACTACACAGATCAGAGGCTGCTAGGACCCAAGTCGATAATAATCAATAGCTGTTAACTCTCTGATGGTTGTTCAGTGATCTCTTTTGTAGTTTTAATAAACTGGACCTAACAGTCTGCTGTTTACAGTCCTTTCAAAGGAGCAAAGTCCCAAGCTGAACACCAAGGGAATACAATTATCTTTTTCATTGATAGGGATACTAATCCACAAGGCTGCGCTGGAAGAACCGTAGAAGGGGAATTTATAGGAGCTTGTACTTCCTAGCCCTGTTTAGAATTACCAAGTTTCCAATTTCCAGGGGTATCAATCCAATATTCTAAGAAAGCATTTCAGTAATTCTCAGTTTTTGAGCAGTGAAGCTGCTGTAGTCTTTTGGGGTATTTAATGACAATAAAGTAAGGCAGTCACACGTTATGAATTCTGCTTCACAATTTCCAGAGTTCTAGTACTTCTCCAAAAATTAGTCTAACAGCAGACATCCAGTACACTTCTGTCTTTAATTATAGAACAGACTGCAATGCATGTTACTTACCTAACCATGTACTGCAATCCCCCAGTGATGTTGACATACTCTGCTTTATTTCATTTCCCCTTTCTTCTGAGTAAGAATATGGGTTTTTTTTGGTGAAGGCCTCTACCATCAAAAATTTCCTCCTCTGCTCTTGGGTTTAGAGGAAGCAATCTGTTGATCCACTTATTCAGAGTAAAAGATACAACCAAGAAGCAACTGGGGTGAAGCCCAGTTTCACTGATGCTGAAGTCTGTAACAAATTCTCACTTAGCTTTTGCTTATTAATAGGGCCATCTTCTGTGCCTGCTAACCTTATTGATGAAAATTGCTTTTATCAGTGCAAAGTCAAAAAAAGTGTTTTTGCACCTCGAATGCAAGATAAAGTTCAAAACCCACAGCTTAGGTTGACCTGAAATCGCTGCTTATCTGAATGCTCTCACTGACTTCAAGGGATCACTCACCAGAACAAAATACTCACTGAAGCCAGTGAGAGCTCTCGGAGGGTATATTGATTTTGTTCACCAGTTCTGTCCCCCCAGACTCTAATCATCATGATTTAATTCACCAATTTTAATCACAGTCTAATCAGCCAGCAGGAAGCTTTGATTTAAGTAATCAGCTTTCATCTTATTTTCCATTTGCATTTTTCCAGAGAACGGTTGGTTGCCTCTTATTGGTTCAAAATCTGAAACCTGTTTATTTACAGCTGTATTTTATGCTTTTCTGCCAGTCAAGATGATACAGTGTATGTCTTCATGCCAGTTTTCAGCCTAGTATACGTTTATTTAAATTTCATAATTGAACATCTTTATCTAAGATAATACTGAATTAAAAATTTATTATTTACTAGATGATACTTAATACTTTATGTGTGATCATTGCTGCATTTGAATAGAAATTAGAACTCAAAGTGTATAAAACGTAAAAGCCAACTTTAATATTTAAAACTGTTTAAATATGCTGGGTACAGAAGCGAAAAGCACATTTTTCAGACTCAATTTTGAACTAAGTAATTTATTAAGTAATGAAAATACTGTTTGTAGGCGTTGAATTTAATTGACTATAATCTTCAGACTTTCTGACCAGGTAAAGCCCCCTGTTTAACCCTTTACTAATAGGCTGGGAAACAAATAAGAAGATCTGATCCTGATCTTTAAGCTCCAGATGGTTTCTCAAGTTTGGATATGCTGAACTAGTTGAATGAATAACATGAAAATGTATTCCCTCTCCAGTTTGAAGAGGCTACAGATGTTATATTTTGTGTTAGCTTTTCAGCAAATTCTGGTAGCCTGTTACTTCTCCTAGTTCAATAGCTTGAATTTTTAATTTAGGCAGTAAACGGCTTAGTACTATATTTACTTGATTTAAAAGAATTCAGTAAATACATTAACAACACACCATAGTAGAGGTGTCATCATTTTGAGTTTAATGTTAAAAAGGTTTTTTTAGAACCAGTTATATTAATGTCAATAAAGAACTTCTGTAAACAATCTGATATGAATTAAGTTATTTTATATTCTTCATTGTGGAGCTGTTTTGTAACTTTTTCTTCCCCTGCCACATATTCTTACAATGCAAGTAGGGGCTGAAAGGGATATTATGGCCTGATGTAATGACGTTTCTATCTGGCTCTGCTTGGGGACACCCTAAAGCTAATGTAGAGCTGCACAGCCACAGCTGGAGTCTAAATCTGTGCAAGTCCATCAAGTCCACCAGGAGCCAGCTGAGAAAAGAACATGAGAGAGAGGGTGTCATGCTGTGATCTGCAGTGCAGGGACTTCTGGTCTCAAAAGTAGCATCTTCATTATTTACGGAACCTTTGGGAACTTTTCTTTCAGTCCAGTTACTTTCTAAGTCTACACATTTTTTAGCACAAGGATTTAGGATTCCAGAACTGGTAGGAGCTTAGTTTGAACCTGGCAAGGAATAAACCTGCTGTGTGATTCTTAAGGATCTAATTCAAGGGAAAGAGATGTAGAAGAAGTTAAAAAATCAAGGAAGCCCTCCTCCCCTGTCCTGCTTGTGGATATCAAACCCTGAGCCTGTGGGGGACAGACGAGTCTGTCATTCAAGTAA
Organism: Thinocorus orbignyianus; assembly: GCA_013400375.1. NCBI lineage: Eukaryota > Metazoa > Chordata > Aves > Ciconiiformes > Thinocoridae > Thinocorus > Thinocorus orbignyianus. The sequence continues at coordinate 2,979,137 of VXBW01003601.1, read as the reverse complement.
CTGCAGGTGCTGAAATTTGGTGTGAGAATTCTAGTGTGTCTAAATACATAATCAAAATCAAAAGACACCATGTCCTCACAGATCAAAATGAACAAAGAGGGAGAAAAGCTCAGACTAGCATCTTTTCTTCTCCTCCAAATCAGTGATTTGGATGTTCGTTATAAGAGCTAATAAGATCTAACAGACACAAGCAAGTTATTTAAGTAAATGGTACCTTTGTGGGCACTGAATTTTCAGTAAATTTTTCAGACATTAATGGGACTCACAAGACCAAAAGCTTGCAGAGTGAGATTTGATAACGTTCAGATGCATGTGTTAAAGAAAATGCATTAGAGCTTTTGTGGTGTAAATTGACAAAGCCTCAGTGGCTCAAAATTTGCTATGCCCTCAACCAAAAGAAAAGACAACTGGTAAAGAAAACTGTTGTGAATCTAAGTATGAAAAGTCATGAAAATCCATTTTCTTAACTAACCAAATGCGAGGCAATTAATTTTTAATTTGTTGTTCATTTTCAACCCAATTTAATTTATGTAATTGCTTTCCATTTTGCTCCTAGGAAATTGAAAAGGCCTGGAAAATGGTGGATACAGCATATGAAAAGGAACAGAAAGCCAACGAAATGATTGATTCACTGCAAGAGGAAATTTCTCGCCTTACTAACTTAGTGGAGCAAGCATCTGGAGTATCCCCGGGACAGGAGTACAAGTAAGTTTTCCCCAGGGAAGGGGAAAGCCTGATCTGATTTTCCATTATTCTACACCTTGTTGAGCCATTTAGACACTAAAAAGGCACTGGAAGACAGAGAGGTCTTTTCTGCCTTTTGCTTTTCTCATGAGTGCACATTTATTGGTCTATGTGTTTATGCAGTGAGCAAGTACAGAATCAGGCACTGAGTGAGTTCAGTCAGTATTATACCAAGCTGAGAGATCAAATAAAAATCAATATTATGCACTTTCTCAGTATCTGTCATTGTTTTATCTGGCTGGCATTTCAATGGACTGTGTCTTTGAGAATAGTATCCTGTCAACATTTTTACATATGATGGCAGCAGGGTCAAGTAGATAAGTCAAGGAAGCAGGAAACTCGATTTCTCTTCTGTTCCCAGTTTTGTTATAAAGCATTATCACTGTCTGTATTCTTGTTTGTATTTTATGTTTATAAATTTTCAAGACCATGGGGGTTTTTTTACTGAACACTTACGCAGCCACTAGCGTAGAGGGACCTAACCTCAGGTGGAGCCTCTAGCTGCTACAGTGTGCAAATAATAATGACCTTCAGGAAATGCTCAAAACCCCTCCAGAAGCTGGTGTCTGTAGTATCAGGCTGTGCTTACGCTGTAAGATTAAGTGCAAACTCAAAGATGAGATATTGGAGTACAGTATGTTGACCCTATGACCTATCAAGATTGCTGCTGGGCCAACCCAGCTGATTCCAGCTTGAAATTTTCATGCTGTGTGAGATATTTATTTATACTATGCATTCAGGATATGTTTGGGGCACGCTTGGCTCCCCATGCACTGTGTATCCAGGCTGTGTAAACAAGACTTATGTCTGTGAGCAAGGCCTTTAGTGTGTTCAAACATTTCCCCTCCAAGGAATGTGCCAGCACGTTAGCCAGCTGGATGCGTGAGAAACCCCCTACTTCACCTTTTGGCCCTGAAATATCCTGGACCTGTGTAACAGGTTTCCTTGGATCTAAATGCTTGGTCATTAAGCCTTCCCTTAGTAATAACGCTGCCTAAAATCAGCTCTCTGTGGCTGCTTTTTGTGTTTTCCTGCAATAGCTGTAACTTTGCCAGGGCCTTGCTCCTGCAGTTTCCACTTGCTGCCCAGGCTGCTGAGACCTGCCTGCTTACAATTTCTTCTTCAAGTTCCTTCTGTATTGCCCTCCAGTTCCATGCTTAATTACTCTCTCCAGTGATAAGACCATGGGACTAGACAACTCCAGAGTCTGTTAGAACTATATCAGGCTGGCTTTTAAGGTTGAGCTTGAACCCACACTGCTTGGACTTTCTTTCAGATAGTAAATGTGTCCAAAGAGGGAATCTGTTTTATTCTTAAGTAAACCGACTGTTAGGACATAACCTAGTTAGGTGTCCAGTCAGGTATGGTGCAGAGAGGATGCAGTGTACCAAACCAGTGTAACAGTTTTGCTCCCTGAGTAATTTTGCAATATGGGGAGAAGGAGGAATTTTGTTCCCTGTGTGTGTTTTTGGGAAACTGAAAGTTTCTTCAGACTCATGAGGATGTGATACAGCAACAAAGAGTGATTAATTGGACAAGGTTAGCTTTTAAAGCTGCCTGTGTTGACAGTGACTGTGAGCACAGCAGACAGAGCATGTAATTCAACTGATCAGCAGAGACTTAATCCAAGAGGAGTTTAAAACGAAACAAATTACTTTTAAACTCCTGTTTCTCACAAAAGATCTTGCTCTGGCATAGAGGAAGAACAGAAAGGGCCTATGACACTGGTTGACTATTATTTTCTTGCTTCCAGTATCCGGGATTTGATAAAACGTAAAGAAGAGATAACAAAGGAGCGGGACCAGCTCTTGTCAGAGGTCGTGACATTACGTCAAAGTCTAACTCAAGCCACAGAGCAGCAGCAGGATGCAGAGAAGGCAAAAAACGAGGCAGATGAATGTGTTACACAGGTCTGTACAGATCACCAGGAGGTGGTTTTATGCTTTGTCCTGAACCATTCTGTACTCTTGCAATTGATCTCCATTGACTGGTGTGCTACTGCCTGTTCTTTCACATCTCAATCACTTTCAGGAGAGCTCAGAGTGGAGTCTGTTGTGAATTACTTCTCTTTTTTTTCCTACTTCTAGGTTATGTCCTTCGCAAAGTGTATTGTCATGTACCTAATGCTTCCATAGCTTCCTGGTACCCTGAATGAGGCCAAGGTTCCTTTGCCTGAATCACAGTTATCTTTCATACTGGCAGTACGTTTTGGGTTGTTTTTTTTCTGCATTGTAGATCCTCACTCCTCCAAAGAACCACTTAGAACCTAGGCCTGTGATGGAGATCCTAAGTCTCTTGCTGTTGGCAGTGGTTGTCTCATGATGCCATACCATCATTTGTAAGGATGTATCAAATTCTGACTTAAGAACTAATTAAGCTATTTTCTCTATTGCTTATGGGAAGCCTTTCCAGAATCTCACTTTTCCAGCAGTTAGAGACCTTCTGTTTTCTTCTTCATGCTGATTCCTGCCTACTGTTTCTCAGTTTAAATAATTTTTCACCTCACCAGTATCTGTAGAGAGCAGTCACACTCCATCCATTACTTTTTTGGTTTCCTCTTTAAGTTAGTTTCCCTGTTCTTCTGTCTGAGTAGATAGCCCTTCTTTGCTGATCAATATGTAGAACTTCCTTTAAATGTATATAGCAGCTAGAGATACATAGAACTGAGGATCAATAGGATACCCACTGAATAAAGTAGAAAAGGATGTAACATGGGAGACAGAACTCTGATACACCAAAATATAAAAACATAATACTGAAGAATAAAGGAATTTAAAGCAGAATATAAATAGAGGTTGGAGTAAGCCAGCAGGAGAAAGGAAAAAGAGAAAAGAACACTTAAACAAAGAACAGAGAAGAGATGGAAGCAGCATTTAGCTTACAGTTCTTCTATTAATCACAAATGGGAAAGTAATGATGAGCCTAGGTTTCATGCATAAAAGTAATTTCTATTGCTAAAGCAGATGGTTGGATATGTATTACAAGAGAATATAAATCTTTGCTTTTTTGACAGCATTGTGGGCATGGGAGAAAAGAGAGAGGATTGAAACTCCCGTCAAAACTCATTGAATCTTGCCAGCCTTAATCTTCTGATACTCACTTCATCAGCCCTTAAATTTACAGGATTGTTACAGCATTTGTAACCACCTCCCATTCTCCCAGTATAAAATTGTTCTCCACTTCAGACTGCTTAAATGACAACGTCTTTTTGAAGATTCTGTTGCAGACCCTGTCAGTTCTGGCAACTTTTCATCTGTGGGCTCAGAGGGAGAGGAATCTTTAAGCAAAGAACATCTTTCAATTGCTTGTCCCTGGCTGTTTCCATGTGGATCAACCCCCTGTGTCTCCTCTCTTCTCAATCTGCTCCACCATATTTTTGGGGAGGGAGAGAGCAGAAGTCACAAGAGAGTCTATTAAATGTGAGAGAAAGCTCCTCTTTCAAAGTTCCTGCAGAGGAACTTGGAGAGCAGGAAGAATAAGAGCAGTTGTGAAAATGAGCACTGGTCCGACATCCCTCTCTTTGCTTTACTGTCAGTGTAGTAACTCTTTCTGCTGGTGAGACAGAAATAAAAATAAAAATCCTTACAGTACAACAGGAAGCTCAAATTAGTTTTAACATTGTGTTTCAAAAGTACCACTTTAGAAGTAACTTACAACTGAAAATACATTTGTGCCACGGCATCCATATCCAGAGGAATGTTTTAACGTCTGAAATGTATCAGACCCTTCGTGTGGGTGAACTGACTGGTGATTAACAAATTCTTGTCATCAATAAATAGCTTCCCTCAGGCAGGATTTTTTGTTCAAGCCATAGAGAACATATTTACCTCTGAAAAGATTTGGGATATTCCCTGTACAAGTGGGTACAGTAATATACAAGCATAGTAGAAGGAGAGGTGAGAGGCCTTGTTGTCCTGAATAAAAGGCAGCAGAACTTCAACTTTTGTTTTCTTTATCATTGTAGCTTCAGCAAGAAATCCAGATGCATCAGAATGAGGTATCACGAGAGTCACGGAAGAGGGAAAAAATGGAGAAGGAGCTGAAAAATCTTCAAGCTGAAATGGATAACAAGCAAGCTGAGATCAAGAGTTTACAGCAACTTATACAGAAGAACAAAGAGGAACAACTGAAAGTGGAACAGCAGCTAAAAGAGCAGAAGGTAGGGTACACGGCCCACTGTTTTCATCAGGTCTAAGATTAGGATCAGATGTCAAAATAAGAAGAAAATGGATTTTTCTGCAGGGAGAGGGAAGGAGGTTATTTTAGTCAATAAATTTTAATAACTATTTATTTTTATATAAATTTTACTAAGAATTAAATATGTAAAGCTCGCTGACAGATTTCAGATAGAACTCCTCACAGAAATCAGTAGGGTATCACAGTGGTATTGCTAGAGATCATCTTGAAAAGGTCACAGCAAATGAGACAAAGGTTGTGAAGGGCATGGATGAACTAATGATAGTTACAGGAGATTTTTGGATGAGTATTGCCAGTTTTGCCACTGATTGACTATAGTGGCATTGGTAAAGTCATTTTACATCTGACCCCTTCTTCTCTGTCCCCTCAAGCTTGTGGAAGAATTTCTGTGAAAGGGCAGAGAATTGTCTTTGTAAACCTGTTTTGATTGATTTTCCCCATTCTGCTTCTAAAAGCTTTCTTTGGAAATGTCCTAACGTAGTGTTCTGAGAGTGTTTGAATTTTCACGTTTTCAGTCCATTCCTCTTGACTTTGAGAAACCCTCAGAGAAGCAATTTCAGCAAATGGCAGGGGAGATCTCATCACTGTAAAACAGACCTACCTCAAGGGAAACTTCTTTCAGAGTTGTGTGTGTCTTGTAAATTTATGACTTTATGGCTTTTGCTTCCCTTCAGGTCCCTGAATTTGTGAAGGTAGAGGTTTGTGGCAATCTCCTGTAAACACAGTCTTAGTGAAATACATCACATAAAGAGATATAGAGAAGACTTGATTATTTCTCTGAATATCCCTGATTTGATGCAGCTTTTCAGGCCAGCTCCATGATCTGCCAGAACAATCACATTGGGTTTAGATCTACAATTCCTAGTTCTGCTCCATTCTTCTTCCTACTTTCTGTAGTTGCTTTCAGCCTTTTGATGGGCACTTTTTTAGGGGCATTCAATCATCCAAACTATCCTGGAAACCAGTAGTTCCCCAAAAGTGCAGTTCCTAGGCTTATTAACCAGACTACTTGTCCTAGTTTCAGCTGTGATAGAGTTAATTTTCTTCCTTGTGGCTGCTGTGTTTTGGATTTGGTACAAGAGGAAGGTTGATAATACGTACTGTTTTAGCTGGTGCTAACTGGTTGTTTACCTTCATCATGGATTTTTTTCAGGTTCCCCTTGAAACTGAAAGGGAACAGAGACAGGACAAAGGAATATTCCATACCACAGATGTCATGCTCAGTATATAAATGGGGGACTGTCCAGGGTGCAGGGATCCATGATCACTACTCAGGATGTGCTGGGGAACCAGTCACTGGATGGTGACAGTGACTTGTGTTGGATTACTTTGTTTTGTTTTTTCTTTTACCATTACTATTATCATCCTCATCATCCTATTCGGTTACTGTTCTATTAAACTGTCTTTATCTCAACCCATGAGGTTTTTTGCTTTCCCCTCCTTTTCTACCTCTTCTCCCTACTCTGCTGGGGAGGTGATGGGATGGGGGGCAGTGAGCAAGTGGCTGTGTGGTCCTTATTGCTGGACACTACTCTTTGTTGCCTGTGCTGGCTTGGAGGTGTCTTTTGCCAAAAGTCTGTCCAAAACACAGGTCATCCTAGTGTGCAAGGATCAGGGTAGAAATCTGCAAGAGAAGGTAACTCAGCTATTGCAGTGTCATTGGACTGTTGTTTCTCAGCTGAATTGTAGTTGGCTGTGATGCCTCCTCTTATTCCACTGAAATTTCTAATAAAATGCCCTTGCTTGCATGGCTGCAAAGATAGTTTGATAGTTTGCTAGAGTCTTCATCCAGCCCGTGTCCAAATCTCAACAAAGAATTGCCTGAAACAGTGTGTTACCCTGACATGTGCAACACAAGAAACAGCATTCCTTATTTTTACACCATCTTTGCTTCTGCATGCATTCAGAAGAGGGAGATTCCACTTTTTTTTGCTTCCTTTAATCAGTTTGTCACACTTTAATGCTTGAACTGAAAAATATGATTGTTCTTTCCTCACTTATGGAGTAATATCTGTTAGGGGGAGTCCCATCAAGCAGAAGACTGGCAGCTGCAGTACTGAAGTGTATGTTCTCCATAGAAACCATGAAAATGCTGTTCCAGGCTTTTGACTGAAGACAAATTAGGGAGGAAAATGGTTGTGTCCTGGTCTCAGCAAACTGTGCACCCAGAGAAATGTTATCAGCATATTAATGCAGGATTTGCTTGCTAAGAAACAGAGCTCCCTGCCCTCTGCTGATTGAAGTAATTTGAATTCATACTAATTTTCAGTAATTATATGTAGCAAGTTGTTGTGTTATGTGATGCTTGCCAAATGCCTAACAAGAAGTAAAATATTTATCTACCACCTGCAAGAGAGACCTGCTAAGCTCCCAGAAAAAAAAACAGTGACACTGGCTGTGTTATTCATTAGAATTTATCATTTCCCCCAGTCAATAGGAACATGTATCATATTTCACAGTAGTAATTTCATCAGCAATGAAGAGCAGTTTTTAAGCAGACAACAATCTGGAGCAGCTTTTATCACCTGGGGAGATGGAAGGTTCTGTCTTCATGTATATGTAGATATTGTAATGAGATTAAAAAGAATTAATAGGATTGTCCTTTAATCTAACAGATCTTGAATGAAAAAGCTGGTAAGGAACTTGAACAATTTCAGATGAGAAATAATAAGCTCATGCAAGAGAGCGAGCAGCAGAGTATGATGTTTGATGAGGTGATGCAGGACATCCAGCAGAAGACAGCAGAACTGAAAGTAAGTACCAGAAGGTGCATGTGTCATAGAATCATAGAATGGTCAGAGTTGGAAGGGACCTTAAAGATCATCAAGTTCCAACCCCCCTGCCATGGGCAGGGACACCTCTCCCTAGAGCAGGTTGCTCCAAGCCCCATCCAACCTGGCCTTGAACCCCTCCAGGGATGGGGCAGCCACAGCTTCTCTGGGCAACCTGTTCCAGTGCCTCACCACCCTCACAGGAAAGAACTTCTTCCTAATATCTCATCTAAATCTCCCCTCTTCCAATTTAAAACCATTCCCCCTCGTCCTGTCACTAGACTTCCTGACAAAGAGTCCCTCCCCAGCTCTCCTGGAGCTCCCTTCAGATACTGGAAGGCTGCTCTCAGGTCTCCCCGGAGCCTTCTCTTCAGGCTGAACAGTCCCAGCTCTCCTCAGCCTCATCACCCTGATGACAGTCTTGCCAATGTGTTCATACAGTAATTTTGACAAGCAATAAGGTCTTTTTTCGATTGTGAGATCTTCAGGTAAGAGCAACAACTTTCTTACTTAGAGTGATTAACATAACCTGAATGTTGCCAAAACCCATTGAAAAATGTTAATAAATTATAACGACAGTGTCTTGGAGAGCTTCCACTGAAAGGAGTTGCTTCCAACACTAAAATTTTCCCCCACAGTATTGGTTGGGGAAGCTAAATATAAGTCCCCAAGATGGTGTTTACTTTCTGATCTAAATGGTTTTCTCGCCTGACTTTACGTTGTTTAACGGTTGTTTTGCACCACTCAGAAACAAGCGAGTTTCAGCTGGGGAAGGATTAAATGATTCATGCATATGCTTTTTAGGGTACTTTGAGAACATTTGTGATAAAGGGTAAAGTGTTCCATGTTGTTACTTTGTCTCCTGTTTCCTTTATTTTCTATCATCAGTGGTTAAAACACTAAACGTTGGAAATGCAGGTAGAAAATCATTATCTTATCAAGGTTTAGTCAAGTACAACCAGTTCACCTAAATAAAAAGGGTTGTTTGCCAATAGAAAGCTTGCTTGTTTTGGTTTTTTTATACTAAATGGGAACTGTTAGAATGAGAAAAACTAACCACCAGCAGATTAAAAGCTCAATTCATGACTAATATAACACAAAAGATTCTAATTTATATCCTAAATGGGCTGTATGGTAGGAGCTTGTCTCCTGCTACATTTTGTTAGGCAGTGAGGGATATTTTTTTTACCTATTTCAGAAATGAAGTCTGGTTTTATCATTACTTCTAACAGTACCATCATTGTTTAAAACTTTACAGTATGTTCAAATGTGGCTTACATTTGGAACTCTAGAGTGTCAAAAGGAGGATTTTGATTCTGTGATCTTATTCTAACTTGAAGAAAAGTTGATGGAACTTGTAGAGTCATACACACAGACTTCTGGGAACAAAAAAATAGAAGATACTTCCCAGTTAGTAATTAAGCTAATTGCTAAAGTCTCTAAGAGTCCCAGTCATGATCTGAGATGCCCTTCTTGTAGGCACTGAGCTTGCAGTGTCATCCTGCAGTGTGCTGAGTGCCTCCGCTATGGTGTTGGACAACCTGAACTGTGAAAGTATTCATAAATCTCTCAAAGGTTATTGTTGGTAACAACTGAGGAGATTCATGTCCTCCCAGAGGATACTCACAGAGCAGGATTCACCATCTTACAGAATCAGTATCTGAGGCCATAGGTGGAACACAGTACTCTGAGGTGGCTGTAAAACCTCACAGTGGCACTGAATTATATGGGGAAGTTGTATTTACTTCTGAAAAGGAAAGAAACAAATTTTGTGTTGTGAATATTGGCTGTGTTTCCTGGTAACCAGTTCCTTAAATTTTTACGCAGTGTTCTGATTGATTATTTTCTCCTCTGATTGTATAACAAACAAGATGAACTCTACATTTTGCTTTTCCTTTAAATCCATAGATAATAAAAGGCATGGGGATAGCAGGTACCTGCTATTAGGGACATGCAAGCAGGCAACACTACAGATATCTTTCTCATCACAGTCGCTGTCCCTAATACTTCAAAGGAAATTACAGCTGCCCGTGTTTAATCTGCAGGACTAATTGGGTAGTGCTGTGTGAGGTTTGCATCTGGGGATTCTTTATTGATCATCTTCAGCCCTACAGCATAAGATTTGATTATCATTTTCCTTGCCCTAGCAGGCTTTGTTTAAATTATTCTTAATGGTGTTCAATTAGCTAATTATCTTCTCTCAGGGGACCCACAGCTTATATCTTTGCTTCCTGAATTTCATGGAATAAGTATATACCAAGGCATTTTCTTTCTGTGAGTCTTTCTTTCCCCTTTCCTTATTGCTGTTCTGTAGGCCAGAGATGATGAATTGACTCAGATGCGCCTTGACATTTCAAAGCTGATCAAAGTAAGAGATGTTCTCCAGAACAAGCTGCGTGTTGCAGAGGAGCAAAAAGTTGATGCAGGACATGAGAGAAACACCCTAAAAAATCAAATATCTGGATTAGAGAAAGGTAGGTGCCGAACTAATGGATGGATTTGTCTTCTGATTCATAATTGATGAGTTGGAGATACTTAGGATCATTTTCCTTTATTATCTAGTATGAGACCACGTAAACAACAGTTGGAATCTACAGCAGCATTTTTAAAACCTTACAGGGTTACAGGATATTAACAATAGAGCATGTGGGAGGTGAAAATACAACAGATGACACTGGAACTTGTGATGGGCCAATGTGTGCTGTATCACATAGAGAGTCATCCCCAGCTCACCTTCATTGCTCCTGCACTGACCTGTGAGAGAGAAGTAATCTCAGAGCTTATTGAAATAAAACGTGGTTAGGATGTGCTTTTTCCTGCCTTAATCCTGCTGAATAGGTACAATCTGGAAATGAATATGTGCAAGTGAGCTGATAAAATTAGTTCTAGTATGTTTAGGACTTCAGCTGGTTAGTGGGGGTCCTAGAGCTGTCCATTATTGCCTTTGATTTGCCAGCAGATCTGGGAAACGTTAAGAAGGAACTTATAACATTTTTGTCAAATGGAAATTTTGGAGAAAGTGTCTTGGGTCTAACAAAATACTTTGTTTAACTGTAAAAACCAATGTTTTGGGTATTTTTGAGAATTTAAAACCACTTTTTTTCTACTCGAAAATGCAAATATATTTCAAAATCAAATATGCTTTGAAATAAGAATAGATGCATTTTCAAAGTGATTTTGAGTGAAAAACAGTTTTATGACTTTTTTTTCCCCCCAAATATTGTTATGAGTTAGAAAAAATATACGAGTTTATGAGACTACTTTTGGGGAGGCAGAAAACCTGTTTTGCTATAAGCTTTATCTGGAGTGCTTGAGAATGACTACATATAGCATGTCTTTTCACAGTATTTGACATGTGTATGTGCCAGATGTATGGACACATGTATGTCCATGTACTCCAATGTGCTGCATTTACTGAGTTCCAATTAGTATAGCAGGTTTTAATTAATATTAAAGTATAGGGAGAACACATACCTCCAATTTTTAATGTCTTTTTAATAGCATAAGCCCAGTGTTAACCTTGACCTATAGCAAAGAGTTTTAATTCCACTGAAACCAGGAGAATCTCTTTGCTTCAAAGGAGAACTGCATTTCACATAGAAGGATTAGAATAATTCTGCAAGTCTCTGATTTTGAAAATGCCCCAATATTTGAATGCTCACATTGGAGCTTCTTAAAAGACTCTGATTTTCAATGTGCTCCATGATTTCTGAAAATACAACTTTTTTGTGGTGCCTTGGTTTGAATACCCAAATATAATAAGTCCTCGTACCATTAATTAATGTCCTTGCTTTCTTCTAAGTTCTTGCTTTCTTCTAAGTTCTTCTAAGTACCCAAATAAGTATTTACATCATTAGCTAATACCTGAGGTTGCAAAACCTGGTCACAGCTAATTGAACTGTTCATGTAATATTAAGGCTTTTTGAAAAGCCAACTGAGTTGTTTCTGCACTTTTAACAGCTGTACAATTTGAAAGCAGGATTTATTCTCTTTCCTCCTTTTCTCTAGAGTTGGAGGCTGCCAAAAAGCAGGTGGAGATTGACAAGAAAGCTGTAGATGAGCTTGTGAGGGAAAGGGATATGCTAAGCAAGGTGAGCTTGCATTGGTAATAGTGATAAACAAATCACAGCTTGAGAATGCAATGCCTGTAGTTTAAACACAGAAACAAAAAAATGTTGAACAATAACTAACATTAAATAAAGCATTTGGATTTCCTTAAGCAGCTGCTCACACTGCTTCTTGTCTGTGCATTGAAATAACAGCAGTACCCATAAACACAGGAAAGATTTTCCAAGTTTTAACATACAAACCTTCAGGTAGTTAAAAAATGCTACTTGTGTTCACCTTTACTGCAAACCTGCTACTTGATATCCAAACAGTTAATTTCATCTGTATTTTTTACACTCTGTAGCATGTGAAGTTTAATACTAATGTAGGTAAACTGAAGTTTTTCTAGTAAAATAACAAACCCAAGTGTGGATGCACTGTGTATCAGCACAGCAGGCTGCATTCATACTAATCCTTGCTTTTAGGTCCATTTCTCATCCTGATCATTTTCTGTCAGCCCAAGGTTCTCTTGTACTGCAGGACAGCATCTCACGTTTATGGGCATTCCTGAAGTGTAGTCTAGTAAATTCAATGCTGAAAGATGATTTCTGAAGTGCTTTACTTGGCATAGATTCACTGGCCTGTGTCTTAACTGTAACAGAGGCTGAGATTTAGCAGGTAAAAAATACCTGTTTTGTATAGGGAAAGAGATTTCGAAACAGGACCAGAGGGCTGATTTCTTGACAAATATGATATCTTGGTGTTTTCTGTTTAATCCTTATGCATAATCTTAAACCAAGATTGGTTAATTTCCAGTTTGAACTTGCTATTTAGGAGATGAGAAGGAAGGGTATTTAGCTTTACTATTTATTTTACTGGCTGCTGGCATGCTTTGCGATCTAAATAAACACCTTAAATCTAGTAAGGTTTTTCCAGTCATTAATTATATCTATTTGTAAACAGTCCTATCCTTTTTTTTTGTTGTTTTTGTAATACAGACACTAGTGTTTTAACCTCAAATCATAAAAAGCACTACTTAGCAGCTCCTTTAGAGTGTTTGGTGGTGTGGTGTTTTTTTTTTTTTTTCAATTGTATTTAAGGCTCAAGTATTTCTACTGAACAATTTAGATAAAGGGTGATAACATTGGGAAGTCCATAATCCACTTAGACAATGGAATGTTTTTGTCCTAGTGGTGGTAGCATTGTCTTTTCAGCTCAAGAGTCGTTATGATGTGTTCCTTATAGAACTTGGTCAAGGCTAGCAGTGCCACTGAGAAGCAAATAAGTTTAGTGAAGCTCCATGAACAATCAAAAAGGAGATTGGAAGAAGAAATCCAAAATTATAAGAACGAAGCTCAGAAACAAAGGAAGATTATTTACCAACTGGAGAAGGAGAGAGATGGTTTCATCAATGAAACCAGTGAGCTCAAACAGAAGGTAGGAGCAGCTTTTGTGCAACTGGTTCTTTCCTGTCTTATTCTATAAACTGTGAAGGTGATATATTGATTTCCTAATGTGCCAGTGGGAGGAACCTTAGATCTGTTGTCTTCACACAGTTTACAAAGGTTGCTTCTTGTCAGTGCATGTTGCCCACTACCATTTCATGTCTCTCTGGGGGAACCTTGACACTGGGTATGTATTCAGTGAGAGATTTGGAGTACAGCCATGTATTTCTCTTATTCAAGATTCAAATGAAACTAGGGCTGGATTTCAAACCAAAGCCTCTGACTTCTTATACCTGAGTTCCACAGTTGAAACTCTTGTATGTAGTTGGAAATTAGTCTTTGATTGTTCTGTCTTATCTGCAAAGGACCTTATCTTGCATACTCCTGGTGTCCTCAGATGGAAGCTGGTGAGAGCTGACAGTGCTCCACAGCTTTGTAAAACTTAGCATTTGAAGGATTACTTCTAGTATGTGAAAACATCTGAATGTGTTCAACCTAGTTTGCAAACCAAAAGTTTTCCAGCAACAACTGCAGAGAAACACTGCACAAAATTTGTGTTTCCTGCTGCCCATTATTATGTACAACTTTATTCCTGGCAGTATACTCGGGAACATGGTTGTAACATGTTCCATTAATTGCTGGAGATCACACTGAAGGGCCCTCCAAGAAGCTCATTGATTTACTGGCATTAGCTTTCAAGTTGTTTCGACTCACAAGTTATTTGCTGTCNCCACCCTCACCCCAAAGAAGTTTTTCCTCATATTTGAATGGAACTTCCTATGGTCCAGCTTGTGCCCGTTGCCCTTTGTTCTGTCACTGGGAACAACCAAAAAGAGTCCAGCTCCATCCTCCTTCAAACCCACCTTTCAGATACTTGTGAGCATGAAGAAGGTCTCCCCTCAGCCTTCTCCAGGCTAAAGAGTCCCAGTTCTCTCAGCCTTTCCTCATCAGGGAGATGCTCCAATCCCTCCATCTCTGTTGCCCTACGCTGGACTCTCTCCAGTATTTCCCTGTCTCTCTTGAACTGGGGAGCCCAGAACTGGAGGCAGGATTCCAGTTGTGGCCTCCCCAGTGCAGAGTAGAGAGGGAGAATGACCTCTCTCAACCTTTCTGTCACATCTTATAAGGTAGAGCCTCAGTAAGTGGGTTATGACACTTGAGCTGTTTGTGCAATGATTGCCTGTGTTGTGATTGCAAGTTTTCTTATGACTTGGACACATCTGTGGTTCATGAGAGGGGCAATTCCTGACTCAGCTTGCAGGTGAAGAGCAGCAGGAGATGTTTTGAGAATAGGAGTATGTGAGATAATAGCCTTGTCCCTGTAGAGGTTCCCTATGTGAAACTAGTCATTGTTTGGAAAGATAGAGCAGGGCAAACCACAGGGTAGAAGGATTATAGGATCAGTCAGGATTATTATATCCATGAGGTAATATTTAGGTTCACCATTTGGCCTATTCAGACTTGAGAAACTGTGACAAAATTGCTGAAGCTGTTTCATAACTAGTGGGGAATGAGCTACTGATGGGTAATAATCATATGGCCGGTCAATGCTCTTCTGTCACCTTTTGCCATCAAGCTGGCTCTGAAGGAGCTCGCTGTACACCTGAATTGAGGAAGAGCTGGGAAAGAGCCAAAACCATCTAAGTCCAAAGACTTCTTGGAACACCTGCGAGGCAGAGTCATGCTGGCTCTGAAAGGTGGCTGGTTATTTACAGCAGGACAGAATCTATAGAACTGCAGAATTTCTGTTTCAAAATCATCACTTACTACTGAGTAACTGATGAACGGAGTCTGCAACTGTGAGACTTTAGTGGTGAGAAGTCACACTAGACTTGCTCTTCTAATTACTGGCCTGGCTGACTGCTCATTTGTACCTTTTTTAAGCCAGCGTCACTTGTTGAATGGTCTTGCTTTTAAATTAGCCAGCGCAAACGAGAAGAAAAATTTGGTTCTTTGCTCTTTGTTGTCTAGCCTGTAATTACTGAGCTACAAATGTTTGTAGAATATTTCTTTTTTTTAATTGAAACTCGTAGACTATGAAATCTTACTTTCCCCGTGGAAGGTTTCAGCTGCTCAAAAGGAAGCAGTGAAGTGTACCCTTGTGTCTCACCTGAACTATTCCCTGACTGTGCCTTTTGAGAGGTCACAAAACCCATTTCTAAGACTGTTTTTTCCAAAAAACAAAGCCATTTACAATGTTAACTCTACAGTTTAATACTATATCCAGGAAAATTAGAAAATATACTTCCTTTTTTAAATTCACATTGTTCTATGGAAAACCTAATGCTCAACAGCAGACCATGGCAGTGCTTTTTGGAGTGGTTAAGTATGGGTAAGCAAGTAAGGACAGCCCTGTTACTGAGATCTTGAGTAGGTTCACTGAACTAAACAGGTAACCAACAGCAGGTGATAGTTAACTGCACAGATAAAAAAAACCTGTGAGAGTACAGAAGAAAACTATGAATATTGAATACTTGCTGCTTGGCTTCGACCCCTCGTTGCCGGATCTGAGAGGTGTAGTGTGCTATCAACTAAATCAGAATTGAGGATGCTCGGCCTCCCACAGGGCTCAGTCGGGAAACATTGCATGTATCTTTTTTGTATTTATAAGGGAGAATTATTTGTGTTTAATCATTCCTGAAACAGCAGAGTCAGCATCCAGCCTGTGAACACAACTCAGCAAACTTAGTCTGCATATTTATTGCACTTATATTTTATCAAAACCAAGTAAAACCTTACAAATGCGTCACCTACTTCCAAATCTTACTCCTGCCTATGATCACCATAGTGCAGATAGAAAACATGCCTTATTGATTTCTGCTCCCTCCTATTAGTATTGGCAGGTTGTTTTAACAGAAGAGGAAAAGGCAGGAATAGGTTATAAACTGGGACTGTGTTTTTTGTATTGCACTATAAGCAGTTCCTGGGATCCTCAGCTACAAATCTGCTGGAATTGTATTCCTGCTGCTGTAATAAGAGTTCCTATATTTAGCTGTCCCCTCTCTTTATAGTTGGTTGGAGGTACTTGGTAGAATGATCAATTAATTAAGCTCCTGCCACATAGTTAGACCTGACAGTGTTTTACTACTAAGCAAGGGACAACATTGTCAACCACAAACGTTGCAGTTATTGACTATTTCATGTAAACATTTTAATTTTATGTTTTTTTTATTCTTCTGCTTTGACATATGAACATAAATCTTAGCTCAAACAAACCTTCAAAAAGTCAGGAGAACTAGGTGTAAAACACAGTTGCAAATAGACTTCTCTCCTTGATTTTTCCCTGTGTGGTTCCTCAGTTTTTTCTTTAAAGCTTGATCTTTTTCCCAGCTTTAAGGGTGGCATTGTTTTCTTACCCGGGCAGTGAATCAGAAAATCAGAAAATGTTCTTGATGTCTGTACTCCTTCGTTTTCTTTTTTATTTCTTTTAATCTTCTTTCTTTGTAAAGCCGGAATCTGTTTGAATACTGCTTGTTTGTGCTCCTTGGTTTACAACTTTGTACAGCAAAAAGGAAAGTTCTTGCATTTTAAAAAATAATTAGGAAGTCCATCATAATGATTACCAACTATTTGTAGTTTTGCTCCTTTAACATAGTAATTCTTATGTATTGTTAGTGGTAACTGTTTAATGAAGGTATTTATAAAATTTTGTATTTTTGTTTATTGATACTGCATGTGATCATCTTTCTACAGTCTACAATACTCTGTTTTTAAGTAATCTTCATGTCATTTATTTCTAATCCTTTATAGAAGGAACTAATAGTGATTGCCTGCTTATTTAGATCAAGCATTAGTTATCTTCACTGACTTTCTTATTATTGTAATTACATATGAACAGTTTGTGATCATGAGTTTGATTAAAAAAAAAAACCCAGTTGGGTTAGAATATAGGAGTACCTGCTGAGCTTCTTGGAAAAACATTTGGTTTCATAGATTCATAGGATGGTTAGAGTTGGAAGGGACCTTAAAGATCATTGAGTTCCAATCCCCCTGCCCTGGGTGGTTTCATTCATTTTATCACACAGCTGACATCCAGAACAACATACAAAGTCTTGCTCTATACATAACCTGAGGCTATTCTGGATGAAAGCTCTTTATATTCATTTTATTGAACCTGCTCAGTGACAATATTTTCACTAGATTTTGTTTTGAAATTAAATATGTGCACATCTATAAGTTTTAGTCTTGGGAAAAAAGATAGGTATGAGATTAAAATAAAATGCTGTCCCTCATAAGCAATCTAGAAAGGTTGTATTTGGACTGAAGCAATTTTTAGCTGTAGCTAAAACTTCTTATCACAGGGACTTGAACTTGTCAGAAGAAAATCACCATCTCTGCCCCATCCTTATAATCTTGTGATGATCGTTTAATCGTGTTCACTTCCTCCTTTCTGCTCCAGGTCCTCCAGCACCTGAAAGATATTGAAATACGGGAAATACAGATTTGTGACTATGAGAAGAAAATAGAAGAGTCTGCAATTAAATTAAAACAGCAACAAAACCGCTGTGAAGCTATGAGAACAGAGAGGAACCTGTGCAGTAAAAATCTGATTGAAGCTAAGGTAGAAGGATGTGTTTTTTCCTCATGTTTCTCTCTCTTTTCTTGTTTGTGGTTGTTTTCTTTCCTGATCTAATTTTAATTAGTTAAAAGCAAAGCTTACTGCATAAATGGCAGCAGCGGTTTCTTCATTCCTCTGTGTTTTGGGAAAATGAATGTTTTAGGACCCTGACTCTTCATCATCTGGACAGTTTGTATTTGGACTGGAAATAGGAGTCCACAGTCGTGCGGTAATATTCCTGCTTCAAACCACGCATAAAGTCATGGTGTGCAGGAGCAACAGAATCATAAAACCCTGTCAGAGAAGAAACTTTTTCCTTTCCATCCTGGCTCCACTCTGTTTTATCTCTTTAGGTGTTGTCTGCATGTATGGGAAATATGATATAAGAGGAATAAGATTGCCTCCTTAGCCCTGAGTGCGTGTGCACATTACTGTGAATCACGATTTAGAAAGCAGAGGAAGCACTTTCCCAGCTGAAGTGGAATTTTCTGACACAACTTTATGCTTCCACCTTGCCTGATCCTTTCAGGGAGTGCAATTTTCTTCAGATAATGATTCTTTCCATTCATATCTTTTCCTTGGGGATCTCACTGACAATACTAGAGGAAGATAAGAGATCACTTAAGGATACGTTCTGCTATTCTGGTGTGAAGATCTAAAATACTACACAAATCCTGTTGCAGAGATTGAGACCTTGGATAGCTGTGATTTGCAGCCTTGGGTTATTCCAGAATAAGGATTTATAACATAAACATAGTAGTTCACAAATTTATACTCTGATTTGAATAGGTAGGTGTTTTGCTTGAGGAGCAGGCGGGAATGAACTGTCTAAGTTCCTATGCAGCTATGGGCTGAATTTGATTAGGAATGAACCATTTTGCCATTCATGTGGAATGCTTTACTTGACCTTTGCCTGCCTGTTATCAGTAGGCTTTGTGTTTGGATCCTCTCGGGAGAAATAAGGGTGAAAAATTACAACACTGATGGGGGTTTCTTAATTATTATTTTTAAAAATATACAGCATAAATTTGCTTACTTATAAACAACTGGCATCTATGTGCTGAGTTACAAACTGAAACCATGAACTCTTCAGCCTTTTTAGGTTTTGAATGTTATATGGTGGTAATCTCAATGCTGTTCATGGTTCCAGTTGGTAGGGGCTGGTGTTTAGACTTTAATCTTCCCTGGCTCACCATAAAACTTTTTAGCAAGACCTATGTGAGAAGATAGCTGGCCCAAAAAATCCTTTGGTCAAGGTAATATTAGGTACAGCAGTAGAAAAAATAGCCATTCATAGTTCAGCAACAGCTCAGCCAGCCATGGAAGAAAACAAAACAAACAGAGGGTTGTGTTTATAAATTATAGTAAATTCTTTTTCCTTTGGAGAAGTAAAACAAATTGGAACAAGCTTCTTTATCTAAAGCTAGATGTAAGTAGTTTCAGATTGCTTAATGTGCAAATATCCCGTGTTGCCCACCTTGCTAGTGGTCTCCAGAGTACCATAGTGTTCAGGTCAGAGAAATCTCTTGGAAAAGATGTGCTGGAAGGCTGTTAATATGAGATAAATACCTGATACTTTCATCCTTGGGGTTTCTTTTGGTTTTAGGAGCTCATTTGTTAAAGCAAATTGATTCATGTTCTTACTATTATTCCTTAAATACAGAATAAAGAATGTATTTGGGTATACGTCTGGGCAGCATATACTAAATGTCTCTCATCTTTTACAGTTTTGAAAACATTTATAGGCTATTTAGGAAAGACAGCTGTTAATATGACTTTTGCATTTGCAGGAGTGACTGAACATGCAAACAGGTGGGCCCCATGGCAAATCGCTGCCTTTATTTCTGGTTCATTTGATTTGCCAAATAAATGTGCAATTCACAGCTCTGTGAAGACTGCCATGACTCAAGATGTTGCTTAACTATGAAAACATCACTCATTTGTCCAGTAAATCCACACCTATGGTAGACAGTGCTGGAAGAGCTCTAAGCTACCCTGATCTTGTACTGAAACAGAATGATTGAATTGTGGAATGGTTTGGGTTGGAAGGGACCTCAGTGATTGAGTTCCAACTCCCTGCCTTGGGCAGGGACACCTCCCACTAGACCAGGTTGCTCAAAGCTCCATCCAGCCTGGCCTGGAACACTTCCAGGGATGGGGCAGCCACATAAATGTATTCACGTGAAAGGTTATGATGTCTTCTCTGTGAGGTGGCAGCCTCTGGCAGAGGACTAGTAGCTTCTAAAGCAACTTCAGAGGAGCATGTCTTGCTAAGCATTAAATTTATTAGCTTCCATTTCATGTCACAACATGTGCCATCACTGCAATGAGCTGAAACAGTTTCTTAATCTCATATGGGCAGGCACCTCTAAGTAGAAGTATTCCTAGTGACCTAATACCTCTGCAGTGCTACCAGGCTTTTTGCTCTGTGTTTTAAGCTTAAATTATGCACTAAATATTCTCATACTGGGGACTTTTCAGCCTGAGCACTCTCTTTCCCCGCTTGCACCTGTGTGCAGGTAGAATGGAGATAAGCATTTCCTATACTCCCTCGCAGGCATATAAGTGTCTTATGGGTAAGTTCATTTGCACAAAATCAGCTTCTCTCCAAACATTTGTGCCCAACGGCATGCAACCTTACTGAAAAACACACAACTAGAAGCATGAAAAGTATGAAAGCTGGATGGGCTCAGAGTCTTATTCATTTGTATTGACTGCTAGTTCTCATCACGTGTCTAGCACTGTAAGTTATAACAGTCACTATTTTTGATAATATATCTTTTAAAGGCTTTTTTAAGTGAAATGTCATGCTGGAGTAAGGAAACAATTGTCATTTAATGAAACTGTTCTACTGGTTTAAAAAGTGATGTCATGATATGTACAACAGATCTTCCAAGTACTGTGGCTACATTTTCCAGCATCAAAATAGCCTGAACTCCTAATCACAAACTTGCTCTTTTTTGATCCTCCCTGTGATCACACTTCCTGTCCTATTAGAATGAGATAACAGAAATGAAGAAGAAACTGAAAACTTTGACACATCAGGTGGATCAGCTGAAAGAAGAGATTGCACACAAAGAAGCAGCCCTTGTGAAAGCACATCTAGAACAACAGCAAATGGAGAAGGAGAAGGAATCATTAAAAGTAAGAGCCTTTTTGCATACACCTTCTTAAAAAGGAGAGTTTCCATGATTTCACAGGCTGCATTCTGCTCCCACTCTATGGTAGTTGTTTTGCTGTGTTTTAATAAACTATTCTGTAATTGAAGCACAAGATCCCAGTACCCTTTGGAGGTATTAGTTACACAAATCTTCTGTGCATCTGACAAATTTAATCTCTCCCTATTTTTATAATCAGAAAGGTTGGATTGTCTGCTGGAAGCTTTAAATCTCTTGACGACTGAACATTTTTGCTAAGAAGTTCCAGCTTGCAGAAGTTTGGAGTTTGGGGATAGCCTGCTTCTAGCAAACTTTTTAATATAGACCCTTATAATTCAAGTTTTTCTTCTCAAAAATTTTTTTTTTCCGCTCTTTTTAAGTGCAAACCCCATTATATTATATTTCACAGTCTTGTATTTCCTGTGTGACTAGCAAGCATTAGTCCTCTGGGAGTTAAGCAGTGCCTTTTAGTAGGTCCCTCTGCACAGAAAGTTATTTTAATGTTGTGGTATAATGCAGCAAGAATCTGTTTTAAATCAAAGGATATCTGAGCTTGAAGCTCTGGTTTTCCTTCTCAGCGCTGGCTGCAGCCCATCCTCAGATAAGCTATTAGATTTGTGGTGATATCTCAACCCGATTTGCTGCATTCTCAAAAAATCTAAGGAGTTAGTGTTCACATCAGCTTATTTTTTCTCTTCTCTAAGCACTAAAAAAAAAAACCCACCCAAAAACCAGGAGACAAACACCCCCAGGAACCAAAAGTCCCCTGCAGCTTTCCACAATGCTTTTCTTTTGTCAGTTCATTGCTTTGCTGCAATGACTCCTTGAGTTTTCAGCCCCTCTCAGCACATTACAGTTATGACAAGGTGTCAATGGAGCTTGGTAAAAAGGTGACGAATTTGTGTTGTTTTACCTGATCTCTCTCGGAATTGTCCTGTCAGTGGTGGAGAAATCAAATAGGATCACGTTTCCTGTGTGCAGCTTTCTGCCTTGACTAGTTCCCCAATTCTGTCTCCTCACCTCAGAACTGTCTGCCATCCGTTTAACAAACATATGATTGCTACACGGTTTACCCACTCAATTATTCACTAGCAAGTATGTCCATACACTGACACCACATTACCGAGTAGCTTCGGGGCATTGTGGTCTTCTACCTGAGTGTTTCTGCTGAATACCAAAGCAGAAGAGAATTCAAAGAGGGAGCTGATTGACACAGGCACAAAAGAACCCAATTATTTGTGTAGCAAGCCAGCTTCAATTTGTCCTGTTTGCGCTGATGTGAA
Source organism: Thinocorus orbignyianus (assembly GCA_013400375.1). Lineage (NCBI taxonomy): Eukaryota > Metazoa > Chordata > Aves > Ciconiiformes > Thinocoridae > Thinocorus > Thinocorus orbignyianus. Next base: position 2,956,934 of record VXBW01003601.1, on the reverse strand, counting down.
GGAAGGAAGCAAGCTGTTCCTGGGAAATCAGTTTAAAGAACACAGCTAAATCATGGAGAACAGGGATTCATAGGAATGAGGTGATACAGATGTTGGATTTATGTTTGTCTCGGCTGGTATAAGGGTCTTAAAAATGTGTAATCATGGTAAATAACAGAATGCCTGATCTGAGCTGCATTGAAGCCAGTACAATGCCGTCTTTTGCTTTCAGATGGGCTTCATTCGGGCTTGCAAATCAGACTGGTTTGACAAGGCATCCGAATGTTGGAAAAATATGTATCTGAAAGATGTAAGAACTGTGGCCCTCCAGGTCTGAGCTGCTGTCAAATGCTTTTGTATATTTCCGTAGATGTTCGTGCATGTCTGTTCAGGGTTTTTTGTGAGCATTTTCTAGAAATCTGTATGTAAAACCTCTGTCTTGTTACTTCAGTATTCTCTGTCCAGCCCAGTTAGACCTTTTAAAAGTATTTTCCTCCCATCTCTAGAAAAAAATAAAACCCCCTCTTCATGTGTGCTAATATTTCAAAGTCTAAACAAGAATTCGGTTTGAGATATTGTCATGGTTCCCACATAAAGTCCTCTTTCTTACTCACTGTTCTTCAGTTCTCACAAACTCTCTGGACCAACTTCAAATGAGCTGTGCTGATTTACGGCACTTTCAGACCTGACCATTTCTCTGTGTGCACAGTGACTGTGTTTATTCATTTCCATTTCTCTTACCTAATGCACACAGACCCTCATACTGTAGTTTTTAGCATATTTAATCTCACTGAAGGTCCTTTTAGCTTGTGTGAAGTATCTCTATTCTTTACTATACAAGGCAGTTCAGATTTATTTTAACTTAGTGCATTCCGGTGAGGAGATTTGTTTATATGAATGTTTGCTGCCAACTTCTAATGCCATTTCTTGTTTACAACTCATATTTTTTCTGACATAAGGAGAACATAGAATTTTGATATATTAAAAAAATATTATCCAGCAATGCCAAATGCATGAGCAGTTTTACATTTGTAGACAGCTTTTGCACAGTGTTGATTGCATTTCAATATGAAGTGGCTTGCGTTTTTATTTGGCTGATGGATTCTGATGAACATCTAACACTGAGTAAGAGAGAGATGAGTGTTGCACATGGGGGAAAATGAGAATTTTATTAAAGACAATAAGAATGGAGCAAGCTATTTTTTTTTTATGGCACTGGAACTGTTTCAGTCTTAAATCAAAGTTTTTGCAGGTGCAGCCTTCATCACAACCTCATTCTTTTGGCATTGGATGATGCTCTTTCCCCAAAGCTTGAACATCATCCTTCAGAAGGGCCAGAGTTGTGGCAAAGCCTTTGAGTCAAGGCTTGAAAGTTTTCCTGTCTGTGAGAATGGACTGTCATCAGCTAGTTCTGTCTTAGCTCTAACTAATTACCTAGCAATGATAGAAATTTCTAATAATCCAAGAAAACCTTATTAGTTTTTATCCACATACAGCTTTTGAATAACAGAGTTCATGACAGTAGGGTAGAATTATTGGGCACATTCCAGTGTTTGTTTCCATTAGTGGTGTGTTATCAATGTAACAGTGTGTTACTTCTCCTGTTCTTGGGGACAGCCCCTCTTTTCCCAGTCTTCCTCATCTACACCTCCACTAAAAAAAGTGCTGAAACCCTTTAATTTTGCAGTTCCCTTCCTGGTTACCAACTCTGTTATTCCAGTCTGAAGCCTATCCTGAGTTGAGGCTATTTGTATTACATAGGATAGATTTTTGCCCTTTCCAGCAATGTGAATTATCCCTTCTTACATCCCAGACTGGCTTTGAACTTTGAATAATAACTCCATTGAAAAGCTTTCCAAATATTACCTATTTAATTAAAAAAAGAAATTCAATGCAATGTCCCTGTACTACAACTTGAGCCATTGTCAAAGATAAAAATTTGTTCAAATTTCTGTTGTGTAGAACACTATTTTAAAAACACTGTTTACAACATTTCTTTATGGGTCTTCACACTTGCTTGTCTTAGTTTCCGGAGAGGTATATATGTTACTGGTTCTTAAGAACAAATCACTAAAAGAATGTATGAGATTTTATTAAAATCCCAACTTTTAATCCCAGATTTCTGTAATGGGAAGTTGTTATTAAGTGCACTTTACCTATATTCTTTGACTCCATCAGGCTGAACTGCTTAAGATGAAAAAACAGGCCCTGGAAACCAAGCAATTTATAGAAAATCAGGAGGCAGAAGAGAGAAAACTCCTAAAAATCATTGCTGAAGCTGATGCTGAGAGGCTGAAGCAGAAGAAGGAATTTGACCGGGTAGGAATCTCTAATTTGGCTGTTCAAGCATGCTGCATTCTATTCCCCAATTTATCCAGTATATTTTTACAACCAAGATCCTCAGCTATTATACATGTGGTACTGCTAAAACTTTATAGTGCCATTGAAACAAGAACGTTAAGACACCAAAGTCAACAGAATATGTAGTTTATACTGTTCAGGTGACTGAATAGGGGTAACTACTAGGCCCTTGCCGTATTTCTTTCAATGATAACAATGAAACCTCTTAATACACTTGATTTTGACTGTTGCAAATACAGGTATGATATTTTGGGAATGTAGCGAGGAACTATAACTGAGATTATCTCTTTGCCCTGTATCCTTAGGTTATCAATGAGAGGGATATCCTGGGGTCCCAGCTTGTTCGGCGCAATGATGAAGTGGCTCTGCTCTATGAAAAGATAAAGATTCAGCAGTCTGTCTTAAACAAGGGGGAAACCCAATACCGGCAGAGAATGGAAGACATCCGGCTACTCAAGCTGGAGATCAAAAGACTTCGACGTGAGAAAGGAATTCTTGGCAAGACTGTGGCTAATGTAGAGGAGCTCAGGTAGAGAAAGTGATTGAATGCATTTCCATAGTGACTGTATCCATGTTGCTGTGTTTGAGGCAGAAAGTACATTTTATGAATGGTAAAGATTTGTATCAACAAACATTATACCTTGGAGAAGGGGATTGTTTGGTTTGACCTCAAACACAGAGTGGATTAAATTCACAGAACAATTTATCAGCAATTAAGAAAACTAAAATAAGGAGGAGGCAAGGAAGAAAAAAAGACATCTTTGCCAAAATTGAAATAGTTTCCATATTTACCATTGTACTGTGAGTTACTGCCTATGGAATATCTTGACATACAGTAGGAGAAAAGGTGTTCATATTTAAGTGAGCTACCTAGTGGTACCCAAGGCCCAAATTAGTGGAACCACTTTTTATGAGGCAATCCGTGGAGGATGGGGAACACTTGACATATTTATAACATGCCCCTCCACATTTTCAGAGCTCTCTCCTTCCAGATTTATATGCAGACTTGCTCTCTGAGAAAGATTTAGTTAAATTTTCGCTGAAGGTTGTGTTTCTTTAAAACAGAAGTTTAATAGCCCCAGCCTGATTTATCTTCTCCTTCTCTGGCTTAATGCTTCCCTTTTTCTTCCTCCCTTCCTCCCTTCCTCCCTTCCTCCCTTCCTCCCTTTTCACCTTCCCATATTTGAGGTGTATTCTTTGCTGATGGGAAACTATTGTAATTTTCTATAGAATGAGTCAGTTTGTGAGGAGAGAGAGCTGTGTTTTTAGCAGATAACCATCATACCAATTCTATGTAGCTACCACATTTTTGGGTGAGGTCTTTACCTTAACTGCAGCAGCATAATTCCATGGCTTGCACTGGAGCAAATTAACTTTGGTCCACGATCAGTCCCAGGGGAATTATGCCAGTTTGTTTTGGTGTAACAGAAAAGAGAACTGGGCACAAAACATCAGCAATTGCAGTTTCCATCGACAGAAAGCAGACAGGAATAGGATTTGAACTTGCTGCCCAATTGGATTCAGCTGAAAGTCTGTTACTGTATTGAAACTCAGTGACGGTATTGAAGTGTAGTGCGACATATGCCATGATGGGTGGATCAATTCTTGCTAACTGCAGCAGCAATCACATACTTTAATGAAGTCCAAAACCATCATGAAAACTGCCTGTCGAAAGACTCCATTTATCACTTGTGCTGCTAATTAGCTTTCTTGATTTGCCAATTGGAGATGAGGGCTTTTTTTTCCTCTTCCATAACCTTGTCCAACCTCACAGTTAAAAAAAGGCCTTTTTCTCTCTAGTGAGCTTAATGCAACTCTGAGCTTAGCAGGAAAAGATTCAGTGGGGGAGTGGAGGATTCTCCATCCCTCTGCATTCCTGAGGGACGTACTCTGGGCAATCCTGGTCTAGCAGGGGAGTTGGACTGGAAGATCTTTAAAGGTCCCTTCCAACTCTGACGATTCTATGGTTTCCCCTTGGAGAACTTAAAGGATCCACCCACCCAAGTAATAAGGGTTGGACAATTGCAATCCTGCCCCTTGAGCCCCCCATCTCCATCACAGAAGCGTAGTTGTCAAAGTATCTTGGGCGTGCTCAAATTAATTTTAAATTCAGCAACAGATCAACCCTGAAATTCCTTGAGGAGAGGTAGCAGGAGGAAAGGAAATCAAACTTAGGTTCTCTAAAGAACGTTGTCCATCATACTTACATCCTACAGTGTGTTTTATTTACTGGGTTGTGTAAACCTTGTAGATTTAAAACCTTATTTCAAACACAAGCTGTCAGATTCAATACAGGGGTAACTGGGTATGACTCCATAACCGATTTGTAGGTTACTCCAGATGAATTAACTGTCCTTCTGGCCTTTATGTACATGGGAAGATGTGGGCAGTAAGATCCAGTAGGCTGTGGATTTTGATGCCCCAGGAACTGATGAGAAGTCCCTTTTTTGAGCCATTCTTACTAAAGTGAATGAAAATGTTTGTGTTATCTTATTGTTCCACCTCTGTAGTGGTATCAGTGTCTTCTACTAATCATGAGTCACTTTGCCAGTGCTGTAGTGCACAGGAGAATGGCCTGTTAACATTTGTAAATGCTTTGGTCACATTGATGTGGTTTTCATGTGTTTCTTTTCTTTTTGTTTTATGCTGGTCTTAAGACAGGAGGTTCATTACATGCAGAAGGAACTATTAAGGGAACAGACTCGGTGCAAAGTTTTGGAAGAAGAACTGGAGAACCCCTTGAATGTTCACAGATGGAGAAAATTAGAGGTGATGTCTCAGCGTTTCAAGTTCCCAAAGCCCCTATCACCAAATCAGTGACACAGCACAAAGCCTGTTTAGTTTACTGTTATGCAAATTATGTGGAGAGGCAGGCAGACTGAAATTTCCATAGTGCCAGTGGAGTGGTTAACTGCTGAATGGTTTCCTTGCACAATGCAATCAGTATTATTTTTGTGTCATTTTCTCAATAAAAAATTGCAGAGGGATTTGTAAAGAGCCACTCGAATGCTAAAGGGAGTAAAGAATGCATAAGGTGGGTTTAGAAAGAGGTGATTCCTTAACATGGATGATGAGAAAGAGGATGATTCAGGAAAGATAAAATCCTTCCCCCAACAGTTAGAGAGGATTATGTGGGAAGGAAGGCAGAATTAGAAAGGGTCATGGAAGAGGTAGATTTGGGAATGGACAAACAGACAAAAGGTAAACTGCATCTGTGAGAAAAGGAAGTGGTGGGGTCCTAAGGATAATTGTTCCAGGCAATGTGAGTTTATGTAAAAATCAAATCTAAATTTTCATGCTATTTGAACCCACAAAATGAAGGGGAAAAGTAAAAAAACCTGTCAAGCACAGACCAAATATATGAACATCAACTGACATCTCTGGATACTTTTGAAGTAAGTCAGTCAGCTGAGATTTCTGTGTTGCAGGGATCTCTGACTTAATGCCAGCCTAGGTTGGTTGGCTGCTCTAATAATGAGTGGTAACATGTTGGTCCCTGCAGAAGCAGAGCTGAATATTTTGGCTGTGCTGACTAGCAGGGTGGTTAATTTCTGATTTTTCCATGATGAGCTGAAAGCTGAATGGCACGTTTAGCTTTTCTCCTGGAAGGGAGGCAAAATGCAGGAGGCTGAATTAGGTTAAAGACATCTTGCTACAATCTCCAGCAGCACCTTGTGACAAAGGAAATCAGGCCAGTCAAAACATCCAGTACTGGGAAAGCAAATGTAGGAATAGACTGATAGTGAGAAATGACATTCTGGGTCACTGGTTTGTATCTGGAACACAGAAAGGCCAGCAGATGGCTAGATCCACATGAAATAATCCTGATGGGGTTTTGGTTCAATTCCTAATGAACAAACACCCTCATATCACTACACTTGTCACAAACTGGCACCGTGTTTGGGCAGTGCTGTAAAAAAATGCAGGACTGAGTGGGTCACAGGGACTGAACTACTTTTTAGCCTGGTTTCTCAGGAAATTATGTTGTGTTGTGAGCACTGCATGAATATCTGTCTTAGTGTCCCAGTTAGACTTGAATTGATTAGTCAATTTAGATAAAATCAGATAAAGGATTAAGAGCCATGAGGTACCAAGTTCCTTATAAGCTCAAGCAAATGTGCACAGAGCAGGACTTTATTGGAGTCTGTACTGCAGCGTGAGTTTAATCCTTATGAGCCACCAGAGATACCACCTGAGAGAAGAGAAACGGTGAGGGAGAGAGGTGGTGTGAATCCCTGGGTGGGGAAAAGCTTCTGTAAGAGTTTGCTTCTCATTAAAAGATCCAACAATGAGATATAAAGTGGCAGCAAAGTAAACTTTGCTTGCTGTCCTCGCAGAATTACTTGTTTGCTCCTTGGAGCTGCCTCCAGATGCAATCTGTGACAAAAGAATGAAAAGGGAAGAAGGAGAGACATCTACTAGCTCCTGGTCTTGACTCCTCAACCTGTTTCAAAAGGCTAGATTGCAGTTACTCTTCCTTTTGTGCAAGACTAAAATCTTCCTCTGGGAAGTACTTGCACTGCTCTTCATATGTCAGGGGGCAGTTTCAGTTTCTGCTAAAAATTATATAAAAACCTCCTTTTCCTGCCCTGCCACGTGGTTCTACAAGTCTTTGCTGGTTTGGGGGTTAAGTTCTGAAGGATTCCTATTTATATGAGATGTTTTGAGAAGGGTTAATGATGGTAGTAGTGTTAAACATGAACATGCTCTAGCTCATCTTCAAGAGGCAGAGATTCCAATTTCAAGACTGCTTGTATAAATGCCATTTAAAAAAACACCAACATCCTCTCCCCAGTCCCCTACCCCCAGTTATATATTTGTCACTTTTGGACAGTTAGATATTACAGTTTTCTTTTGCAAGCAAGAAGTGCTAACTTTTTATAAGGTGTAATTTTTGACTGCTTTATTTTTGTCTAGGCCACTGACCCAAGTACCTATGAGCTGATTCAGAAAATACAGAGGCTACAGAAACAGCTTATCACCAAGACAAGTGAAGTGATAGAGAAAGAATTGCTTCTTCAGGTATGGTGGCATCATTATATTGTTGTATCTCATTAACATATTTGACTTAGATGTGAGCAGACAGAACACAGGGTGCTTCCTGAACGTTATTTGGATGCATGGCACTGAACTTCTTTTGCATGCCCCTTAGATAGCTTTAGATGGCAGCACTGACTCACTGAAATAGCATCTGATTAGTTTATTTTTATATCCTGCTTACTGGTACCTGGACAACTCTGGAACATCAAATTAAAGGTTTGCTTTAGTTTACTTATGTCATAGATTAGTAAGGTCCTCGGCGTTAGACTTTTGGAAAGACTTTTGTCCTTTAAAAAATACCCATCATGACCATGACGTGAAGGAAAGTCCTTGTTTGATTCTGTTTGTACTTGGCTTTTGGCAGAAGGAATCCTGCAGATTTTGTATGATTTAGATACGCTGCTGTCTGTGCTGTGTTTGACTTTGTGCTGAACTTTCCCAAAATGTAATTTTTGTGATACCTTATCTTTTTTTAACTGTATCAGTTGTCCTTTAGCCCCAAAGATACCAACGAGAATTGCAGAATCAAGGAGAGACCATATTCCTGTAGTGCAAATGTTGCTATCAAATATAACAAAAAAGGACTGTCTTTGGGCTTCAACCATAGGTCCAAAACTGGGAAATTTATCTTCTTCTCTTTGGTGACTATAGGGATAGCTACAGGTTGCTGGCTCTACTGATTTTAACATCTTGGTCTTAAATACCCTTACTTAAATAATACTCTTGATACCTACGTTGAATATCACTCAATAGAGAATAGAATGTGACCTGAAGCTCATTCTGTCTTGAGAAGAAGCTTAGCAGATGTTATCAAGGCAGGGTTTGTCTCCCTTTCTTTATTGTTCCGTAAGAAAAAATAGATCTGCAATTTCATTTGAAGGTAATGCATGGCTATTTATACCTTTTTCTAGGAAAACATGTATTCTTTGTTGCATAGCACTGAAATGCTATCAGTGAAATACTTTTTTTAACTTAAAGTATAGCAAAAATACCTTCAAATTTGCTGTGTTTTACCCATGCACAAACCCAGTTCTGTTAGATTTTGATACAGTCTCTGTTGAGCACCTTGCCTTATCCTTGGTGTGCTCTCATTTAGCTATTATCCTTATTTACAAGTGAAGAACTGAGATATAGAGATACTAAGTTGCCTATCTAAGAAAAGCTTTGAAATAATAGGGATTTGAGCCTATGTCACTGTTCTAGCCATTGGCACAATCTTTTTGCCTGTGCAGCTCTTCTTCTGTTGCAACTCTACTTATTTATTTTTTTTAAAGAAGTTTGTCTGTAAGAAATCTGTTTATTATATCTGGAATTGTTAATGAGATCCTTTGTGACCTTACTTCAAGCAAATTCCTGTGCAAAAATGCTGAAACCAAGGTCTCCCTCAGTGAGACTGACACCAAAGGCCAAAAATACCACACTCCACATTCTGTTCAGGGCTTCACCATCGATATTTCTGAGCTCTTCTTGGGTTTGCCACAGTATTTTTGAGTTCTCCACGGTGAATGAAATAGGGTTTTTATGTAGCAGAGTGTGGGTCAGGGGAGGTAACCAGAGATGGAGAATGTTCCCTGACTTATTTCCTCAAAGGTCAGTATGTCCCACTGGTCCTTGGTGCAGGGCTTGCAAGCTGGGTGTACCAGCTGAGAGCTTCTGCTGCTCCATGTCTGGATAACCTTGGATGAGTCATTTTATTCTTTGGACTGGTTTTCCTATAAATATATATATTTATATATAATATATATGTATTTATGTATAATGGGGCTATTCAGCTTGGAGAAGAGAAGGCTTCAGGAAGACCTGAGAGCAGCCTTTCAGTATCTGAAGGGAGCCTACAGGAGAGCTGGGGAGGGACTCTTTGTCAGGAAGTCTAG